>CM010615.1:22062579-22609933 GCA_003430845.1 Xanthoceras sorbifolium
AAGCTTTGGCAGCTGCTTGAGTATGTTAAGCAACTTGATCAAGTTTAGCTTCCAACTTCTTTAGGGCCTCACCTTGGGAATTCATGAATTTAATAATCATGTCTTCCAAAGCTGCATCCTTTTCCTACTGTTCCCAGATTTTCATCCTTGTCACGTAGTCGACAAGCATGTTTTCCAGTCTTGACCCATTTTCTTACTGGTTGCTCCATGAATAGTCAGCATGATTGCTCCACCCAGGATTGTATGAACTCAGGTAGGGGTTGTTCTGTTAATAGTTTACATAGTTCTTGTACTGCATTTGCTCAAAATGGTTCTCAGCAAAAGGATTGCCCACCTGACAATCAGTACTCACATGCGGCCCCCCACACATAAGAAACAGCCCAAAGGTGGTTCATAGCCACTAGTTGCCACTTCCTCGGTAAGCTCCTGCGCCTTATAAGAATACATGTCATGTACAGAAAAGGAAAATCAAAATTAATAAAAATAAAAATAAAATATATACTTCCAAATTAATTATAGACCTAATCGGTATTAATATCAACACAACTAAAATATCACTAGCAACGGCGCCAAAAACTTGTTACGCCTTTTTGTACTCGCAAGTATACGAGGTCGGCACAAGTAATACAAAATGAGTAAATTATTGTCTCTACAGGGATATTTAGGCATTGAATACTAAAATTAATCAAGCTTACCTCTATTTGATAATCGGAAGGTTTCAAAGAAATAAACAAAAGATAAAAAATATAAAAACATAAAAATAAAGCAAACAACCAATATGAAAGATGAGCTAGGGTATTTGAATTAACCTAAACCATCCAATTGAGTTATTAGAACAAATATGGTTTTCGATTAATTGCACTCTATGACTATAGGTGTGTTTGATTGAATTTACACATCATTGCATGACCTATACAATATGGTGAGACCTTAGTTGTAGAAGTCTTATCGTGTTAATATTGTGCTTCATAATAGTTATTATTTATCCTTATCCAGGATTGGGACCGTGTGACCACCTAACGTTTCTTCCATATATTTCGTCTCGTTTTATATTTGTGTTTTAGTTGTTAATTGTAGTTTAATTAAAAACCCAAAAACAAACCATTGATTTATTTTCCGCTTTAGTTTAATTTTTAATTCATAGAATTAGTCCCACACTTCCTTGTGGTTTCGACTCCGTACTCACGAAAATTATTACTTCGACATATCCTGTACTTGGGATTATTCCCACCGTTTGAGGCGTGTCAGTGCTTAAAGGTAAGTTTCAAAAAAACGATACTCTTTCATTCTTGAGATCAAATAAGATTCACACACACACACTTATAACATGTTCATGCATTTGCATTTGGTTGCTAACATGTTGGTTTTAATGTTTGATAAGTGTTTGAGTCTTATTGTTTTTGTTTTGTCTAGTTTCGGAATTTAATTCCATATATTTTGTATTCCCGAAAATAACCTTTGGATGCTTCGATGGGCATAACTTTTTATCTAGATATCTAATTGGTCTTTGGCTTTTTTTAGTAATAAAACTAAATATCCATATATTTCCAACAGTATTAAGAACGAAAAAATCCAATGCCGTTTGGTTAGAGTTCACTTGGCTCAAAGTGGAGTCAAGTGCAGCTAGAAACATATGAACAGGGGAACAGGGGAACTGGTCTTTGGCATGGTTGCAGGGCAGCACCCTCACACCTCAGGCGTGGGTGCATGCCTCAGGCTTGCGGGGTCTATCTAGCCCGAACCCGAAAAGGGTTTTTAGTGTTTTATGTTATGTTAAATTCCCTAAAGTCTTCCTACATGTTTTTAATGATTCCTTGTCCATCAAGGATTAGTTTATTGAGTTTGGAAGTAAGAGAATCTCCTAATTAATAAGTCTTTTATTTTTGGGAAATATATCTCTTTTTTATAGGAAATTATTAAATACATTCTTGTTGAATTAGAAAGCCTAATTGGAGTTTATTTCTACTACTATTGAGATTAGGGTTTCTAATGTTTATTATAAATAGTGAGCTTAAGTATTGATTTTTGGCTAGGCCAAGTAAGTCTCTTTTACTAAGCCTTACTATTTGCTCTCTATTATTCTTCATTGAATTATCTTATTCCTCTTACGTCTTTGTTGTTTTGATACTTCATTGTTTTCATGTTATTGTGAGAGAAGAGAGAGTTTATTTTTTACATAGACTATTATCTTTGCATTGAGCATAATTGCATAGTCTATTCGTAACATATTCGTGATCATGCATGTTATTTGATTGTTCATATTTATTTGAACACTTAAATCTGATCTCATAAATTGGGGGTTATTGTTTCTTTGACCATACGAAAGAAACGTTAAGACTTAGAGCGCGTGGAGTCTCTGAGCAGCATCGACAGGGTTTGCTAGTAAAAGGCATGTAGGTAGGTTATTGGGTTATAGCAAGAGCTGTGCAATTGAATGGTCAATCAACGTGATTTGTAAATGATATACCAACTAGTGAAATTTGTGTTGATGTGTTAAGTGGCCTACGAGTTGGTCCCGTGGTTTTTTACCTATTGAGGTTTTTCACGCTAAAAATCTCTGCGTAATGTGTTGAATGGTTTATTGTTTTTAATTCCGCAATATTTATTGATAACCCTATTCAACCCCCCCCCCAGGTTGCCATAGTATACAAATCCACATTTTTCAAGCCACGATAGACAGTTAACTATGACTAATTATTGACAGTCGACGACGACCTATCATTAATAGTCGATCCCTCTGATCAACCACAGTCAATCGACTATAATCCTTCAACTGTTGATAGTCGACTATCCATGATCAAACACTGTCAATTGACCAAGATCCATCAACAACAGTCGGCCATCCATCATGACCGTAGTCGATCGTTCATGATTGATTGCTTGCAATCGATCACTAATAATCAACAACTGGAAGCAATCAATCACTAATAATCAACAACTGGTACTCGACCATTTGTGATTGTTAGTGATCAATTATGCTTTGCCTACTTGACCATCTAAATATGTTTGGTCATCCACCCTTAATCAATTCTCTACATGTTAGCACTCAACTCACCTAACAAATAACAATTTGTGGATTTCGAAGATTACAATGGATCAAAAAACGAATCTATTCAACTTTTTGAGGACAAGAAAACAACCCCAAGAAACAAACAACATAACTTTTTTTCCCAGAAAATGTTGAAGAAGAAGTAAAAAAACAAAAACAAAAACAAAAAAGCAAACCAAAAGATAAAAGAAGCAAAGGCTAAGAGTCTTACAAAAAAAAATGCAACAAAAGCTCCAAAAAGTCAAAGAAAACTCCACAACAATGGCTTGAGTTGCACTCTGAAGAAACTTTACTCTTTCTCTCTCTAGAAATTCTAATTTTGGACAAAATGAAGAAAGAAAAGAAAGGGAAGAAGAAGCGGGAAAAGAAGAAGCTAAGATACCAGACAATGATGTGGCATCCACTCATTGGACACGTTCTCCTATAACCGTCAGTGTGGGAATCGAAGCATTCTCACCGCCTCTTGAACGTTTGAGACACGACCACGTGTCAGGAAGTCGCTTCATTTTTTGATAGCTGCATCCACTTAAAAATCGACAAGACACAACAGTCGACAAGCTACAGTCAACATTTATCCCGGTCGACTATATTCATTCCTACTTTAATGGCACAAAAATCTTCGATTGTTGACAATCAACTATAAACTTAGACGATGTTCGCTGCTTCACCTTGAACACCCTCAAGGTCTAGTCGACAGTCGACCATCACCTTGGTCAACCATTACATCTTACCTTGAGCACCCTTAAGGTCCAGTCAACAGTCGACCATCACTTTGGTCGACCATTACGTTTCACCTTGAACACCCTCGACCATCACCTTAGTCCATCACCTTGGTCGACCATTACATTTCACCTTGAGCATCCTCAAGGTCCAATCGACAATCGACCATTACCTTGAGGGCCATAAAACAGACCATACTCGACCACTACGTCAAACAATTCATGTCGATAACATTAATGTCAATGGACGAATACTTTTCGACTATTGCAGAATCTTTGACTCACCATTATTACTTGACACCGTCGACTGATATGACAAACTTCTTGATATAGGCTAAACACCTAAAATCAAGTAGTTTGGGGGCAAACTGTAGTGGCAAAAATAATGCTAAGCTCAAGAATCAGGCCAATGCATGACTTACTAAAAGCCCCCAATTCAACTAAAATATCTTATGGATTTAAGGCCCAGACCTTTAAATATAAATTCCTTTTATATTTTGATAGGCCCGAAAATAATTAGGCTCGACCCAAAGAGATATATATGGTACGAAGGACTTGTACCCAAGTCCAAGTGATCCATCAATTAAAAGTAAAGGCCGAGTCAAAGTTCTCAGTTGATGGCCCGAGATAACTGCCTGCAATCAAGGACACCCTATCTCGCATCAACGTAAACAAGATGAGGGTGATAAAAGAGAGAATCATGGGCAATGGGGGGTCACACCAATTTACACTGAAGAGACCGGTATTTTATAAAATAAAAAAAAAAAAAAAGCAATTCTTTACTTTCGGATCATTCTAACAATATTCAGAATTCATCACAATCTGACCAACTCCGATCTCCGTTCATCCGTCTTTCCGATTATCATAAGAACAACAATCATTACCATGAAGTATTATTATACTATCTTCTATTTTTTCATTATATTTATCAATAGTCTACTGACTTGATCGTTGGAGTGTACTTAACTAGTACCACCCCAGTGTCCCAAGCAATCTATCGATCACTCTTTGTTCTAGTTTTGCAGGTTGTATTGCTCCAATTACCTTTCTAACTGTTTTCATAGTCAACAATTTTAGGATAAATTAGATTAAGAAAGAGAGCACCTTTCTTTTTTATTAGATCACCACTGATATTAATCTTACTTTAGTATATATTAACCCATTCTACCAATGTTGTATCTATGAGTAGTAATGAGACAGGCTTATGGCATTTTGAACTTCCACTTATATGATGGGCATTAAACAATTCTTCACTACGGCAAAAGGTGTTCGAGATAGTGTCTTGACTAACTCTGAGCTTGTCCAGCCATTGAGCAGATGTTTTTAAGTAAATATAGGATTGTCATTTTTCCTCTGACAAAGTTTGTACTTATCCAGTAGCCATTAGGGCAAATGTTTTTGACTAAATGTAAGGTTGTCCTTCTTCGTATGGCAAAGTTCTTTGCTAATGCTATCCATCATAGTAACATAAGGATTGGACATCTTAGAATGAGGAGCAATAACAAAGAAGATAGAAAAGAGAACATTTTAGGACTAAGAAGAGATAATATAGATCTGGAACAATAAAAGAGATTTTTTTAGAAGAGTATAAACTATCATAATATATATTTTGTAGGGAGACTTTTACGGAGTTTACCAAACAAGTGAGACTTTTAAGGAGATTACCTTTAGAGTAGTTTAAATGACAAAAAACGTTAGACTGACGTATTTTCTAAGAAAAAGATAACAATTACAAAGGTAAAACCCTTCAAATTAATAACTCTTCTAAATTAGTACTCATGGGTGAGTTACTCAGAATATTAATTAGAAGGTTCTACTAAGTATTGATGCCCCTTTACACACCCCTTGTACGGTCCATTTATCCAATGTTAATTGGTCTGCCGAACATGCATGTTTCGATTAAAGTAAGAATCAATACAAACCATTCTCGATAGGATTTTAAAAGCCACTTTCTAGCTTGGTCGTGGCCAATTTAGTACAGTTGTGTATGAAAAAAGCAGATGTAGTTATAGCTGAATAAAAAAGTAGTTATAATTGTGGTGAGGAAAAAAGCTAGAGTTGAAACATTTAAGTTTCTTTAGTAAACTATATAACTGAATTATAGATGAAATATAAAATAATTAAAATTAATATTATAATAATATTAATTTATTTAATTTGTTAACTGAAATTTTATTTATATACATTAAATATATTTAAATATTTTTTTTAATAATTCTAATATAAAAATAGGACTCAAATAAATTTATTAATTATCTTCTACTACTAATTTTAAAATTAACTTTTTGATAACAAAAATAAAATTAGTAAGATTTTTAATTTTTTTAATTTTTTTTTCAAATATTAAAGATTAAAAAAATTAGATATTTAATAACATTATTTTCTCATTTCAAATATTTTAAGTTAAAATAAATATTAATAAGAAAAGTATAATATTTAGGGTGAGAGTTATTATAATTCTAAGAAAAAATGAGGAATAATTTGACCAAATAAAAACTTTATTAAAATAAATTATCTTTTAAACTAGAAACTGAGATTGGATTAAATAATCAATACAATGACAACGAAGGATAATCAATCACAGAATTTGAACATGTTAGCTGGAAAAAATAAAACATCTTGGTAATTTGTTCATTTATTCTCAAATAGACAATATAAGAATAGTCACCCCCTCACTTGCAATTAAATGACATCAACTCCAAAAATATAACAATTGAGATATAAAGAAATTAAAACCAGTATTTTCCAAGATTCATAATCGAGGAATCAATTCCTAAAAAATAATAGTCAAATGGGTACCAAGCAACTTCTCTGAATAAAAACCAACAGAGAAGTGAAATACTATCATCAAGACATGCAACTTCACTGCTGCTCCTCCTCAGCTTTGGGTGCTTCTTTAGGAGCTTCTTTGATATCATCAGTTCCATCGTCCTATATACATGATAACCAAAAATTCAATACTCAACACAGAAACACAATTATCGATTACAATCGGAAAGAAAGAATTAAAGTTACCTGCATGTCTGAGGTCCACAAAGTGAGATTGTCACGAAGCAGTTGCATAATCAAAGTGCTGTCCTTGTACGAATCCTCTCCAAGTGTATCAAGCTCCGAGATGGCTTCATCAAAGGCCTATCATGAACAAAGTGATAGAACCAAAAACAATTATGGGCGTGTTTACTAATTCGGAATAAAAATGAAAGGAAATCAAGAATTTAATTCCTTAGGTATAGAGTGGAATTAAGTTCTTTTCTTCAAGAGGAACTTAATTCCTTATTATTTGTAGGGTCCACATAACTTATTAAAACAGTATCATAATCCAACTACTAATCCCAATCTTGTTTAGATATTGCATATAGATGTGTCTCAAAATTGTTGCAAAGTCACAAGGAACATTGGGATAGATTGAAATTCCCTCCACCTGTTTTGCAAGGCTACAAGCTTTATCAGCAGAATTCAAAATCTCATAGTAAAACACTGAGAAGTTGAGAGCCAATCCTAGCCGAATTGGATGAGTTGGAGCCAATTCAGCATTTGCAGTATCCTGCAATATTCAACAAAGCCATAAATTCAATTTTGGCAACAAATTAGAAAAACGATGACGTATCCTACGCATCAAACTTAGAGAGAGGTAGAGGCACAACATTGATTAGAAGCACAAACTTATATTAATAATATAATGGGTACTACAACTGAATCACAGTAATATAGAATAGAGCAAAAAAAATGAAGAGCTCCACCCTCATTTATAGTATATTTAAGAAATTATAAGAAAACAGAAAATCTCAAAAAGGACAAACTAATTCGTTATCAAGTCACAAATATTAAATTGCAAACAAGAAAAACTCATATAAAGCATATAACATCTGGAAGAAACAGTTAGAATATAACTGTATTCGTTTCTCAATCATAGTGAAAAGTGAAGGAACCCAAACTAGTTATACAGTCACAAACTTCAATACCAAGATATGAGATAACAATTCTCACATAAATGTTATGTGTGTAGACGTATTAAAATATATAACAACCCACAATGAAAAAGAAAGAAGACAAATATCAGGGTTCACTTTCCCTTCTAGACTCGAACTAAAATTAGATAAAAACACAAGAACATAATATTACTGATCGCTGACATTTAATTAAAATGAAGTTCATTTTTGAGCAATGATGAGATTAGACCTTTACCTCAATTTTTACCCATTTTATTATTCTTATTCTTATAGACTTTCCCCTTGAAATATATAATATATATATATAGATATAATTATATCCTTTTTTATTTATTCATCCCTTGCTAAGATTACAATTACAGGACATTAATATTTAGTAGCAGCAAAATACATCCCTTATAAATGTGTTATTAAAATGTTTGGTGTTGTTTCCTTTTGTACAATGATTTGAGTAAAAGAATAAATTTAAATTTTTAAAAGCTTGTCTTAATTAGAAAAACATGTCTTACTGATATCTATAGTTGTACTTGTCTTTCACTTCCTCCCTCTTTTTATTACTTTTTTCATTAATAATGTTTTCTATCATCAACCACAGTCTGGCCCCAATCTGAGTTTTAGCCTATATAACTAAATGCAATTTAAATAATATAATTCCCTAAATGAGTAGTAATCGATCAACATATATTCAAATCAAAATTTGAAAACAAACGTTGAATTTCTGTATCAAAACTATTTGTTCTGAGACAAATGAAAACAAATAAAAAGCTATTCCGTTGTCAGTTACAAAACTAAAAAAATCTGCAGAGATTCAAAATTGATGATAATCAATAATGTAAACTAGTTTATTAAGTAGATCGCATAATAATAGCATCAAATAATGAAGATAGGAGGATAGTAGAACCTGAGCAGATTTATAAGCGGTGAGGGTATTCTCAGCAGCGACTTTCCTCTCATCAGCAGTTTTGAACTCCGCCAAGTACCTGTGATAATCGCCCTTCATCTTAAAATAGAAGACTTTGGAATCGGCAGAGTTGGCGGCCGGGATCAATTTCTGTTCCAAGAGGTTCAAGATGCCGCCACAGATCTCGGTCAATTCGGTCTCAATCTTGGACCTGTAATCTTTAATGATGGAGACGTGGTCGTGGTTGGCGCGGGACTCCTCCTTCTGCTCGATGGAGGAGACAATGCGCCAGGAGGCGCGGCGGGCGCCGATGACGTTCTTGTAGGCGACGGAGAGAAGGTTGCGCTCTTCGACGGAGAGCTCTTCGGAGGAGGTGACGGAATCGACGACTTTTTTCCATGTATTGGACCATCTCCTCGTAGCGCTCGGCTTGCTCCGCCAGTTTCGCGGCATGTAGACATTTTCTTCGCGTGGAGAAGGAGAAGGAGTCGCCATTGTTTTTTTCTTTTTTTTTTAATTTGGGAGGAAATGGTGTGAGGATTGGTGTGCCTTTTATAGAGAATTGCCGATAGAATGGACAGCTTGATCACGCTTTCTAGATTAAACTTGTTAGGCCCATCCATCATCAACCATGGACCGGACCCAACATCACCCACAAACTCATAAATATTGTTCATCTTATTCCACCCCTTTCATAAAAACACTCAAATCTTGAAATGACATGGGGCTGTCCGGTAGAGGCTTTTTGGGCCCATTTTCGTTTTCAGTTTTTAAAAAATTAAAATTGAATTCATATTACTGTTACTGTTTTCCAACTTGTTTTTCAAAAAAAAAAAAAAAAAAAACACTAAAAAAATCTCTAACTTGCTAAAATTTGAATTATTTCCTAAAGCCTCCTCATCTTTGAACTGGTTTAGCTTCATAACTTGGAGGTAAATCTTCTTCTCTTTTTTCTCATCATCATCAAATTCTTACTATTCTTCTTCTTCTTCTTCGATAACTTTTTTTGGACCTATCTGTGCACTATTCTTCTTCTTCATTGTCTCTCTTATTCATCATTTTCTTCTTCGTTTCTTCTACACTAATTTAGATAAATCTGTCAATTCATAATTTTATTACTGAAATTTGTTATTTTTTATATTTAATTGCTTTATCTTTGTTTTGTTAATTTTCACAGTATATTACTATATTGTGAACTTGGGATACAATATCATGTACGTAACTATCGAGGACAAGCATGCACAAGGAGATTCAAAAGAGTTATTTAATTATAGGCCATTTATCATTATGAAATGTAATTGAGCAATATTTTGGTGTTTCAAAGGTGTGCTTTCGCAATTTGAAAAAGATGCCTAATTATATTTTTTACGCAGACAATGCCTTATACCAATTGCATGTTATTTCTTACATAATTCTATTCGATCATAAGCTCTTGGGATAAGATGTTCAGGAAATATGACACTTGAATATATGTTAATTGATGACGAAGGTGAAGGTAGAGCAATTCCAAAATATAGATTTATCTCCATTAAATGTAGCACTAATGAGTACGCGAGAGATGAAATTGCAAGACAAATGTGGTGAGATTATTCATATAACCGGGGTGATATCTTATGTAATTTATCATATACATCGTTTCTATTTTATATTAATTGTATTATATAATGTATGTTATGAGAAAGCTAATGAAACACGAAAGTAAGTTACAATATGAAATTGATAGTTTTGTATTTTATGCAAATAATGAAATTTTATGCATCCTTTTAAATTTCTTTTAACATGACTGAAGGATTTATATATGTTATGTGTTTAAATTTCACTAGGCCCAAATAGACCCAAAGACACTGAAAAGCCCAACGAAGCCCATATAGATCAGAAGAAACAGTGAGGCCCAACAAGCGGAGGAAGCTAATGAAGCATGATACAACAGATGAACCCATTCTAACATACATAAGGGAAAAAGCCCTACACGAGCTACTGTTCCAAAAACACTTAAAAGAATCAAGCACCACCCTCTCATCGAAGGCATGTTCGCAGCTCGTATAATCCCCAGTGCACATGGTACTTAGCTCGAAGCCCTAATTGAAGGGGGGGGGGGGGGGGTCCCAAGAATAAAGGGATTCGATTCGGTCAACTAACAGAATCTCAATCAGTCTCAAACTCCTTAATTTTAGTAATTTTTATCTCAATTAGAAGATGATTCTTAAGGATATGATTTAATCCTTAATTTCTGTAATTAGATTCCATGTAAAACAGAATGACTCCGACCCTTCACACTATAAAAGGGACGGATCATCACTGTTACAAAGGTTACTAATTTTTCCAGAAAAAAAACACATATAAGAGAGCTCCGCGTATACTCTTAGCAAGCTCGACTTGAATACTAAGAACATTGGATGTAGATATTCCTTGAGGCCGAACTACTTAAAAAATCTCATGTCGATCCTTTTCTTCATTTTTTGCCTATTCGTTTTATTGTTAATTGCATTGACCATATTCACACGTCAACATTTCGGAGCTAGAATGAGGGCCCGTTTGAGGATTCAAACCTCTATTTCTGGTAAGAAACCACATAACTACTGTAATTTTTGTAGTAATATTCCTCCAAATCAATGGTGAGAGGGGTTGGAACCCGTTCCAAGACCGCTCCAAGTATAGATGTACCCTCATTGGAGGACACTCAGAGGCGTCCCACCAGCCTCCAATCCCACCACTAGTTCCGAACGTGCTCCCGCCGTTCCTACGACTCCATCACTGGCCTCAAATCCACCGGTAGGTCCGCTCCTCCTCAAGGCGAGCCTCAGGTAAATGACCAGGTTGGCCCATCCAAGCCACCAGACCTCCACAAGTGGATGAAGAGGTATGCCGAACTGGAGAGGATGGTGGCGAAATGTAGCCGCCGCGGCTACCATCTTCTACTACAAAATCAGCCCATAAGCGAGCAGGTTGTGGAGAGTACCTCGCCCTCGCGACCTGAGGGAGACGATCTAGTTCACCCTGCCCGCGAAGTCGATGGGCAGAACCACTAGCGGAATGATGCTCAGCGAGAGGGGATTGCCATTCACTCAGCCACGCAGTGAAGCGAGTTAGAGTGGTACGCAATAAACGACGTGAGGAACCTCCCCACAATAGACCAGTGATTCATATATACGCCAGCGGCGAAAGGGATGTAGAATTCAATAGGGATCGTCGGGGTATCCTGGTGTAAAACACGTCTCAACGACCCGGTTGCATCCAAAAATCTGTCATCTGCAACATGGTAAGAACAACAACGGACACAGACACCACGCGGCACCGGCCGCCGAAGTTCCCAAGTATCAGCGCGCTGAACTCCAGTTGAACGAGAGGAGGTCACCTAACGGGAACCCACAGAGATCGTTCAATCATCAAAATTCACCCGTAGGGAAGATAACGCCTCTTCCAGTGCATCAATGACATCCCCTCTAGCCCCCGGATACTAGACATTACTACGACGGCTGGATCTATTAGAGCACTAACGTAGGGGGTAGAACCTAACGATAGGTACATAGAATAAAGCTTGTTTTACTGGGAGATAGATAACGAACCGCTGCCGGACAGCTTCAAAATGGTGCATACAGAAGGGGTAGTATAGATAGTCATGCGAGATTTTGCACTCTTAGTCATAAAGACGTCACCATCTTGCATCCTGCTGGACGACCTGTCCAGAAACAATGAGCTGAAGAATATACACTTCAACATGCTGCCATCTTTCTACGATATCGATGCTGAGGATCCTTTGACCTTCATGCACGAATTTTACAGCACCATTCATTCATTTCCACTTTAGAGGTTGTCTGAGAAGCAGCTCAGGATGCGGTGTTTCCCTTACACGCTCAAAAATAGTGCTAAACAGTGGCTGATGACACTTTCAGCGGGATCTCTTCGCACATGGTCAAAGGTGTATAGAAAGTTCATGGGGAAGTTCTACTCCTATCAGAAGATTGCAGAGATGCGAAAGAAGATAACCAACTTTGCTTAGTGAGATGGAGAGCCGTTCCATAAAGTATGGGATAAGTTCAAGCTATTAATCATCCAGTGCCCGCACCATGGGTTTCCACTAGAGCTACAGTTTTTCTATTATGGGCTAAGTATAAACTGTCAAGCTATAGTGGATAATGCTGCACGAGGGGCAATACAGGAGAAGACTGTGGATGAGGCATATGAGCTCTTCGAGATGTTGGGAGCCAACTCGCAACAGAAAAGTGTAAGAGGGAAGACACAAGGGCGTTAATGAAGTGCACACCAACACTGGGTTGGCAAAACAGGTTGCTGAGCTGACTAGACAGGTGTATAGTTAGTGGCATCTAGTGGGCAGAAAACAAGTACTATTTGCACCATCTGTGGAGTCGGAGGGCACGATTTTTTTGTGTGCTCATCCAGGGAGACCTTTCCGGAATACATGCAAGAGCAAGCACAAGCCATTGTCCTTAACAATCACGATAAAGGAATGATCCCTACTCCAGCCACTATAATCCAGGATGGAAGAATCATCCAAACTTTTCCTGGAGAGATAGTCAGCAGCAGCTAGGTTAATACCCAACACAACAGCAATACAACAAGTTTGAGCCTCTGCAGCAGCCTCAACTTTCGCAAATTACACAAGGATCACATGATTCACCTCCTCAGCAAACAAGAACAGCTCTGGATGATAAATTCGATAAATTGTTGCAGATGTTCCAGCAGCAGGAGGCCACATCATAAAAGCTAGAGGTGCAACTCAGCCAATTAGCTGAAGCCCTACAAAACAAAGTGCCCGGGAAGTTCTCTAGTCAACCAGAGCAGATAAAGGCGATTACCGTTCTCCGGAGTGGTAAGACTGTAGATAATAGGGTTGGGGTGAACTTTATGATCCTTTTGTTATTGATGCAGGTACAGGTACAGACCCTCCAGTGTAGAAGTAGAAAGAAGTGGTGACTTCTGATCAAACACCAATTCTTTGTCCGGTTGCGACCCCATATATGCCACATGTTCCATTTCCTGGTCATCTTCAGAAGAGGGAGGTTGACAACACATTCAAGGAGATTTATGATGTGCTATCAAAGGTGAACGTCAACCTGCCACTTTTAGATATGATTAAGAAGATGCCGTCCTATGGGAAGTTCTTTAGAGAACTTAATATACAGAAGAGGCAATATGGGCAGAATGAGAAAGTGATGATCTCTAAGACGGTGAACACAATCTTGCAGCAAAAGCTTCCACCCAAGCTGAAAGATCCATGAAGCTTTACTATAGATATCACCGTCGTGAATAGGAAGAAAGAAATAGCCATGTTAGACCTTGAGGCTAGCATCAATCTGATGCCCTATTCAGTCTACATGAAACTGGGCCTAAATGAGCTGAAGCCCACTTTCATGTCCCTGCTGTTAGCCGATCGGTCGACACAGTATCCGAGGGGTATTTGATCGGTCGATAATTGTTATATTTTTATAACCCTTGAACCATATATTTTGTTTGTATTTTCAAGTATATTCGGTACATTTGATATGTTTTGTGAGTTTGTGCAGCTATTAGGTGAGCTCCTGTGAATTAAGCGAATATATGGCGAAGTAAGGCAAAATTGGGCAATTCGGGGACCATGTGGAGAAAAGCCACCTTGCATGGGAAACAACTGGCATGCACAAGAAGAAATCAGCTAGCTACCATTTGGTTTGCAAGTGGAAGATTAAGATAGCATAGCAACCATGTGCAATTACTTTGTCATCTTGTATGAAGAAGACATGTGTAAGTTGTGTATGGCAAAGTCAACTCGTGCAAGAAGAAGAAGATGAAACCAGCAGCTACATGTGAAAAGAGAGAAACGAGGACCAGACAGTAGGCAACGTGAGCATAACGCGACCATGGCTCGCGGTGCTGCTCGCACTGAAGAAACTGCAGGAGATGTTCGCGGCGGAAGGAATCAGCAAGAACCAGTAAGAAGCGCGATAGCAACCGCGACCAGTCCAGCTAGTGACGATGCTCGCACACTAGAGGTTCAGCAAACCAGTGTGCACCGCGACCAAGCGGCGTGACCGCTAGTCGAGGGGCACAGCTTACGTGCGCAGAAAACCTGGCGCCCTAGGTTGCTTTATAAATAGAAAAAAAACGCAGCATTTCGGGGGGTTCGTCGAAGTTGGGTTCCAGCAGTCCCCAACTGCAGTCCCAAGCCACTTTAATCATCCACAACACACCAACTTCATCATCAATCATCAACACGAATTAGTTCACGATTTTCATCGAATATTCATCACGAGAAGAAGAAGATCAACAGAAAAGAAGTCTACACCGGAAACGGGCGGATTTCGACTCTCGACATCATCGAATGGGTTGTTTCGCATCCCTATTATTTTCTTTTTGTTTATTTGATAGCATGAGTGGCTAGTTTTATTGTTAGTGGTCCTCGGACCAAGAACAGATTTGGATTCTGGACTATGTAATATTATTTCATAATTATTTCATGATAATGACTTGAGTATTATTTCATTATATAAATTGCAATTTATTCTTGTATCTCTGTATTTACGAAAGTAGTTTGCAAGTATTTAGATTAAAAGCAATTTGATATTATTGAATACATTTTTACATTATCACGTTGTGTTCAATTCTCGTGTTTTGCGATTGCGAAAACAGATTGCATAATTCTTGATGAGAACCGATTTAATATATATTGTGATTGTATGAGAAATCAGTAAATTGCAATAAGGCTTAATTGACTCTAAAATCAATACTATGTTAGTTTTGATAAGAAATTACTTAATTGACCCAGGTATTAGATTAATGACGGTTTTCGATTAATTGATCTCTATGACCATAGGTGCGGTTGATTGGATTTACATACCATTGCGTGACCCATACAATGTGGTGTGACCTTAGTTGAAGAAGTCTTATCATGTTAATAACGTGCTTCATAATAGTTAATGTTTTCTTATCCGGGATTGGGACCGTATGACCACCTAGCGTTTTCTTTCCATTTGAATTCGTCTCGCTTATTTTATTGTTTTAGTAGTTAATTTAATTTTAAAACAAAATCCCCAAAACAACTTGATTTATTTTACCGTTTTATTATAATCTCTAGTTTTTACAATTAGTACCACCACTTCCTTGTGGATTCGACTTCGTACTCACGAAAATTTTATTACCTCGACACATCCTGCACTTGGGATTTATCTTACGCGTTGTGAGCATGTCAGTATTGTGGAGGACATCCTTATCCAGGTAGACAAGCTGATCATACCTGCAGATTTCGTAGTCCTGGACATGGACGATGCGAGGACGACAGAGATAGACCTTCCCATCTTGTTGGGGAGACCATTTATGGCGATAGCACAGATGATTATCGATGTACAACCAGATCCCTATGTTCCTAGCAGACAAAGAACACACCTCGTTTATCATAAACAGGTGGCTTTACTGCTGCAAGGTGATGCCTTTCAGATTGAGGAACGCGGGGGCACCTACCAACAGCTTGTCAACATGATGTTCGCTGCGCAAATAGGCAAAACCATGGAAGTGTATGTAGATGATATGCTTGTAAAATCAGCCCGAGCAGCTGACCACGTCTCACACCTGGAAGAGATGTTTCAAGTGTTAAAGCGTTATCAAATGAAGCTCAACCCTCTTAAGTGTGCCTTTGGTTTGGCCTCCGAGAAATTCTTAGGTTTATGGTGAGCCAGTGGGGAATAGAGGCAACCCCGAGAAAATCAAAGCCTTATGCGACATGCAATCCACCTACCAAGCCGAAACACGTACAGAGCCTTAACGGCCAGGTCACAGCCCTAAGTCGATTCATCTCTAAATCCACAGATAAGTGCGTGCCTTTTTTCAACGTACTGCGAAGTAACAAGAAGTTCGAGTGGACGGAGCAATGTGAGCTCGCCATCAACCAGCTAAACAGCATATATGGGCGAGCTCATCTACTGTCAAAATGCAGAACGGAAAGAAACTCACCATTTATCGGAAGTGACCCAACACGTTTATAAGCTCGGTCCTGATACTGAAGGAGAACCAAATTCAACTACTAGTCCACTATGTGAACAAAAGGTTGCAGGACGCTGAAAGCCGGTACCCCACAAATGGAAAAACTCACGTACTGCCTGGTGGTAGCATCAAGGAAGTTGCGTCTATGCTTTCAAATGTTGGGATTTATGCCCTAAAACTTGTCATTGTAAACGGTTAAAGACTTAATTAGAATTATTCAGATTATCATTCTAGTTTATAAATGTTTTATATTCAATAATACATTTGTGTTGTGCAAGAACATCCTAGATTGCAAGATATAATCTCAGAATGAGTATATGATGGTCATATACAGAAAGGATTCATTTTGAGACATGCAATCTAAAGAGTCCATAGAGAGTGAACGAAGCTGGGTACTTTATTTGTGATTGATCTACTGTTGCGGTCTATTTTGTAAAGTACGGTGGTTTTATCCTAGACCGCTCATATAGTTGACATGAGAATGGAGGCACTTTATATGATGAGATCATATAGGACTGGGGCCACGGTTTATATGAATCTCCCACTAAGAGCCGTTAGTAGATGAGATTCATATATAATCGATAAACGATGGCTACTTATAGGTGATTTTAATCCTGAGTGTCTTATCGACTCCTTTAGGTTAGATCGTGGGCTTTTGATTTACCATGAGTGAGGTCGATGTGAATCTCAACCAATACCTCCGTATCTTGGAGTTGCGGTTTGGCTTGTGGCTGGGAAGGCTTGAACACATAGTGGAATCCACTCCTTCTTGATTGAAGTAGATAAGTAGTTTCCTTAAGGGTTGATTCGGGGCTCGAACGATTATGAGATCTCTCCTTCTTCCGTGAGGGAGACAGGATTTAATTGTTCATTAGAGAATCAATAGTACTTAAAGGAAAAGATATTTCTAGAGGGGTATAATGGACTTTATTACCCAGCTCTAGTTATGAACTATATGTGGCGGGATCATACTATATGTAAATAGTTATATCAATGGACGTTGAGACTTCAAATTGTATAAACTCGTCTACGGTTTTGAGAGTGCAGTCTCAATTTTTTAGTGGAATAACTCCGGGTTAATAATCATGAAATATTAATTAAGAGTTTTTAATTAATATTACTAAGTATTATTGGAGCTCAAAACTGTGGGTTTATTAGATCCCTTTGCTAGCCCTTATGGTTGTTGGTAACGAGGGGCACGGTTAGATTAATTGGAAGGTCCAATTAATAATATTATGAAAGTAATGCGATTTAAATAAAAGAGAATAATTAAATAATGTGATTATTTAATTAATTAAATATTTAATAAAATAATAGATATTAATAATTATGAATTATTAATTCTATTTATTAAATATGAGATTATGTAATTAAATAATGACTAGGACAAAAGAATTAAAATAATTAGATTATTTTAATAGTCCTAAAAGTCAAAGGTTAAAGTCTTTAGGAGACCAAAATAAAAAGGATTAGAAATTTTATTTTGACTTGGTGAAACTAAAACCCTAAAGAGCTACTATATGTAAGTTATATAGATAGGAAAAATTGACCTAAACACAAGTGAAAGAGAAAGAGAGTTCGGCCAAGGCAAAAAGAGGGGAAAAGAGAAAAAAGTTTTTTCTAACTCTCCCCTTTCTTGAAGGATTCGGCCGGCCCTAGGGAGAAGAGATTCTCCGTCCGTTCTTTTCACGTGACCTCCATATCTTGTCGTGACGTGCCCACACACGCGTTGTTTAGACTGCGGGTCATAGCTTAGAAGATCTGGTAGTAGATCGAAGAATCAGATAAAGAAAATTAAGAAAAATATATGTAGTTTCATGGAATCTTTTTCTGCGTATATACAAGAACTCGTTCCTAATTGAAAAATAATTTTTTAATTAAAAGAAAATTTTTGAAACTTAATTTTGCATGTTATACGATAATCAAACATTTTCTAAAACTCCCTTCATCAAGCCCACAGCATCGAAATACTTACCAGCTATCCGTTGAGACAGGTGTTACAGAAGCCAGACACTTCAGGAAGGTTATTGAAATGGGCGACAGAACTGGCACAATACGACTTGGAGTACAAACAACGAACAGCTATCAAAGGTCAGCCCTACAGACTTTGTGGTTGAATTCTCAGGCTTGAGGAGGAAGTTCAACGAAAGGAACCTTAGCAGGAAACTTGTCTTCCAGCAAAGGACGAGCAGAAAACACCAGAATTTCCCCCATTAGAACTATACGTCGATGGATCCTCGTGCGAAGGACAGCCGGAGCTGGCATTCTACTAATTAGCCCAGAACAACACAAGATCACTGCGCTTTATGTTTCGGTTTCGCCGTATCTAACAACGAGGCGGAATATGAGGCTTTCCTTACAGGGTTGCGCGTTAGCCAAAGAACTACAGGTACAGGCAATTAAATTTATAATGACTCATAGCTCATTGTGAATCAGGTAAAACAAGAATTCCAAGCTCGTAGCGCAAACATGGCAGCCTACCTACAAAAAAGCCAGTGAACTTCTACGTACGTTTTAGTGGCACGAGATTAAGCAGATCCTGCGAAATCAAAACACGCATGCGGACACTTTAGCTCGCCTTGCAACTACCAAGGACGCAAACTTGCTCAATGTTGTGCTAGTCGAGGTGATCAGAACTACAGCAAATTTGTGGATGAATCCTCTGATCAGCTACCTTTCCAATGAAATGCTGTCAAGGGACAAAAATGAAGCTTGGCACCTACGAGTATTGGTAGCAAGGTACGTCATCTACGACGACATGCTATTTAAAGAAGGATTCTCCACGTCGTTGCTGCGATGTATAGATGAAGAGGATACCATTCCAATCCTCAACAACATCCACGTAAAATTTGCGACAATCACGCTGGGGGACTTTCTCTGGCTAACAAAGCCCTACGCCAAGGTTTCTATTAGCCCACGATGAAACAAGACGCTATTGACCTCATAAGAATGTGTGACAACTGCCAACGATTCACCAATATTCCTCACGCTCCCCCAGCACTTTTACATTTGATGGTCAGCCCGTGGTCATTAGCTATATAGGGAATGGACTTAATTGGCCCTCTACCAACGGCCCGCAGAAATTGCAAACACGCTGTGGATTATTTCACGAAGTAGGCAGAAGCGAAAGCCCTCAGCGAGATTTCGACGGCTAAAATCAAAAAATTCATGTGGGAAAACATTGTAAGCAGATTCGACATCCCGCAGAAAATCATCACTAACAATGACACACAGTTCGAAAGTCAAAGATTCAAAACGTTATGTGAACATTTAGCCAAAACAAAAAGTTTCTCTGTAGTTGATCACCCATAAGCGAATGGGTAGATAGATTGCCGTGAACAAAATCATCAGCACACTCTGAAGACAAAACTTGTGGGAAAAAAATGGGCATAGGCCTATGAACTTCTCAAAGTATTATGGTCATACAGAACAACTATGAGAAGTACCATGAGAGAGACCCCTTTCTTCATGGTATATGGAACAAAGGCCATGATTCCAACTGAATCAATAGCCAGCACGCACAGGACGGCCACGTTCAACCTCGAGTAGAATGATAGTCTGCTCGCAGCTAGCCTCGACCTCATCGAAGAAAGAAAGGATGCTACTTGCCTAAGGATAGCTGTGTACCAACAAAGAGTAGCCAGATATTACAATAAAAAAAGTCAAACTACAACATTTCAAAAAAGGGACCTCGTACTAAGGTTGCTCCTACCCGGAGCCCGCAACCCCCAAGAATATGCTCAGGGCCCAAACTCGGAAGGCCCTTATATCGCAGATGAAGACTTGGGCAATAAAGCTTACCACCTCGTCAATATCAGTGGAGCCAGAGTTTCGCGAGATTGAAACGCAGAACACCTGCGGAAATATTACCAGTAATAATTGTACTCATTTTATTATTAATAAAGCTGCCCTTTTCTACAAGCTCTCACATCCTGTCATGCTGGCCCCTCGATCTTGAGGGGACTAGGGAGATAAGGATCAACAAAATAAAAATGACGTGCAATTGACCCTGGAACATGAAGACAACTAAGCAAGCATGTTAACAAGAAGGTCCTCTACCTTCAAACCAACTAGCTTGCTCTTAATAAATCAAGTATATATATTGACGGAACCGGCCAACCTGAAAGCCCATGGGAAATCTAACTAGCGGGGTCAATAGACATACTTGAGGTGACAAACCTAGAGCTATAGACATTGGTGGTATCCGCCTACCTGAGAGCTAACGAGCTCTCAAACCAGTGGAACTAATACAAACACTCAAGGTGGAATCCCTTACAAGCTTAAGTATAAAATTGGCGAAGACTCGCCAACCTGAGAAGCTTACAAACTCTCAAACTAGTAAGGTCAAAACTAACGACAAAAAGGCCTCCTTAGGGACTGCACGAAAGAGAGCAGACTTTCTACCAACAAGGTCTTGCCCATCAGGTTTTAATTCAATTTATTTATATGTTGTACTCGTGTATATTTTCTTGCGTTAAATGTTTATATGAACTAGGGAAATAAAGGGAAATATATTATCGAAATAGAAAAACTTTATTAGAAGAAGCCCCAAATGAGCTAAAAATGCACAAAAAGTCTGCTACTATTACAAAAAAAAAAAGTTCTTAAACAAAAGAAGAAAAAAATGCGTGCTGACAGGTACGAGCACTAAGGGCTTAGACCATCAAGCCTGACCGATTGGAGAATCCCCACTTCTCAGGGGAATTTGGTTGCCAGTTACCATAGGGGGATCCGCAGACTTGGAGGCCGCATTATTTTCCGGCGCCCTTATCGCCCCAGCAGCTCGCATAACATTAAAGCTCTCATTCAACTCACAGTTATACGGGCTATGGAAGCCGAAGTTATGGTCGGGATAGCGCAGCCAGATGCTATACAGAAGGTCATTTTAAGCGTCTTCTAATGTTTTCTCTTTCTCCTCCTCCCAGCTCGCGTCCTTCTGTAAAAACTCGTCAGTTTTCTTAGCAAGGTCGTTATTGGCCCACATAAGTTCTTCCTCCAGCTCATGGATCATGCTCTGATACACGGCTGCAGACTTGTTCATCTCCTTCTCCATACAAGCTCTTAGGGTCTTACACCTCTCGGTCTATTCAACGACCAGTTGCTTTTCACGCTCTGCCCCTACCGCGAGCTCCCTCTTAGCGTTCTCTAGCTCCTCACCGAGTCTCTTATTTTCTGCCTCGCTTCTTCGGTCTCAAGTATGTCTTTCTGAGCGAGGCAAGCAGTCTAAAAAAAAAAAAATAATATAAACCCCTTTTTAAGAATAGAGGGGTTCACTATGAATTAAGAATAGAGAGTTGCAAATGGATAAACGAAAAAAAGAAAGACGAAGCCTCATCCCCTCATCAACCTTAATGCGATCACTCAGGCCTTTTGTGAGGTAATCCCTGAAGACTACCGTAACCTTAGTAAGAAACTCCCTTGCGTTAGGACCAACAAGCAAGGAAGAAGAGGCAACCTCAGTCATATCGACCTTGGGAGAGTGGAATGGAGACTTTTCCTCCATAAGCTGTGCCCTGGTCATGACCTGAAGCTTGGGAACCACGTCCTTCCCTTTGCTGCAAACTACAAGGGTAGTCGGAGAAGGGGACAACAATGATGAGGGCTCACCACCTTGACTAGATGCTGGGAGTTTTAAAAAACATTTGATTATCGTAAAATATGCAGAATTATGTTTTAAAATTTTTTTTAATTCAAAAACTATTTTTCAATCAGGAACGAGTTCCTATATATACGTAGAAAAAAATTATATGAAACTACATACATTTTTCTTAATTTTCTTTTTCTGAATCTTCGATCTACCACCAGATCTTCCGAGCTATGACCCGCAGTCTGACAACGCGTGTGTGGGCACGTCACGGCAAGAGATAAATCACTTCTCTCTAGGGCTGGCCAAATCCTGCAAGAAAGGGGAGAGTTAGAAAAAAACCTTTTTTTTTTTCCTTTTTCTCTTTTTGCCTGGCCGAACTCTCTTTCTTTTTCACTTGTGTGTTAAGTCCATTTTTCCTAATAATATAACTCTTATATAGTAGTTCTTTAGGTTTTAGTTTGACCAAGTCAAATAGGATTTCTAATCCTTTTCAATCTTTGTTCTCCTAAAGACTTTAACCTTTGACTTTTATGACTACTAAAATAATCTAATTAATTTAATTCTTTTATCCTAGTCATTATTTAATTAAATCGTATTTATTTCGTAATACTATTAATTAGACCATCTAATTAATCTACTGTGACCCTCATTACCAACAACCATAAGGGCTAACAAGGGGACCTAATGGATCCACAGTTTGAGCTTCAATAATACTTAGTAATATTAATTAAAACTCTTTAATTAATATTTCACGATTATTAACCTTGGAGTTATTCACTAAAAACCCAAGAGTGCACTCTAAGAACTGTAGACGTGTTTATACAATCTAAAGTATCAGCGTCCATTGGTATAACTATTTACATATAGTGTGATCCTCCACAAGTAGTTTATAACTAGAGCTGCGTCATAAAGTTCGTTATACCCCTCTAGAAGTATCTTTTCTTCAAGCACCATTGATTCTCTAATGAACAATTAAATCCTGTCTTCTCACGGAAGAAGGTGAGTACTCATAATCGTTCAAGCCCCGAATCAACCCTTAAGGGAACTACTCATCTACTTCAATCAAGAAGGAGTGGATTCCACTATTGTGTCCAAACCTTCCCAGCCACAAGTCAGATCACAACTCCAAGATACAGAGCTATTGGTCGAGATTCATACCGACCTCACTCATGATAAGTCAAAAGCCAGGATCTAACCTGAATACGTCGATAAGACACTCAAGATTAAGATCACCTACAAATGGCCATCGATTATCGATATATATAAATCTCATCTACTAACGGATCTTGGTGAGAGATTCATATAAATCGTGGCCCGGTCCTATATGATCTCATCATATAAGGTGCCTCCACTCTCATATCAACTACATGAGCGGTCTAGGATAAGACTATCGTACTTAACAAATGAACCGCAGCAGTAGATCAATTACAAACAAAGTACCCAGCTTTGTCGCTCTTTACGGACTCTTTAGATTGCATGTCTCAAAATAAATTCTCTATGTATATGACCATCATATACTCATTCTGAAATTACATCTTATAATCTAGGATGTTCTTGCACAATACGAATGTATTACTGAATATAAAACATTTATAAACTAGAATGATAATCTGAATAATTCTTATTAAGTCTTTAACCGTTTACATTTACAAGCTTTAGGGCATAAATCCTAACAATCTCCCACTTGCACTAAAGCATATGGGACATGTCTCGTAATTCTAGACCCCCTAGGTGACCTTCAAACACTTTAGCTGTCAAGGTCTTCGTAAATGGATCAGCGAGATTATCTTGCGATGCAATCTTCGTCACTACCACGTCTCCTTGCCACAAAATCTCTCTGATGAGATGATATTTCCTCTCTATATGTTTCCCTCTTTTATGGGTTCTTGGTTTTTTGGAATTGACCACAGCTCCACTATTATCATAATAAAGTGTCATGGGCCTATCCACATCTGGAACAACTTCCAAATCACTTAAGAACTTCTGGAGCCAAATAGCCTCCTTAGTTGCTTCATAAGCTGCTACACACTCGGCTTCCATGGTGGAATCAGCAATGCAAGATTGCTTGATACTCCTTCATACTATGACTCTACCACTAAGGGTGAATACTGATCCAGATGTAAATTTCCTAGAATTCTTATCTGACTGAAAGTCAAAATCTGTATATCCCAATGGAATCAAATTCGTATGGGAATATATGAACATATAGCTTCTCGTTCTCCGAAGATATTTGAGAATATGCCTAATAGCAACCCAATGATCCAATCCTGGGTTAGACTGATATCTACTTGCTACTCCCACTGCCAAGCAGATGTCGGGTCTCGTGCATAGCATAGCATACGTGAGACTACCTACTGCGGACGCATAGGGAATCCGTCTTATATCCTCAATTTATTGAGGTGTCTTAAAACACTGTTCCTTAGATAGTTGAACTTCATGGCTTGAGAGTAAACTACCTTTCTTAGAGCTCTGTATCAAGAATCGCACAAGTTGGAGCTCTGTATCAAGAATCGCACAAGTATCTTGTCGATATATGATGCCTGAGACAGCGCTAACAGTTTATTCCTACGATCCCTTATTAATTGTATCCCTAGAACATAACTTCCTCTTCCAAATCTTTCATTTGGAATTGGTTAGCAAGCCAACCCTTTACTTCTGATAATGTCCCTACGTCATTCCCAATGAGTAGGATATCATCCATGTAAAGGACTAGGAAAACTATTTTCTTATCAGTGATGTGCTTGTATACACAAGGCTTATCAACGTTCTGCTCAAAGCTATAGGTCTTGATCGTAGTATCAAACCTAATGTTCCAAGATCTAGATGCCTTCTTAAGTCCATAAATGGACCTTTGCAGCTTGCAAACCTTTTGCTCTTAATCTTGGGATACGAATCCCTCTAGTTGCATCATGTAGATGCTCTCGTCTAGATTACCATTCAAGAATACAGTCTTGATGTCCATTTGCCAGATTTCATAATCAAAATATGCAGCTATGGATAAGAGAATCCTAATAGCTACTGGCGAGAAGGTTTCATCATAATCTATGCCTTCCTTCTAGGTGTAACCCCTAGCCACTAGCCTTGCCTTGAAGGTCTCTGCCTTCCCATCTACTCTTCTCTTATGCTTGTAGATCCACTTACAACCTATGGGTTTTATCCCATCTTGTAAGACTACAAGTTCCTAGACTAAGTTGGATTGCATGGACTCCATCTCGAGATTTATGGCTTTAAGCCATTTCTCTTTATCAAAATCTTCCATTGCATGTCTAAATGTTAATAGATCATCCACACTATTATTAGAAACGACACCATGTGCCTCTCCAATGCCTAAGTAGCGATCAGGTTGTCGAACAACCCTCCCACTACGCCTAGGCGGTAATATATCCTTACTAGGAATCATCTGACTGTTAAATGTTTATGGAATAATAACATCGTCAACAACCCTTGGTGACTGAGCACTGGTCATACCAGGTTCTAGCTCCTTTAACACAATCTTACTACAAGGTTTATGATTACTCATATAATCCTCTTCAAGAAACGTTGTGTTTGTCGATACAAACGCTTTGTTTTCTTGTAGATTATAAAAGAATCCACCTTGAGTTTCCTTTGAGTACCCTACAAATAAGCATACTTGTTAAGAGGTTCCAGTTTTCCACTCCTATTCTTCAGTATATGTACTGGACATTCCCATATGCGAAAATGTCGTAAACTAGCTTTACAACCATTCCACAACTCTAGGGGAGTTTTAGGAACAAACTTAGATGGAATTCCATTTAGTATGTAAGTCGCTGTTTGTAGTGCATATCCCCAAAAACAATATGGTAATGATGAGAAACTAATTATAGAGCTCACTATTTCCATCAGGGTCCTATTTCTCCTCTTTGTAACACCATTCTATTGTGGTGTATCTGGAGCTGTGAGTTAGGATACTATCCTATACTCAACCATGTAGTCTTCAAATTCATCGTCGAGATATTTACCCCCACGATCCAATCGTAGTGATTTGATTATTTTGCCTAATTGATTTTCAACTTCAACTCAGATTTCTTTGAACCTTTCAAAGGTTTCTGACTTACGTTGCATTAGATAAACATACGCGTATCTAGAGTACTCGTCAATAATGTGACATAATACTCATAACCACCTCTAGCTCTAACACTCATAGGTCCGCAGACATCTGAATATATAAGCTCAAGTGGTTGCGTGACTCTAATCCCTTTTTCCTGTAAAAGGTCTCTTGGTCATCTTACCCTCCAAACAAGATTCACAGACAGGTAAGGTGTCGATCTCTAACTGACTTAGAGATCCGCTTTTAACTAGTTTGTTTATCCTATCAAGGTTTATATGTCCAAGTCGTAGATGTCATAGATACGTGTCATCATTTGGAGAAATCTTTTGTCGTTTTGTTTTAGGTTTTTCAACTTTAAACAATTTTGTATTAAACAGTGATGTATGAATAACGGTCTTAAAACATACAAATTATTTTCTATCGTACCAGAACAAATATTCATTTCATTTCTTAAAATGATAATTGATTTATCATTAAAAGAAATCTTATGAAACTCTTTCAAGTAATCTGGATACAGAAATCAAATTTCTTGTAAATTCGGGCATAAACCACATTTGTTCAATGAAAAAAAACTATTATTAAATTGTAATCTAACTATTCCCACTGCTCGTGCTGAAACGACACCCCATGTTCCAACGCGCATAGTGAAAACCCATCCTCCAGCTTTTGCCAATAGTCATTCCAATGTAAAAGAAGAACAAAATTAGTTAGTGGCCCTTGAATCTACTATTCAAGGTAAAGAATCATCTTCCACTAACCAAAATTTAATGATAATTAAATTTGATTTATTTTTCACTTTCTTCTTGTTGGAGAGCTGCTTGAGGTACTGTAGACAATTTGTAATATCCCGGATTTCGGATAATTAATTTTATATATGCGAATATAAATTTTGTGATTGAAGGGGGTGTAAATGTAATTAAAAGTATGTTTATTTTTATGATTTTCAGGTGGACCAGATGGAACGGTCCAAAAATGATGCAAGAAAAAGGAAAACCGAGGCAGTGAGCATCGCGATCTGGTCACCGCGACCACATATCGCAATGACCTGCTCGCGGTGAAAAATGTGATTTCTGGCAGTGAGCATCGCGACCAGTCACCGCGACCACAGATCGCGATGAAAATGTCAAATTCTGGCAGTGAGCAACGCGACCACCAGCGCGACCATGGTACCCGCGAGGTGTGCTGCGATGAAGGCGGTGGAAACGCTCCAGTGAGTACCGCGACCTGGTGGCGCGACCACAGGTCGCGACGACCGAAAAATATAAAAAAAAAATTTGGCTTCTGCAAGAAGTCACAAAACAGACAGAGGAGAGAAAAGAGAGGGTGAGGCCGAGAAAAAAGAAGAAGAAGAAGAAGAAGAAGAAAAAAGAGAAAGAAGAAGAAAGAAAGAAGAGAAAGAAGAAAGAAGAAGAAAGAAGAAGAAGAGGAAGAAGAAGAAGAAGAAAAGAGGAAGGAAAGGAAAAGGAAAAGAAAATGGTAGAAACGCGGTTTGTCGAAAGAAAAACGGTATCCAGGTTGGTGTACCTTCATTTTCGAACTCTTTACAAAAAGTATTAAGTATTTTTAGTTTGAATTTGAGATTTATTCGAAGATTTTCATTCTTATGTGTTGATTTTATTTTCGTCGAATGATTTTATTGTTGATCGTATTTTCATTACTTCGATTTCGTGGAAAGTATTTGTTTTCGATTATTGTATAAATAATGTTGATTTTCCCATGAAAAATTTATGTTATTGAACTCGAATGTTTCCGTTGATTGTAAATATAGTGAATATTGAAAATAGTTTATCGTAACGGCCCTAGGATACTTAGACATAGAAATGGATATAGGAGGTTGGTATACCAGCTGGGTTCAATGAGCAGTACTGCACCGATATTGATATGCTATTGATGATTATCATGTACCTCCTCATGGATTCGTCTAGGGGCAGGGAGACACGTACCTCCTCACGGATTCGTCCTGAGGTTGGGAGACACGTACCTTCCTAAGGATTCGTTCCTGGGATAGGGAGTTATGTACCTCTCTAGGTTCCGTACCCTCGGTCCTAGAGTAGGGAGATACGTACCACTCTTAGGATTCGTCCTAGGGTGGGAGTTCGACCCATATTCTAGTCCTAGTATGTTGAGTATTCTAGCGGGCCAGATTTGAAGTGAATTGAAAAGTGAATTGAGTAACTTTATTCATTGATTTTACATGTTGATTTTATTCTTGAGGTTAATGTGATTATAACTGCTTTATGGTTTGATTTTGAAGTTAAATTGATTTGTAAATGATTAGAATTGAAATATATATATATTGTGATTTGTTTCTTATTAAAGGTTATTTATGATTTTTCGTAATTGAGTTTAGTGTACACCCACTAAGCTATATGCTTAGCGCGTTAGTTTTGTTTCTAACGCGTAGGTACCAGGGATCCTGAAGAGGCCAAAGACTGAAGAGAGAGAGAGAGTTGCTGACAGAGTCCCAGAGTCACTACAGTTGGGTAGTTCTATTGTTGTATATATATATATATATATATATATATATATATATATATATATATATATATATATATTGTAAGCATGCATATATAGAGAGTTTGTAATTATGTTTTGTAATTATGTTTTGTAATTAATTATTTTATGATTTTTGTCTTTCATTTTTAGAATGTTTGTAAATATTGAATTCTGAATCGTTTTCTTTTATAAACTGTTGTTGGAAAGTCGCACTAAACGGCAGAGTGCGTAATTGATTGAAAATGATATTTGAAGTGTTATTGAATTTGTATTTGATTTGAGTTGTGGAAAAACAGGTTTTGGGAAATCCGAAAAAACAAACGGAACTCTGCCGAAATTTTTGTAAAAAGTTTATTGCGATGGGCTCACTTGAAAATGGTTTTAAAACTATCAACTATTTGGTTTTCCAATGGTTTGAAAATCTATCGATGGGCTCACAACGGTTTTCGGTTTATAAAATGAATTTAGAAAGTTTTGAAAACCCGGTAGCGCTCCCTGGGTCGATCCAGCCGGGTCGAGTCAGGGGGTGTTACACAATTCATCTTCCAATGACTAACCTCTTTGCAATGAAAACATTTTCCTTTTACTTAGTCAGTTGTAGTGCTCTTTATCTTGGGCTTAGCCTTTATTTTACCAGTGAACCTCTTCCTCTTCTTAAAACCAGAATAGGATGGCTCAGTAACATTTGCTTCGCTAATCTAACCTTTGGTAACTCATCCTGTATTGGTTATAGGCTCTAGAGGACATTCCTCCGTAAGCACATATTAAAGGTCTTTGCAGACCATGATTACATTCACGTTTTGTTTCCATTTAGTATAGTTATCCTCGGTTAATTTCTCGTTTGCGAGGAAAATAAAGTAAAAGACATTGCTGATATCTAAAGACATAAATCTAAATTAATATCATTCATTCATTCATACATTCATTTCATGCTATATGTTCGGCATAAAATTAAACATGAAGCATGAGTATAATTTTAATGAACTAAAAAAAATCCCTAAAAGTAGTTGATATGCCATGATAATCCAACATCCCACAAGTAAGTGCCTAGGTAGACTAGGTCAAATCCCTGCATGTTAGATCGAGACATTCTCAATCGAATAATACACCAGAATAACTCTTTATCCTTATATTACCTAACCATCACTTTAGCTTAGTCAGGACAATAAATTAACAACTTAATTAAGCTATTTATGAGTGTGACCCACTGTTTCAGAATTCATGAACTTAACTTGAGAGTGCCTAGGTAGGCTAGGTCAGCCCCAAAATACATTATGAAAACCTATCCGTTAGGAAGTCAATCTTGGTATTAACTCTTATGGACACCCTCTGTAGGGAGGACGAGAGCAAAGTTGTCACGAGGCGCCACTCGAGTCTTACAGTGTTGAACTAACAATAGAGACTGCATGATATAATATCATATATCCATCTCCCACTCATTATTGATAGTTAGGGTTTTCTATATACTAAGAATTTCTAAAACTTTATGTTTCTAGTCTTTACTTAAATTCTACAGCTAATATAAATTTTAAATTTACTAGTTTTAATAAATTATTCAATTTTAACATTTAAAATATAATTTATTATACAATTTCTAATTTACATAAACTATTTAAATAAACTAGAAATTATATGTAAATTTACCAAGTTTTAACTATTAAAACTAAATCATATTATTTGGTCAAATTATGTCTTTGGTGTTTAATCAAATTAAAACCTAACATTTAAAAGGACCTAACTAATCTAATTAAACACTTTAATATATAGATTAGTTAATAATGAGATTTACCAAGTTTTACTCCTAAAAACTAATCTCATTAGTTGATTCTTTTTAATTAAGTAATTAATCTTAATTAATTCAAAAAATTTAACTAATCACTTTAATTCAACACTTTAATATATAGATTAGTCATTGATGAGATTTACAAAGTTTTTACTCCTAAAAACTAATCTCATTATTCGATTCTTTTTAATTTAGTAGTTAATATAATTAAGAGTTAATTACACTCAACCTACTTGAGGTTTGACTAATTACACTCGAAATCAAAGTTTGTATTAATTGACACTGAACTTCCCTCCCATTAAGTTTGACCGTTAAAATAAATAGTTGACCATCCAAAAATATTAAAATAACCAAAATACCCTTGGCTAAAAAATTAAAAATATAAAAAATAAACTTTTTTAAAAAATAATGAACTAATTACACTCAACCTACCTGAGGTTTAGCTAATTACATTCGGAATCAAAGTTTGCATTAATTGACACTGACCTTCCCTCCCGTTAAGTTTGACCGTTAAAATAAATGGTTGACCATCCAAAAATATTAAAATGACCAAAATACCCCTGGTTAAAAAATTAAAAATATAAAAAATAAACTTTTTTAAAAAATAATAATTATATAAACAAAAAAATAAAAATAAATTTTATCTAAACAAATGAATCTAGTCCATTTTTAAAAAATATCTAAAACATTTGTAAAATAATAATTTGAGATTTGTAAAAAAAAATCCAGATTCAATCTAAACCGTCCATCAGAACTATTAGATCTGATGAACGATCCAGATGGTATTTTGACCAATTTTTTTTTTTAAAATTAAAAATTAAAAAAATTAAAAAGTCCACAGATCTCCATGGATGAAGCTTTCATCTCTCCATGGAGTTCCCCTCGCCGTCGAAAGGCGGAGGCGGGAAGGCTCGGAGAGGGAGGCGAGCCTCCCCCGATTGTTGTGGGGAGGCCTCGCCTCCCCCACGACAGGGACGCCTTCTTGTTTTGCCAACGGGAAGGCGTCCCCGTCGTGGGGGAGGCAAGACCTCCCTATGACGATAGGGGGAGGCTCGCCTCCCTCGCCGAACCTCTCCGCCTCCGCCTTTCGGTGGCGAGGGGAACTCCATGGAGAGATGAAAGCTTCATCCATGGAGATCTGTCCATGGTGGAGGAGGTCCAGATCAAATCTGGACTTTTTAATTTTTTTAAATTTTTAATTTTTAAAAAAAAAAAATTGGTCAAGATACCATCTGGATCGTTCATCATATCTAATGATTCTGATGGACGGTCTAGATTGAATCTGGATTTTTTTTTACAAATCTCAAATTATTATTTTACAAATTTTTTAGATATTTTTTAAAAATGGACTAGATTTATTGTTTAGATAATTGTTTTAGATAAAATTTATTTTTATTTATATAATTATTATTTTTTAAAAAAATTTATTTTTATATTTTTAATTTTTTAACCAGGGGTATTTTGGTCATTTTAACATTTTTGGATGGTCAACCATTTATTTTAACGGTCAAACTTAACGGGAGGGGAGGTCAGTGTCAATTAATGCAAACTTTGATTCCGAGTGTAATTAGCCAAACCTCTGGTAGGTTGAGTGTAATTAGTTCATTATTTTTTTAAAAGTTTATTTTTTGTATTTTTAATTTTTTTGTCTAAGGGTATTTTGGTCATTTTAATATTTTTGGATGGTCAACCATTTATTTTAACGGTCAAACTTAACGGGAGGGGAGTTCAGTGTCAATTAATGCAAACTTTGATTCCAAGTGTAATTAGTCAAACTTTAAGTAGGTTGAGTGTAATTAATTCTATAATTAATCTTAATTAATTCAAAGAATCTAACTAATCACTTTAATTAAACTCTTGGTTGATTAGTCAATTAATGGATATTACCAAGTTTTTACTCCTAAAAACTAAATCCATTATTTAATTGCTATTTATGAAATTGTTTCCTATTTTCATTTCATTAAAATAAAATGATATAATATGACAATTATGCATGACATATTATTTATGCATATGTAGGTGTACCTAATCTAGATGACATTCAATTGTATGACAATGCTTTGAAATCCATATAATCATCACATGAAAATAAATAAAGCATACGTAATTGACCGAGTGACATGGGTTATCCAACTTAAACAACTCTAATTATAATTGTATTCCCAAGGCATTCATTGGTCTTCAAGAGTTCTTTTCCGAGTTGAATTCTTCTTGTCTTCGTTTCTCCAATCAAGTCAAACTTGATTTTTGTAAAAAGTCAACATCCTTTTCAGAGGCCCATATGTTACCTTAACACGCACCCTAGATCAAGACGAAACCCTAAACAACCCTAACTCATGCGAAAGTATGGCTGCCAACAGCGTAGCCGAGGGCAAGCAAGGTGCGCGCGGCCCTCACGCGAGTTGCGCTTTTGCGCACGTTCATGGGTTACTTTGCCCACGGTTTTTCGCTCCAATTTTCTTCACTTTCTTCAGAAAATATTCGATAATATTTTTCTAGAGGAATCAGCAAAAAATCGTCCGCAAAAAATACGAAAAACAGCCCTAATGCAAACGCGGCAACAGTCCACGCGCACCAGGCGCGCGGCCGCCGCTGCGGTCGGAGCTGTGCAGTCCCTTTTTATTTTTTTTGTTTCTTCTTCATATCATTTGCTTCTTCGACTCTTCATAGGGCAAATCGATTAAAAGAATAACAATAAAAAAATATAGCAAAAAAAAAAAAAGAACTTTGCCATAAACAATTGGCCCAAAACAAAAACAATCCTATAACCCATTCATCATATAATTAATGACCAATTACGCTTTTAAAATTATACAATCAAATTATAAAACAATAAAAACAAATCATACAATCTAGATTTGTGCCTACACAATAATATATAATAGATCAAGAATAAAAAAAATAATAATAATAAACAAGAAATATGTAATTTTTTTTTAGTTTTCTTTTACGTATATACAAAAACTTATAACCAAAGGCTCTGATACCAATTGAATGGAGTTTTAGAAAACATTTGATTATCATATAACATGCGGAATTTTTAAAAAATTTCTTTTAATTAAAAAACTATTTTTCAATCAGGAACGAATTCCTATATATACGCAGAAAAAAATTCCATGAAACTACATACATTTTTCTTGATTTTCTTTTTCTGAATCTTCGATCTACCATCAGATCTTTCGAGGTATGACCCGCAGTCTGACAACGCGTGTATGGGCACGTCACGGTGAGAGATGGAGGTCATGTGAAAAGAAAGGACGGAGAATCACTTCTCCCTAGGGCCAGCCGAATCCTACAAGAAAGGGGAGAGTCAGAAAAAACGTTTTTTTTTTTTCCTTTTTCTCTTTTTGCCTGGCCGAACTCTCTTTCTTTTTCACTTGTGTGTTAGGTCCATTTTTCCTAACAATATAACTCTTATATAGTAATTCTTTAGGGTTTTAGTTTGACCAAGTCAAAATAGGATTTCTAATCCTTTTCAATCTTTATTCTCATAAAGATTTAACCTTTGACTTTTATGACTATTAAATAATATAATTAATTTAATTCTTTTGTTCTAGTTATAATTTAATTACGTAATCTCATATTTAATAAATAGAATTAATAATTAATAATTAATAATTTCTATTATTTTATTAAATATTTAATTAATTAAATAATCACATTATTTAATTATTATATTTTATTTAAATCGTATTACTTTCGTAACACTATTAATTGGACCATCCAATTAATCTACCGTGACCCTCATTACCAACAACCATAAGGGCTAGCAAGGGGACCTAATGGACCCACAGTTTTGAGCTTCAATAATACTTAGTAATATTAATTAAAACTCTTTAATTAATATTTCACGATTATTAACCTCGGAGTTATTTCACTAAAAACCCGAGACTGCACTCTAAGAACTGTAGACGTGTTTATACAATCTGAAGTCTCAGCGTCCATTGATATAACTATTTACATATAGTGTGATCCTCCACAAGTAGTTTATAACTAGAGTTGGGTTATAAAGTTCGTCATACTCCTCCAAAAATATCTTTTCCTTCAAGCACCATTGATTCTTTAATGAACAATTAAATCCCGTCTTCCTCACGGAAGAAGGTAAGCGCTCATAATCGTTCAAGCCCCAAATCAACCCTTAAGGGAACTACTCATATACTTCAATCAAGAAGGAGTGGATTCCACTATTGTGTCTAAACCTTCCCAGCCACAAGTCAGACCACAACTTCAAGATACAAAGGTATTGGTCAAGATTCACACCGACCTCACTCATGATAAGTCAAAAGTCAGGATCCAACCTGAATAAGTCGATAAGACACTCAAGATTAAGATCACCTACAAATAGCCATCGATTATTGATATATTAAATCTCATCTACTAACAGATCTTGGTGAGAGATTCATACAAATCATGGCCTGGTCTTATATGATCTCATCATATAAGGTGCCTCAATTCTCATGTCAACTACATGAGCGGTCTAGGATAAGACTATTGTACTTAACAGAATGGACCACAGCAGTAGATCAATCACAAACAAAGTACCCAGCTTTGTTCGCTCTCTACGGACTTTTTTAGATTGCATGTCTCAAAATGAATCCTCTATGTATACAACCATCATATACTCATTCTGAAATTACATCTTGCAATCTAGGATGGTCTTGCACAATACGAATGTGTTGCTGAATATAAAACATTTATAAACTAGAATGATAATCTGAATAATTCTTATTAAGTCTTTAACCGTTTACATTTACAAGCTTTAGGGCATAAATCCCAACATGACTTTCTTCAAAGGATAGAAGAAAAGGAAGCACTAGCACCCCCCCTTCACCACGGGGCACTTTAGTACATTCAGTTTCCCTATCTTTCCTAGGCTTGGTTTCTGCATTTGCAGTTGCTGTTCTGGTAGCTAGCGGCGAGCTCGCTTGCGAACTGGCTCTTAGACCTGCTCATCAGATTCTATTTCTTCATTCTCCAAGCTTGAAGAAGGCATATCAGCAACCTCCTAGATATCTCGCTCCACGGACCCTGTTTCAATTGGTAGCAAGCCCAAAACCCACAAAAAGCTTCTTAGTGACTTGCTTAAACTTTGCAAGCGCCTTCAGTTTCGTCGAGAGTGACTCTAGAAAGCCGTCGAGGCGGCGAAACAAAATGCTTATGCTTGAAAAATTTGATCTCAGGGCCCTTAATGAAAAAGTAAGACGTTTTGTAATTTCCTACATTCGACTTGGTGTTTGTTTACAACAGCTCCCTGTATTGGTTGGTCCGCACAGGGATGTAGTATATCCCATTATGCTGACTACTACTAAATGACTTCTTAAGAAGGGGCCTTTCTTCAATGAATAACATACCTAATAATGTTGTCGCTCGGGGATTTAACCCCTCTCCCCTAAAAGTAAGGTAAAAGAGATCAACTGGGCATAGAAATTGGGGGTAAGTTGCATCAGAGCAAACCTTCACAAGTTCAAGACACATATAAAGAATCTCGCGAAAGGGAATCTCAACCCAACTTAAAGGTGATGCAGGCAGATAGCTATATGGCCCGGTGGAGGGCAAGCTAGTCTATTTGTTGCCCCAGGAATCAGCACTTTGTGGCCCATAGAAAGGTGGTACGTACTCGCATGGCCAACTAGATCCCCGTTTGAGATAGTGGAGGGAAGCGACAAGAAAGTCACAGCTTGCGGTTGCAACTTCCAAGAGCAACTTAGAAGAGTCATCCACTCCTCCTCACTAGGTATGATCCCTGCACTCTTGTCTTGGCGACCAGAAGAAGAAACCTCAGCGGAGTCCCTTTAAAGCCCCATAGCCCCCTAGTAATCAGAGTTCGAAGATTTTGTGGCCTTAACTGTATAGGCCTTAGCGGCCATTTTACTGCGATCTATGATCTGTTGCATAACCAAAAGCCGCTCAAAGTCGCTTACTACCTCATCGAAGGGCTGGGAACTATGTCCTCTCGAGGCAGGGATATCGCCACTATCAACCTCGTGACGCTTCTGATCGCTCAAGCTAGACATCAACACCAAAAGAAAAGATACAAGTTAATGAAAGGAAAGACCTAACACGCCTATACCGACCTAAATGATAATATTAGAAGCACCACGAACTCGTGACCAGTTTTCTCGGTACTCAACGGGGAAACAGGCAAGGAAGGCGCGCTATCACCGGACCCCCGTCAATAAGCAAGGAAAATACCCAGAAACCAAGAAAGTCAAAAAGGAGATGAGAAAACTTACAGTGGAATAGCAAAACGTGACGTACACACAGAAACGGAAGAGATTGATGACTATGAAAAGATATCCTCCCAATGCCGAAGACAGAAGTCCTAGCCATTAAAGCCTCGGGCAGAGTTCAAAAATCGTCTTCAGAAAAAAAAGGAAAGAAATTTGCAGAAAGACTTTTGAAAAATTAACCAGAAATAAGGAGAGAAGTAAAAATTATCCTATATATACAGCTCGAAAGATTGGCAATTAGCTCGAAGCCCTAATCGAAGGGGGGATCCCAAGAATAAAGGGATTCGATTCGGTCAACTAACATAATCCTAATCAGTCTCAATCTCCTTAATTTTAGTAGTTCTATCTTAATTAGAAGATGATTCTTAGGGATATGATTAATCCCTAATTTCTGTAATTAGATTCCATGTAAAACAGTATGACTCCAACCCCTTCATACTATAAGGGTGCGTTGGTACATAGGACAGGACATGACAACGTGTGACAGTCTGTTCTTGTCCCATGTTTGATGGGATATGGACGTGGGACAACGTGAGACAAAAAACTCAAAAACTTGTCCCACCTCAGACCCTCGGACAAGTAGTCTCATGACATGGGACAAGCTTAGAAATGACCCATATACCCTTAATTCTTTCAAAAATTACAATTAAACCTAATATAAATTAAAACCCTAAACTATTTTTCTCAGTTTCTCCTCTCATTTCACGTTGCAACCGTCGCCTCCACCAAACTTCTCACCTTTCACCTTCTACAGCTGCAACCTCCATTGTCATTGCTAAATCTCCAGCAATTTTTTTTTAGAGATCCAATCTCCAGATTGAATCTCTACCGCCCATTAGATTTGATGGACGGTGGAGATCCAATCTGGAGATCTCCACATTTTATATTATTATTATATTATATTAAAAAATTATTTAATAAAAACATTCAAATTTTGTTCTGTTATGTCCCATTGATCACTAATATATTGTAACAAATATTAGACAGGACAAGAAGGGTACTCTGGTCATTTAAACCTCTTGTACTGTCATGTCCTAACCATACCAAATGCATAACAATATAGTACATAGTTATGTTCCAGACATACCAAACACAATATGGAACAGTTGTCATATCCCGTCCCACCCTGTCATGTCCCGTCCACATACCAAACGCACCCTAAAAGGAACGGATCATCACTATTACAAAAGTTACCAATTTTTTCATAAAAAAACACATAAAAGCGAGCTTCACGTATACTCTTAGCGAACTCGATTTGAATACTAAGAACATTGAATTTAGGCATTCTTTGAGTCCAAACCATTTAAAAAAATCTCGTGTCGATCCTTTGCTTTATTTTTGCCTATTCGTTTTTATTGTTAATTGCATTGATCAGATTCACACGTCAACAATACGTAATGATTAACTTCAAGTTTATCATAATATTATGTAAAATTATTTGATTCTTTCACATATACAATAATTTATAAATTTAAAAAAATAATACAACCTTATTAAAATATTTATTAGGACATGGAAAAATTAATGTAAAAATTATTTTTCAGAAATCGTTACCAAATGCATATATCAGTTTTTTTTTTACCGAATTTTGGGGTTGGTGATTAGGTGTTTGGGGGTGGTGGTTGGTGTTTGGGATTAGGATTGGATTTTTGAGATAGTGATTGTATTTGGTTTGGAGGTTATATTTGGGTTTGGACTTAAGCTTCGACTGCACTTGTATGGATGGAGGGTGGTGATTGGATTTTGATTTGAGGGTGGTGGATGTGTATTTTGGATTTTTTTCGGTTTTATTTCCAATTTGTTTAGTTTGTGAGAAAATTAATGGGAGGTGGAAAATGATTGGGTTGAGAGGTTTGTTTGGGTGATGAGAAAGTGATGAGATTGTGAGAAAATGAGAGGAAAAAAAAAGGTGTAAAAGCTAGAAAATAATTGGGTGATATCTGATATGAGAAATTTCATTTGCTTTTGTATTTTTTTAATTTTATAACATATTATTGGTAAAACAGTCATTTTCATCCTATAGCGGAGGGTAAATTAGTCTTTTTGCTTTATAAGTTAACACAAATTAAATAAAAAAAGATGGGGAATTGTGGTAAAAAATGAAACTATCGGGGTTTTTAGCCAATAATGAAAAACTACAGGTTATTTGATAATTTGCCAAACAAATGTTATGAAGGTAACAGGATCGAAGTCCATGAGTAACCAAACCCGGCCCATCTAGAAAGAGTCGAAGCCCACAAACCCGAACACACCTACTATAAAACCCCTCATTCAAAACCCTAATATTTTCTTAACAACACACACAGACGCAGCGCAAACACAAAGCAGTGAAGCACCCTTGGCTGCGGCTGCCTCTAGAGCTCTTGCAATATGAAGGTTCGCAGCCCCCATCATCAAACTCATTTTCGATCAAATGTCTAACTTCTTTTTTTGAATTTCATTTTCTTTAATTTTATTATCTGTGCAGTTCAATATTGCGAACCCCACCACTGGCTGCCAGAAGAAGCTCGAGATCGATGACGATCAAAAGCTGTAAGTTTAATGTTTATTTGTATGTTAATTGTGGTAACCGAATTCAAGTTATAGTAGTTAGAAATAAAACTTTTCTTATAATAAATAAATATATAAATGCCCTTTTGGACATAATTTTGGGTTTGAAGTTTTATTAGTAAATGTGTCGGCGTGAGAAATCAGTGCCTTTTTTTCTTGGTTTAGGTCATATATGTATTCGTAATTTGCAAGACCTTGGTTGAATGGTTGGTAGTTACTATTTAATATTTATGTAAATGTCTAGTTTCTGAAATTGACTTTTGTACGATTATTGAGCATTTCATTGCTTTTTTTTTTGTCTTCTGGAATGTTATAAATGGAATTTTGATAACGCTGATAACTAGTTTCTTGCTTTTTATAATATTTGACTACTGTTGAAAAGTAAAGGGACTTTATGCTATAGGTAGAAGTTAAATTGTTTGGTTTCATGCTTTACATTATGACAGTCAAAAGAGTCTAATCTTTATTGAATATCAATTTGAAATTACAGCCGGGCATTTTTTGACAAGAGGATTTCTCAAGAGGTCAACGGAGATGCATTGGGCGAGGTAAGCACTTTCTATTGTTCTGTGGGCTACTTATAACTCTGATAATACGTTAATGATTGATTGATTGTCCTATTTTCCTTACAAATTTTTTTCTCTATGATAGGAATTTAGGGGCTATGTTTTCAAGATTATGGGAGGATGTGACAAGCAAGGTTTCCCAATGAAGCAGGGAGTGCTGACTCCTGGCCGTGTTCGTCTCTTACTTCAGAGAGGTGGGTACACTCACGGCATCCTTTTTTGTAGTAATGAATTGTTAAAACTGTTGTGTAGAGGATGATCAAATTTAATTATGAGCATTTAACTGCAGAGGTGATGTTAAGATCTTTTACAGTCCCAGGTTTTAATGTGGTTTTTAATTGTTGCATCCGTTTTGGCTTCTGGAAGGACTTTGTTGCATTATGTATTGCATCTGTTTTAGTAATCTTGGGCATGACTCAATTGTTTTAATGATTAAATTTAATTTATTACAATAATTTTTGTAGATATTCCATGGTGGCTTTGGTTGGAAGTAGCGTGTTCTTTACATGTGATGATTTTTTTTTAAGTCCTGATTTCTATTTCTTAATTCTTAGTTGTCATAGAAAGTCAAGTGAAATTTTGAATAAACTTCTTTTTCAGTGTTCTAGTGCATCTTTAGATTTTTATAGCTTAGTTTAGGCATCGAATCCTATTTTTCTATAAAACAATTATCTGCCAAGTATGTTCCAAATGCTACCTTTTGTTTTAATGTGTTGACCTTTATTCTTACATTTGAACAGGCACACCATGCTTCAGAGGACATGGAAGACGCAATGGAGAAAGGAGGAGGAAGTCTGTTCGTGGATGTATAGTCAGTCAAGACCTCTCTGTTTTGAACTTGGTTATAGTTAAGAAGGGTGAGAATGATCTACCTGGGTTGACAGACAGTGAAAAACCAAGGATGAGGGGTCCAAAGAGGGCATCCAAGATTCGGAAACTTTTCAACCTCTCAAAAGAAGATGATGTGCGGAAGTATGTCAACACTTACCGCAGAAACTTCACTACAAAATCTGGTAAAGTTCCTTGCTTCTTTCTTCTTCCCAACTAGCATGCAATATGATGAAATATTACTACAAAATTTGTTGTTCAAGTGTTATTAGATTGCAGCTACTACTGGTAAATAATCCACAATGATATCGTAGCTCTTAGCATTTAAAAGCCACACCATGTGACATGCTTGATCAGTAATGACTACAAAAAAAAATCCACAATGATTTCGTAGCTTTTTGCATTTAAAAGCCACACCATGTGACATGCTTGGTCAGTAAAGGCTTCAAAAAAAAAGGTCGTGCGCATTGCACCCACATGCCTTGCTTTGAACACCCCTTTCCCATGTAATTTAATTGGATAGTTTTGCACAAGTCATGTATATAAAAATAAATATTTGGGGCAGGGGATCATGCAGCGTGAGACCGGAGATGGGGAGTAGTGAAAGTGACGTGTTACTAATTTGGAATATGATTGTTTGTTTGGTTGGCAGGCAAGAAAGCCAGTAAAGCTCCAAAGATACAGAGGCTTGTTACTCCATTGACACTCCAGAGGAAGCGTGCCAGAATTGCAGAGAAGAAGAAGAGAATTGCAAAGGCTAAGTCAGATGCAGCTGAGTATCAGAAGCTGCTGGCCACCAGGTTGAAGGAGCAGCGGGACAGACGTAGTGAGAGCTTAGCTAAGAGGAGATCCAAGCTCTCTGCTGCTTCCAAGCCATCCGTTTCTGCATAATAAATGATCTGTAGTTTCGGTGATGAATTGATCTCACCACTAAGTTTTTGGTAGTTTTATCATATGTGCTGCAAGTATTTTGGAAAATATTGATGGGTTGTCTTATAGATGCTGACTGTTGGTTGAGTTTTTTTTTTCTGCATGTTATGAAGTTACTATCCAATATATTACTTTGTGGTTTATAGTTTATTGTGTTGGGAATTTGTGCTTTTTTGTTATAAAATATTGGTATTACTAGTTATCTTGCTAATAATTGTGACATGGATACATTAACAATGGATGGGTGAGTTGGAAGCAAGAAGTTGAGATGCGGCCATGCTGGACATAAATAATTGATAAGTAGTGGAGTGTGAGGCCATGTCTCACAATTGTAGTATTACTGTACTGGATGTGCTAATGCAAGGTAATTAGCTGTGAATTGGATTCTTGTAATGCTAATAACAGAATAAAGTTGTTGGAATTCGGTTTTTTTTTTAGCTTATGTTTAGCTTTCATCCCTAAATAATAAATAAATTAATATTTTATTTTATTTATCTACTTGATAAGCTCTTTGATTTTTAATGTGAATTTTCTTCAATATTAGAAAAAAATAATTGAAAATTTTTATAATATTATTTTGTTATTTAAAAATTATTTTTATAATTAATATTATAAGTTAATTAATAAATTTAATTGAATTTATTTTCATTAGGCACTACCTAGACAGTGGGGAAGCGCCTAGTGATTTTTCGGCTAGGTGCCAATTAATTGACGCCTAGGCAGTTCCTTGATGGTCAACGGTCAACATGTTGACTGCACCGTTGATTATCTGAAAAAATTTCCTGTATAACTTTTAAACAATATGAAATTAAGTCATTTTAAACACCAAACATTTCAAATAATATAAAACAAAGTCATTCCAAACAAACAAGTCATTCCAAAATACAATATGAATTATGAAACTAAGTCATTCAAAACAAATAAATCATTCCAAACATTCTAAACAAGATGAAACTAATAAAATTATGAAAGCATGAAAATATAATGAAATGATAATCCAAAATCCTAAACTAAACATCATGATTAAACTCCTCTTCTCCATACTCCTCCATTACACGGTCTCCATCGGACTCAAATTCAACATCAACATCATTTTCTACTTCCTTCTCATCCTCTGATATGAAGTCATCTTCATGAAGTTCTCTCTCCTCTGTCACCCTTGAACTCCTCCTAGGTTGTTGCTTGCTAATCCCAAATGCAGGAGTCGTGTAGCAGTATAACTCGGAGTACGAGTGTTGTACCACGAAGAGCAGAAAGAAAGATCGCAAAATTACAATTAATAAAATAATTCAATTGTGTTTAACTGAGAGTAAAACTTATGAATGAGAAATACTAAGGCTTCGGGGTTCCACCTTCAATTATTTATGCAATATTATTGATTCAATTATTTTCTTAAAACTTACATAATAATAGACATAGAAAAGATGAATTCGGTTGATGGTGTTCACACATAAGCACAACTAATTTCTTATAGGAAAAATCTCAAGCATAGCCTGTACCTACAACAACAATCTATCAAGAAATAATTCCAATCGAAATTCTAAATAATCTATTGGCTTACCAAAATTATAAAAGCATGGATGTTTTTACTAAACAATAGGAAAATCATGACTGAATCTATGAATAAGATTATATAACACCCATCAATCATTAAAAGAAGCTAAACCAAATATTAAATTGAACAAACCAAAAACCAAATTTATATTAAAATACTTGTCTAAATTGAATCAACAATACACATAAATAATCTTAGGTTTCTCCCCTCACCTTAGTTAGGAGATTAGTTCTCCATGAAAAGAAATACAAAAATAGATAAAAATGAAGGAATGAGAGGTAGTAGCTTCTCTTCTCCTCTATTCTCTCTCTCTCCTTTCTCTTTTTCTTCGATGATTTCTTAAATGAAGGAAATGGGCCATTGACTGTTCAAGCCGTCATTTTACTATTCACCGTGTATTATTCACGTATACGGTACTGTTCATTATGCACTATTCACGTGTACGGTGCTGTTCACCTGAGCCACATCATCAGGAAAACATGCTCAAAATACATAAGATTTATAGACAATAAATATCACTTTTGAGTACTCATCACACCCCCCAACTAGTTTATTGCTAGTCTCTAGCAATTCAAGCGACTCAAAACAAATTGAAATTCAAACCACAACACTAAAAACAAATTCTACCTAATTTTTCTTCACAGTATTAGCTCAGATATTAGCCGAAATTGTATGGCAGAATGTTACAGTTTCAAAAGGCAACTACAAGAGTGAGCAAAACTTCTAGATATTTTTTTTTTCACAGCAATGTCTAATTCATAAACATCGATAATAGCTCAGTCATAATCAGTACACTCCCCTGCTTCAGTTTCAACACAAACCAATCAGCATAAATAAGCTTCAACTTCAAGTCTCACCATGTATATGTCACTTGGAAAAAGAAAAATATCACTCATAAATTAGTTTAGTATTTCACTCAAATGATCTCATAAGGGTGTGCCGCCATATGCTTGCTTGTCCTCCAAATTTCCACTATCAATATCACCTGAATCAAGAGGTCTTTATATAGAGTTGTAATGGAGCTGAGGTTTAAGGCTAAAGAAAGAAAGGATATAGAATACGCAACGATTCTAGGAACTAGTAGAGCATATGTAGAAGTAAGATATATAAATTACATAAAGCTTACAATTCACTTCATACCGGAGCCATGTATCAACTTTTTGGGCTCAAGCTTCATTATAAACATCACTTGTATAACCAAGAATCAAACTTATCTTTTTTTTTTTTTTTAGAACAAACCAAGAACAAAACAGAAATGAACAGTGAAAAAATAAAATAAAACAACTTAGAACTAACAAATTGGAGAACCCCCCCCCCCCCCCAACTTAAAATAAGCATTGTCCTCAATGTGATAAATCAAGTAAAGGATAAAAGACAACTTATTTAAAGTGAAGAGGAAGAATAAGAAAGAGTGCACATGATGCTGAAGAGTTCTCCAAGCAATTTCTCTCATGTTGGGGTTCAGTCTACGCTGTGCCTCCCTATAAGGTTTAGCCTCATCCTTACAGGAAAGGTGTCATTTGGGCCCAAAAATGCATGTTTCAGACCTGATGGCAGAGGTTTCAGTTTCAAAATTGGCACCTCTACGCTTGACGGCTTATTCTCAACACGTGGTGGGATTTTCTCAAACTTGGGATACCATCCTTTAGCGTCTTGCACCTGAAAAGTATCAAAAAATGCACTAATTTCAGAAATTTTAGCAACTTCAGCAGTTTCAGGTGAAGTAGAATCATATGAATTCACAAGAAAATTCTCTAAAGCATCAACAACACTGTTTTTAGCAAATTCATCATGCATTAGAGTTCCAATAAAATCAACAAATTCATATTCATCGTCTCCCTGTGGTTGCTTGAACACATTAAAAATGTTCACTTTCATAGTCATGTTCCCAAAACTAAGTCTCATTACTCCACTTCTGCAGCTAATGTTAGCATCACATGTAGCTAAGAAAGGACGTCCTAAAATCACAAGATTTGATTTTTAGTCTCAAAAATAGGTTCAGTGTCCAAAATAAATAAATCAACAGGATAGTAAAATTTGTCCACTTGAACCAACACATCCTCAATTATTCCCCTTGGAATTTTTATGGAACGATCAGCCAACTGCAATTTAAGCTTTGTGGGCTTAATCTCACCAAGACCTAGCTGCAAGTACACTGAATAAGGAATTAAATTCACACTAGCACCTAAATCAAGCAAAGCACGATCAATCAAATGGTTTCCAATAACACATGATAAAGTAGGACTTCCAGGATCATTGTGTTTTGGGGGAATTTTATTTTGAAGCATAGAACTTACATGAGCAGCTAAGAATGCAGTTTTCTTCACATTATGCTTTCTCTTAACAGTGCACATATCTTTTAAAAATTTAGCATATGTTGGAACCTGATTAATAGCATCTAATAGAGGAATATTGATTTTTACCTGCCTAAAAAGATCTAAGATATCAAAATGATTATTCAATTTCTTTAAAGGATGTAAAGCTTTTGGAAAAGGTGCCGGCAAAGGACAACTCTCAGTAATATCATTCTGTTTGGACTCATCAAGTTTATCTTTACTCTTAGATTTCTCTACATCCTTAGTCGGAGGAATAGTATCAATAACTTTACCATTCCTAAGAGTAAAAGAATCAACATGCTCATTTATTTCACAAGAATTTACACCTTTAGGATTTGGTTCAGTATTAGAAGGAAACTTCTCTTTTTCATTCACAGCAAGAGAATTAGTCAATTTAGAAATTTGATTCTTAATATCCTTATTCTATTCAACTAACTGACCAATCATGGAATCATATTTAGTGAACATGGTTTCATACCTCTGGCCTTGTTTTTGTTGATCCTGCATAAATATCTAAAGAGTATCTACCAAAGATGGCTTAGAATTTAATGAATTGGGTGCTAAAAATTGATGGTTAGGAGCACTTACCTGATGTTGAGATTCATTTCTCCAACGAAAATTAGGGTGGAACCTTGTTGCTGGATTGTATACCTCTGAATAAGGAGAATATGGTTTCTGAAAGTTTCTAATGGTAGCAACCTGAGGGTCCTGCGATACCTGCAAAGAAGGGCAATTGTGACTGAAATGACCAATATCATAACAATGATCACATATTTAAGTAGAATTAACCTGATTAACAGATTGAGGCACATAAAAGTTATTCAAATTTAATTTGGCCACCAAGGTCTCATATTTCAACTTCCAACTATCTTCGTCCTTCAATTGATAAATTCCTTTACTAGTAGAAGATGTAGAAGGCTTGGAACGATCTGTGTTATCAAGTGGACTGGGGGTAGACCACTGATGAGCTTTTTCAGCAATTTCGTTCAGGAATTCTATAGCTTCATCAGGATCTTTTTTCATGAAGTTTCCATTATACATAGACTCAATGAATTGACGATCCTTAGGGAGAAGTCCCTCATAGAAGTAACTAACTTGACGCCAAGATTCAAAACCATGATGTGGACACAAACTTAAAAGCTCCTTAAACCTTTTCCATGCTTGATATAATGACTCATTTTCAGTTTGAGCGAAATTTGAAATTTTTTTCTTTAAAGCCATTGTTTTGTGGTTAGGAAAATACTCATTAAAGAATGCCTCACATATTTCATCTCATGAACCTATAGACCTAGCCCCCAAAGAATATAACCAACTTTTACTTTATCTTTTAGAGAGAATGAGAAAAATTTTAGTTTCACAAAATTCAGTCCCTCATCTTGATTATAAAATGCACAAACTGCATCCTCAAATGCTCTAACATGCAAGTATGAATTTTCATTCTCTAGACCATGAAATGAAAGAAGAAGTTGAACCATGCCAGGTTTGAAATCATACCTAGGCATGTTATGTGGTAACATAATGCATGAAGGAGCATTATTACGTGTTGGATGCAAATAATTATGTAAAGTTCTTACTGGTGGCGGAGGATTGTTATTATTATTCAATGCAAAATCATTATTAAAATCCTCCATGTCGTCAACTGTAACATCCCTAATTTCAAGTAAATATGAAAAGTATGGTGGAATTAATTTTGAATATTTGAAATATGATAATTATGATTTGAGGGGTGTAAAGTGTAATTAAATGTATGCATATTTTTAAGGTTTCCAGGTGGACCAGATGGAGCGGTCCAGAAAGACTGCATGAAAGAGAAGGAAAAGTTGACAGTGAGTACCGCGACCAGGGATCGCGATGAGCTGCTCGTGGTGAAAATGGTAATTTTAGGCAGTGAGCACCGCGACTAATCACCGCGACCACAGATCACGCTGACTAGCTCGCGATGAAAATGTTGAAATTGGGCAGTGAGCAACGCGACCAGGTACCGCGATGGTTGATCGCGATGAAAGCGGTGAAATCACTCCAGTGAGCAACGCGACCAGGTAGCGCGACCACAGGTCGCGATGACCGAATTTTTATAAAAAAAATAAGAGGCGGTGGAAGCTTCGCGAGAAGTAAAGCAGAAAAAGGAGAAAGAGAGGGAGACCGAGAGAAAAAGAAAGGGAGAAACAAAAAGAGAAAGAAAAGAGAGAGAGAAGAAGAGAGAGAAAGAAGAGAAGAAAAGAAGAGGAAGAAGAGAAAAAGAAGAGAAGAGGAAGAAGAAGAAAGGAAGAAGAAGAAGAAAGAGAAGGAGAAGAGGAAGGGAAAAAGAGAAAAAGCAAAAGGAAAAAGGAAATCTAGGAAAGGAAAGTTCGTAAAACTGGTATACAAGTTGGTGTACACTCGTTTCTGAAAACATTTTCGATATGTGTTTTTGATTTAGTAAGTTAGAAGTATATTTATGGATTTCATATACTCATATTTCATTTTTGTATATTGTTATAACTGTTTGTGGAAAATTATGATATTATGAAATTTTTAACGTATGTTTTCAAAACCTGATTTACAACTATTGTTTTACGAATATTGTTTGGTTTTCTAATTATTGATTTTGATTAAAACTTATATTCGTTGATTCTCAAAATAAATGAATTAATTTGAAAACCCTGAATAACGGCCCTGATATATGTATAGGGAAATATGGATATAGGAGATTGACATGTCAATTGGGTACATTTAGCAGTACTGCACCGATATTCCTGATGCTTATAATGATGATTATATGGATACCATTTCATTTGAAATGGGAAACTGTCTGTGAAATACGGATAACATTTCATTCTGAAATGGGAAACTGACTGTGGAAAGATACGGATACCATTTCATTCTGAAATGGGAAATCGACTATTTATATAGGGATACCATTTCATATGAGATGGGAAACCCGATTGTAAAACCCGTAATCCAGTCTTGTAAACCCTGTTATGTGTATCAGGGGCCCAGTTAAGAACTAAAAGCCAGAATATGATGTGAAAATAAAGAAATGTTATTGAGATCGAAAACCAGAAATATTTGAACTTTAGTTAATGAGCTTAATTTCAGTATTGGATATTTTAACTGTTGCATTATATTATTTTGAACTTCAGTTTTATTGTTTTATATTACATTGAAAATTTATTTTAGTGTACACCCACTAAGCGATATGCTTAGCGCGTTGATGTTTATCACACGTAGGTACCAAGAATATCAGTGGAGATAGAGAAAAAGACTAAAGAGGTACTAGCTGCAGAGGAGAGTTCAGAGTCATATTTCTGTGGTAGTTGTATAGTTCTGTATATTATATTCAGTATGCATGCATATACAAAAATTTGTAATCGTGTTATATATTGATGTTTTGTAAATAATTGTTTTATGATTTCTGTTTTTCATTTTCAAAGGATTGTAAATAGTGAATTATGAACTGTTTTATTTAAAACTTAGCTTGGAAGGCTTAGTGGTGAATCGAGAAGTCAGAGAGTCAAATCACAACAAAAGCTAATTGTAGTTTCAATTCGAATTGATTGGAAAAGTGTTTTCAAATATAAAAAAAAAAATTTTAAAATCCATTCCACTACGTTTATAAGATAAAATCGATTTTTCTTCCCTTCACTCTCATTGTTGATGGGGTAGGCAGGGAGAGGGAATTTTTTCACGTATGAATTGGGGACCATAACTCCTGTAATTTTAACAGTTAACTTAAATATTAATGTTTCTAATTTGGCCCCTCATCAAACTAAAAATTTCAGTGCGGTCTCTACACATTAAATCTATGACAATTTAATACCCTAATGCTCAAATCTTTAAGCCTTTGACAGGTCACTTTAAATAGACTAGACTTTAAGATAGCACTACACATTTTAACACATATGTGTGCCCACATGTTGGATTTTTCTAACAAAAGGTCCTTGATAAAGAGTTTTCAAAAGGAAAAAATTTTAGACCCTATTTTTATTCCATTGCGTTTTTCGAAACTAATATTAATTTTTTCCCTTCACTCTCTGTGGTGAATATGGTTAACTCAAAGGTTCCTCCTTGTTAGGAAATTGGTTTATTTGTTTTTGATATTCTTTGTTGTTAGAGAGACCTGGTTTTGCAGGGATCTCTTTTCGTCCTGGAGCACTAATATGATTGCTCACTCTCTTGCTAAGTTGGCTTTTTTCTTTTGGTTATGAGTCTGTATGGATTGATGGTTTTCCTCCATGTGTGGAGAGGTTTGCTTCTGCTGATTTGGCAGGCTGCTTGTAGTTCTTTTGTTTTGGAACGAAAATTTCCAATTTCAAAAAATAAAATAAAATAATGGATGAAGTGCATTTAGAAAATGAATGCAAAAAGATAAAAAACCGTATGTAAATAGATTATTTTCTTTCTTTTCTTTTGAAATATGATGGAGATTTGCCAAGATCACACTATATGGGTGATCTAAATTAGAGTTTGTTGGAGTTTGATGAATATTTTTTAAATGATGGATTTTGATGGAATTCATGGATTTCATAAATTCCATATAGGTTTTGTCATAATTCTATATGGATTTTGTTGGACCTTTACATAGATTTATATGAAGTTGGCTGGATTTGTTATTATTTGTCTTAAAAACATAAGATTTGATTGCATATCAAATAATAGTTTCACACCCTATCAATTAACAACAATTTTATACAAGACTTTTATTTATATTAATCACATTAATGAAAAATTTGATATTATAAAAAAATAGCTTTACTTTATAATTCTAACTATCAAGGTCAATTGTTAGATAAAAAAGTTACTAATTTCAATACATTCCAGTCCTCCGTACTAAAAGAGAAAATGTCAACATTTTAACAATTCAATCTCAAACACCAAAATATAAGAAATTTGAAATGATGTATATTATAAAAGTCCGAAAGAAATTATTCCACATCTCATTACTCATTCTCCCAATAAATTCTTAGAGATGATAACAACCTCTAAACGGAACTAAGAATTGACGTCGGTTTGGAAACTCATAATCCAGTAAGATATATTTGCCTGATTCAATGCATATACAATTAGTATGCAACGGTCCAAGTGTTATAATTTCCCCCAACTTTGCCCTCTCCTTTATTATTTTCTTGGTGTGTCTCTTCCATTTATAATAGTATGTAAATTATCAGTTATGTGTATGTGTGAGAGACATTTTTCCATAAATGTAATTGGAATACATATAAAACCATGGCAATCAGAGATAAGGAAAGGAAACTTACAATCTAGCTATTGCTTTTTACCTGGTTAATTCGAGAATTTTTGCTATATTTTTAGTTGTCCAGTTACCATGGAAATTTAGATTCATAGAAGTATGAAGTATAGTAGCACTACAAATAATTTTTGAAACAAGCTTTCTGACTTGGTCAATCAAATACGACTTTTTGGAGAAGTTGTGGAGGAGCATAAGGTGGTTGAGAAGATGCTGGTGAGTCTTCCAAATAAGTTTGAAGCCAAGGTTTCTGCTATTGAAGAATCTTGTGATCTCAAAGCCATGACAATTTCAGAAATCACAAGCAAGCTGCAAGCTCAAGAGCAAAGACTTGCAATGAGGGTAGATGATGATATGGAGGGTGCATTCCTTGCAAAACAAAGGGGAAAGCAACCTGGTTGGAAGGACCAAAAGAAGACTCAACATGGAGACAAAAATGGAAACCAAAAATGGAAAGTAAAGGTTGACAGAGGTGGTATTGCAGAATCTACTTCAAAGCCTAAGTTTCCACCATGTTCCACATGTAAAAGAACCAATCACCTAGTAAAGGACTGTTGGTACAAGGGTAAACCGCAGATTAAATGTGAATTTTGTAAAAAATGGGGTCACAAGGAGCAGTTTTGCAGAACCAAGCACAATCAATCCCAAAATCAATCCTCACAACAAGCCAACTACATTGAAGACAATGTGAAGGTTGAGGATCATCTCTTTATGGCCACACATACTTGTTTAAAGGCTGGTAGTGATCTATCGATATTCAGGAATTGCCCACGCGACCCCTCACCATAGATAGTGGTTGTACAAACCACATGGCAAGGGATTTGAGTCTTTTCACCAATATGGACAGCAATGACAGAACAAGCATTAAGCTTGGTAATGGAGAAGTTGTCAAGTCTGCAGGCCGAGGTACAATTTCCATTTTCACTCCAAATGGTGTTAAATTAATTGATAATGTGCTTCTAGTTCCTGAGTTAGATCAAAACTTATTGAGTGTAGCTCAGTTAATTAGAAAAGGTTACTCAATTTCATTTAAAGATGGTGGCTGCAACATTGTTGATGAAAATGGAAATGAGGTAGTTAAGGTGCCTATGAGAGGAAATAGTTTCCCTTTGAATTGGAATCATTTAAATCAAAAGGCACTTGTAACTAGGCATGAAAGTTATGCTACATGGCATAAAAGATATAGGGCATTTCAATTCAAATGCATTAAAGTATTTGCAAGCAAATGAAATGGTGAGAGATATGCCTAAGGTGGAGTGTATAGATGATGGTGTATGTGAGGCTTGCAAGATGGGAAAGATGCATAGGAAATCCTTTCCTACAGGTTCTACCATGAGAGCTAAACATAGGTTAGAGCTTGTACACTCGGATCTATGTGGTCCAATGAGTGTAGCATCATTGAATGGGAGCAAATATTTCATGATTTTCATAGATGACTTGACTAGGATGTGTTGGGTGTATTTCTTGTCAAGTAAGTATGAAACATTTAATGTTTTCAAAAAATTCAAAGCTATGGTGGAAGCTGAATGTGATTGTAAAATGAAGAGGTTAAAGACAGATAATGGTGGTGAGTACACTTCAAATGAATTCAAGAAGTTTTGTGAAGAAAATGGCTTGAAGCATGAGTTGACAGTGCCATATTCTCCTCAACAGAACGGTGTCTCGGAGAGAAAGAACAGAACCATTATGGAGATGGCAAGGTGCTTGCTTGCTGAGAAAAGGCTACCAAAAAAATTCTGGGCAGAGGCAGTCCATAATGCAGTGCATTTGCTAAACATGCTGCCAACAAAAGCTGTGGAGGGTAAGACACCTATGGAAGCATGGTCTAGTGTCAAACCCTCAGTCAAAGACCTTAAAATTGTTGGTTCTTTGTGTTATATGCATGTTCCAAGTGTGAAGAGGTCCAAACTGGACCAAAAGGCAGTAGTAGGGATTTTTTTGGGTAAGTCTGAAAATTCTAAGGGGTTTAGAATTTACAATGTGCATTCCAAGAAGCTTGAGATTAGTAGAGATGTGGATGCTGATGAAAATGCATATTGGAATTGGGAAAATGGTCAAGTTTCAAGGACTGCAGAAGCTGAAGACATTGGTTCAAGTAATGCTTCAAATGAAATACAAAGTGAGGTTGAAATGGAGGCTGATTTGGATGATGATCATATAGTAGCAGATTCTGATTCACCTATCCTCAAAATCAAAAGCCTAGCTGATGTTTATGAAAGGTGTAACTATGTAGCAACTGAACCTACATGTTTTGAAGAAGCTTCAAAGTTTAAGGAATGGAGGAGGAGTTGAACATAATTCACAAAAATGAAACCTGGAAATTGGTTTCCAAACCAATGGACAAGAAGGTAATTGGAGTAAAATGGGTTTTTAGAACAAAACTAAACCCAAATGGAAGTGTGAATAAGCATAAGGCACGTCTTGTAGTTAAGGGTTATGCTCAAATGGCCAGCGTGGATTATGGAGAGACTTTTGCACCTGTGGCAAGACATGAAACAATCAGAATTTTGATTGCCTTAGCTGCACAATGCAAATGGCAGCTCTTTCACCTTGATGTAAAATCAACATTTCTCAATGGCATCTTAGAAGAGGAGATTTATGTGGAACAACCTCCTAGTTTCATTGTAGCAGGTCATGAGGATGATGTGTATAGGCTTTACAAAGCCTTATATGGACTGAAACAGGCCCCAAGAGCCTGGTATGGAAGAATTGATGCTCACTTGACAGAAAATGGTTTTAGGAGGAGTTTGAATGAAGCTACTCTCTATGTGAAGCAAAATTGTGATGGAAAGAAGCTGGTCTTGTCATTATATGTTGATGACTTGTTGTTGACAGGGGATTGGATTGAAGAATTGGAAGGTTTCAAGAAGAGTATGCTGACAGTGTTTGAAATGACTGATTTGGGTGAGTTGAATTATTTTTTGGGGATGGAAATTTCACAAACCAAGAAAGGCATTTTTTTGTCACAAATAAAATATGCCTTAGACATTCTCAAAAGGTTCAAAATGGAAGATTGCAAGGCTGTTAGCACACCTTTGGCAGTGAATGAGAAACTTTCCAAGTTTGATGGTGATAATGTTGCTGATGCATGTATGTTCAGAAGTCTGGTTGGAAGCTTGCTGTATTTGACAGCTTCAAGACCCGACTTGATGTATCCTTCAAGTCTCCTTTCAAGATTTATGCAATCTCCAAGTCTTACACACCTTGGAGTTGGCAAAAGAATCCTTAGATACTTGAAGGGGACAGCTGATTATGGAATTTGGTATGGAGGAGGAGATGGCAGACTTGTTGGCTTCACTGACAGTGATTGGGCAGGCTCTATAGATGATTCCAAGAGTACTATGGGCTATGTGTTTTCACTTGGTGATGGTGCTTTCTCATGGAACTCAAGAAAGCAAGATGTGGTGGCTCAATCCACTGCAGAAGCTGAATATATTGCTGCAGCAGCAGCAGTGAATCAAGCAAGATGGATAAGAAAGTTGCTTGGTGATTTGGGATTTAAACAATCTGATCCTACTCCTATATTTTGTGATAATGTCTCAGCCATAGCAATGGTGAAGAATCCTGTCCAACATGGCCGAACTAAACACATAAATGTTAAGTATCATGCCATTAGGGAAGCTGAATCAAGTGGTAAAGTAAAAATGGAATTCTGTAGGTCTGAAGACCAAACAGCAGATATATTTACCAAGGCAATTGGGGGCAGCAAGTTTATGATCTTAAGGGAAATGCTTGGTGTGTCAAAAAGAAACTTCAAGGAGGAGTGTTGATGTATGTGAAGCTTCTCTTAGACACTCCTTGGCATGCTGAATTATTTTGAGATGTTTGCTTGTTGTTAAGGTTGCAGCAAGCTGATGTGGTTTCAGCTTGTGTTTCCATATCTTTTTGATGTCTTTTTATTTATAGTTCTTTTGTAATTTGTTTCTAACTAAATATGTAATGGTGCTAGTTAGTTTCTAATGTAACTAGGTGCCTTAGTCTAAGTATATTTAGATTACTTGTAGTAGTCTCCATTGTTAGTGGAGTTAGGTGAAATTTTCTGATGTAAATCAGTATGCCATCAGGTATGGGCTGCTGTCATGTTTTGCTCAGCTTTTATACAGCTGTAGCTCACTTGTATTCTTCTATATATTTGTATATTAATCTAATGAATGAAAGCATGTGTTCTGCTCAAAATAGCTGAGATTTTTATGTTTTACAGCAGAAAGTTATTTGTTATGTTTATGGTTTATCCTTGATGTTGAGTGAAAATGTTAATATTTTATGTATGTTAGATAGCAAAGTTAACAGCAATAGCATAAACAGATGGAGCAGGATAGAAATGCAATGCCTTTGTTTTAGATAGAATTTCTGCTTTCTTTTTCCTTTATGTGCTAACTTTCCTATTTTATGTCTATAATGATTTATCTAATTGGTATGCTAATGACATTTGTTTGGAGAACATTTTAATAAACTTAAAGATATCATCAGAAGGTTAGAGACTTAAGAGTAGAAAACTATGTATTTTTCTTGTATAAGGCACAAGATATGCTCTTGATATTGACTTGGAACATGATTTCCTTATAGTTTGGTTTATTGCTCCCAACACCCTCCTTTCCTTCTGGGTCCGTTAATAAATTATGATTTAGATGGTCAGACATTATACATGGAGTAGATATAACATCGATGTTATTTTATAGCAATAATTCTGAAAGATTTTGGTTTGGGGAGAATAAACTTTCTGGACTGCATTCTTTAACTAAATGCTTCGATGTTATTTTAACTGCTGGGCTCAAAGGCTTCCATGAATGCTTCACAGTTTCCCATATATTGTCTAGTAGGAAAACATGTCATAAAAAATAGTTTTAAAAATTTATAGATCTTAGTGCGCCTATATATATATATATATAAACATGTTATAAAAAGTAGTTTTAAAAATTTATAGATCTTAGCGCGCGTGTGTGTATATATATATATATTGTGTGGATGCGCGTATGCGCTTTTATGTATAGTCTTTTGTATATAATTTTATAATTCTAATTATTTTAAAAAAAATTGTAATTTTAATATAAATGGCAAATGAGGGAACACAAGGAAAATTAAAAGCGATTTGGAATCTACAAACACATGAGATTTGGGTTGACTTGGCTATAGATAGCAAACAAGGTTGGAAAAACTTTATTCCAAATTTTAGCAATGCAACATGTAGAAAATATGAGCAAAAATAACTAAAAAATCATTGGAATATTGTGAAAAAAGACCAACTTGAAGAACTTTGTGAGAGTATTAAGAGTAGGAGTTCATATATACGAACCGATCCACTCGGTTGTAGTGTTCAAGAGGTAGTTGATAAGTTAGCTAATCTTCCAGAGTGTGAACCAATGAGTCCTCTATTCAAGTTAGACATTAGCTTGTTCGTTAAAAAAAAAAGCAAATAAAGAGATTTTTGTGGCATTAAGGGATCCTGAATACCAAATTCAGTGGTTGAAAGATCAACAATATTAATAAAATATTAGGATAATGAATTCTTCAAGGAAAATGATACTTTTGTATAAATGTTCTCTATTTTTTTAAAGAACTATCTTTTGTTTTGATATATAATATCTTTTGTAATAAGATGAACAAAATGTGTCTCTTTATAAGACTTATGACACTTTTGTATATATATATATATGTGTGTGTGTGTGTGTGTGTGTGTGTGTGTGTGTGCGCGCGCGCGCGCGCGCATAGGATGTTGATATAGGACAACTTGACTTATGTGTTATTGTTTAATGATGAAAAATATAGCTTTTTGATGATTTCTTTGAATGTTATTAATTATTTACATGTTAGAAACTTTCTTCAACTTGTGAATTTATTATTGATTAATGGTGTTGTTGTGAAGTGAGAATGAATGAAATGTTGAAATGATGAAAGAAGTTTTAATAATTATTTGTGTTTTTGTGAAAATTTATTTTCTAGGCTACACTTTTGGAATATTTTATTTTCTATTAGATTCTAGACTTACAAAACTTCCATTCATAATTGATATCACCTAAAAAGGTTTTATATTCAGGTTTTGGTGAATTTTCAAAGTTGGTATTCAGTTGTTGGAAATTTCATTGTAGCAGTAACGGTCACGGATATTTTAAAAAAACTTTGTTGATTAGTTGTTGCTCTTGATAATAATTTTTTTTTAATTATATTCCATCTTTGTTTAATAATTACAGACAGTTCACTACAAAATGAACAGTGATTCAAAAGAAGAGATGGAAGAAGAATTTTTTAAACAAGCCATCAGAGATGATGATATGGAATTTGATGAACTTATTCTTGCAATAGCCAGAACAGCAGTGTATCACCATAATAAATTTATAATAAAAAAACAATGTAGACATACAGGATCGATGTTCATAAAAGAAATACTCGAAGGAAATTATTAACGTTGTCACGAGCAGTTTTGAATGGAGAAACATGTTTTGTTAAATTATGTGATAAATTAAGAAGTTATGGATTAACCTCCACCAGAGGAGTTAGGCTTGAGGAGGCAGTGGATATGTTTTTGATGATTTTAGGGCATGGTGTTGGAAATAGAATTATTCAAGAACAATTTCAACATTCATGTGAAACCGTGAGTAGATAATTAGGAATTGTACTTGAGAAAGTGATTATGATTTCTTTTGATGAAATTAGGACACCTAAAGATTATAATGAAGTCCCGTATTATATTCGAAGTAATAGCAAATATTGGCCATATTTTAAGGTAATTTTTTATCTACTTAATTTGTATATATAAAGATTTGTTTATAAGTAAATTAAATTTATATGCTCTTTTTTTTTTATTTCTCATGTAATTGATAGAATTGCATTGGAGCCATAGATGGAATACATGTCCGACTGTCGCTTCGTGGTTGAACAAATTCCATATATTGGAAGGAAAGGAATTCCTACCCAAAATATTATGGTTGTATGGGGATTTAATATGCTTTTTACATTTATATGGTCAGGATGGGAAGGAACTGCATATGACACACACATATTTTTAGAGGCATTAATAAACATCGAGTTAAAATTTCCTAAACCGTCAGAAGGTATGTGATATTTATTAGTAAATACTTTTAAATAACTTTTTATTTAATTTTAGAATAATATTGTTTACAAAATTGAACTTGATATTATAGATAAATACTACTTGGTTGACTCAGGATATCCAAATATAAAGGGTTATTTAGCTCCATATAAAGGAGAACAATATCATCTTCCAGAGTTTCGTATGAGTAGCTAACCAAGTGGCTCTCGGAAAATGTTTAATTATATGCATTCATCATTAAGAAGTGTTATTGAGCGTTGTTTTGGTGTGTGGAAAGCACGATGGAGAATTTTGCAAAACATGCTTAATTATAAGTTTGATAAGCAAGTAGCTATTGTTATAGTTTCAATGGCTTTGCATAATTTCATAAGAAGAGAGACTATTACAGATGTCGAGTTTCAATCATACAATGAAAATCAAGATTATATGTCCGAGAATGAAGAATCATTTGTAGATTTAATAATAGATGAAAGTGAAATGGAGGTCATTCGTAATAGAATTGTTAGAGAATTATTGTTAAGATGAATTTCTTCACTTTTATCATTAGGATTTGGATTTTATCTAATATTATCTACATAATTTGTAGTAAATTATTATGCATATATGTATTTAAAATTGTAAATGAATTCATTTCTTTTGTTTGATGAAATATAAATTTAAAAATATTATATTATCCCATATGAACTAAATAATTATAAATAAAAAAAATACATTTATTTTTTATTACAAAGTTGAAATTATATTGAGTAGTGATTATAATAAAACGTTCTAGCTAAACAGTTTTAAAAACTCTTTTTGAAGGATAAAAAGGTCCTATTATAATTTTTAGACTTTTTAAAGTATTTCAGCCAAACAGTCCCAAAAGTTCTTCTGAGCACAAAAGTTCCTCTGAAATATATCATCAAAACAGTAACTAAAAAGCTCAGGCTTTTACTTCTCTTTTTCTACTATCAAAAGTCAAAAGTAAAATTTTTTCCAAACGAGCCCTAAAGTCTCTCTGACAGTTCAAGTTACATAGAGAAGCATTAACCAAAATCACATTCTCTATAGAATTTTAGAAAAAATAAAAATCATGCCAAGTACTTCACAAAATCAAGGTAAGTCAAGATACAAAATGATACTTCCATATATACATCTCCAGTTTGATTCGTTGGAGACTTCGACATCACTTTGGCAAGTAAAGCACCGGGTACAAATTTGAAATATCTCATCCTTTAATCCAAATGCTGCCTGGGATTATAGTCTCTTAAAGTGGGAAGCATCTATCAGAACTCACTGGAACATTAGCTTTCCAACATGTCTGTTAGTGTGCAATCTAGCTGCCACCAATCCAGTAACCAACGCAGCTCCAAATAAAGTATGCAATCTCACGCAATAATACTTTGCCATGAAGATCTTCCCTTTGTTCTGCAAAACAACTTCTTATAAGCAAAAGAAAAACGTAAAATTAAGGATCATTGAGAAGGATAAGGTAATGGGCTCAACATTCCCTCTACATTTGGATTTTGTGGCTGCTTTCATTGTCACCATAAACCGCACTAATAGTTAAGAGATCCATATGAGAGTGCTTTTGTAGAAAGTGTTTTCAAGAAAAAAACCTTCTTTTTTACAGAAGCAATTCAATTATTTTTTAGTTCCACAAAAGTTTTGTTTATTTTTAGTCAAACACTACACTATAGACCTGAAAGTGTTTTTGACAATACAAAATGCACTCTCAAATACACTATTATTGTGGCATTGCTCAATTTAGAGATAGCCATGTACCATTTCATAAGCATAATTTTAATACTATATATAGGATGAGAACAGTAGGTCCAAAAATCGAGCTTGAAACACTGTGCACAAGTTTACTGCTCACCTTATGGTTCTCTTCCACATAGCTAACTACCCATTTCCCCATGGGTAAAGTCAGTGCACACAGAAACTGCACAACAATATTTCAGATCCAGAACCATAAAATCTATGGACACCTTCTCAAAATTGACTTATGAATGAGAGTTCATATTTTATCAATTCAAAATTGACTTACACTGCAAATCAAAGGAAGAGTTCTGCTTAGACCTAGAGCAACCAAAAGAGAATAAAGGGTGAGGATTGCAACTTTCACAACTCCAGAGCCTCTTTCAGTGCCCAGCCTGACCTGCATGGAAACAAAGATTGCATTTTTAATTATTTAACTATTTTTTTAACGATAAATTTTAAAAACACTGAGATAGCTTAGTGTGCACACCAAAGGGGACATTTTTCCAACAGCAAAATCTCCTTCCACCTGAGTTATACAGGATGCATGTTATTTGACACAAGCAACCAAAAGAAGCGTCTAAAGTGGAAATGGAAAAGGGAGAAAATAAAAAAATAAACAGGGTTACCTGATGGAAGTGACTACAAAAGAGAATTAGGGTTGTTGTGAGGCCAACAAGAAGTGACGCAGAAAGAATTGTGCCAGTTAAGGGAATATAATGAATCTTACTGTCAAAACCATCCAAATTAATGTTATAGATAGGAGAATAGAAATCCAACGCTATGACATTTATATCAAATAAAGTATATAACCTTGCGCTCCCAAGCAATAAGTAAAATGCAGTAGTAGCAAATGGGCCAAATGAAGCAAAGCACAAGGGTTCTCCCAGTCCTTGGTAACTTAATCGAAATGGTGGGCACTGCAACAATACATTGTTAAATGGTTGTTAAATTCTAGTCCTCTACTTGGATAACTGCACTGGTAGGACTGTTTGGAATGCATTTGTTCAGTTATCTGAAAGCATCTCAAGTTAAGGAACAAGATAAATTGAAGGTTCAATTTATTTCAGGTCGAGTGATTGAAAAACTAATAATGTATTTTTAACAGTGCTAGAGAGGGAAATATAAACAGGTTGTGATAATCCAAGCAAAGCAGTAAGACTTCTTTTAAGGACAACTCAGGGAAAAGTATAGCTTAGTTGTTTGATAAGTGAGAACTAAAAAAGACATTATTAATTTCAGATCAATTAAAGAATTAGCACAAATTTAACTTATGATGAATGAGATTTAATGCTAAGACTGCCATGAGAATAAGTGTACAACCTAAGCCACACAAGACACGTTTCAGGTGTCACAGGTGTATATGATGAGAATCCAGTTATCCAGAATTAATTTATAAATACTAATGGAATTAGATAACAGGTGTATATATTAAAAAATTCCAATGTCACCCTATACCAAAAGCATTTTCTGTACCTGATATATATAACCACATAAAACTGCACAAGTCAGTAACAATATTGCCTGCATATTTCCTGCCTCCACTGATGCCCAACTCAGCCCAATGAAGCCAAGGATGAGCAGTGAGTAAGCAGCAACAAGGGTCCCTATACGGCTTTCCAGTGCAATAAAGAACACAAATATGAGGGACAAAAATGAAAAAAAGAAAGATATTGAACATACAATAAAAAGCAGAAAAATTTACCTGCCAACCAAGTTCACAACTGATTCCTTTTTGTTCTTATCTGCTCCTGTGTCGAAATCATAAACATCATTGCTGCCCATTGATCAAATATTAATAATTTTAATAGCTTAATAAAGCATCCAAGTGGTTAGTTCATAAATACAATGTGAACGGTTTTCCATGTTCTAACATTAATTTATGCACAACGAAGCAGTAAGCCCAATTATCAGAGAGCAGCAGTCCACTCTGTGATCTTCTGGCAGTAGTTTGCAATTCAAATGAAAAATGGAATGTAGGATTAACTAGAAAAAGGGTAAATGATACGATAAAGAATTGACCACCAATGCAAACAAAAGGATATTATTAATTGAGAGAACCAAATGACCATGTTAGTGTCCTATATGCTTCTTAGCAAAGTCTTTATATTAAGTGCCTGAGCAAGCAATTCAATTATCTTAGATGAATACTTTTTAGCTCATTTTGTCTCTCTTAGAATATGAATATATCACCGGGATCCTAGGAGGCCTATGCAGCCCTATGGAAACATCTACAACAAATCGACCTCCTAAATATGGATGACTTTTATTCTGCCAGTATTGCACTATTGACAAATTAACCTAAGAGCCAAAGCAGGCCCAAAGATAGCTGGTCCAGTAAAGATGACTAGGAATGGACCTCCATATGATCCTGATTCAAATCATCTACTTCAAGGTTTGTGTGGTCTTTCTCTCAGCCTGAATTGTAATTAATGCGCGTCTTAATAGGCAATTCCCCCAGGTCTATCAACAAAAATTCAATTTATTACATAAAAGCACAAATAGAAGAAACAACTTGCAATACCCACACGAGCAGTAGTTGCTCAGTCACAGATCCAAAGTTAAGCTCACACTCGTGTAGAAACTAATTTTAGGGGAATAACTTTTGAAGTGAATCAAAGTTAACCTTTTCATCACCTATATTTATAGATAAAACATAAGAAACCCTAATAAAGAGTAAAATACAATAATAGCCCTGCTAACACTCCCCCTCGAGCTGGTGCATGAATATCACATATGCCCAACTTGGACAAAAATTTAAAAAACAATCTACAAGTTACAGCCTTCATGAGAAAATCTGCAAGTTGTTGTAAAGTTGGAATATATTGAGTCTGAATCTGTCCCAAGAGTTGCTTCTGACGTAGAAAGTAACGATCAATCTCAATATGTTTGACACGATCATGTTGCACCGGATTAGCCAAAATGCTAAGAGCATATTGATTGTCACAAAAGAGTGTCATAGGAAGAGGAATGTGTATCAGCAAATCTCGTAGAAGACACTGAAGCCATATCAACTCACACATACCGTGAGCCATCGCCCTATACTTAGATTCTGCACTGCACCTAGAAACAACAGTTTGTTTCTTACTCCGCCAAGAAACCAAATTACCACTAATAGTGGCACAATACCCAGACGTTGAGCGACGATCGGATCGGCAACCTGCAAGATCAGCATCAGCCCACGCCTCTACCCGAGAATGACCATGATCGCAAACCAAGACACCAGGTCCGGGACACCCCTTGAGATACCGTAACACACGAATAGCTGCCTGAAGATGGGGAAGGCGCGGTTTGTGCATAAATTGACTAAGAACACCAACAGCATATGCAATATCAGGACGAGTAAGCGAAAGATAGAGAAGCTTCCCGAGAAGCCTCCCGAGAAGCCGCTGATATTGACCTATGTCCTCCAATAACTCCCCCTCGAAGTCGGCCAAGTGATGATTTTGTTCAATAGGTGTCTCAGCCGGACGACATGCAAGTTGTCCTGAAGCAGAGAGAAGATCAAGAATATACTTTCTCTGAGAAATAAAAATACCAGATCTAGAACGAGCGACCTCAATCCCGAGAAAGTAACGTAAGAGACCAAGATCCTTCACCTGAAAGCAGGTACTAAGATAGGATTTCACTTCACTAATACCCTGAACATCATCTCCTGTAATAACAATATCGTCAACATAAACAAGTAATGCAACGGTCTTCCCACGAGAATGACAAAGGAACAAGGTGTGGTCAGCTTTACTCGGAACATACCCAAAATCAATCATGGCTGCAGCAAATGTATCAGCCCAAGTACGAGGGGACTGCTTAAGACCATATATAGACTTCTTCAACCGACATACCAAGCCGGAAGAAGAAAAAGAACGAAAACCAGGAGGCGCAGACATGTAAACCTCCTCATGTAATGTCCAATTTAGAAAGGCATTCTTCACATCCATCTGAAAAAGAGGCCATGATTTCGACGCAGCAATAGAAAAAATTACTCGAATCGTAGTCATCTTGGCCACAGGAGCAAACGTCTCCTGATAATTAACACTATGTATTTGTGCATACCCCTTGGCAACCAACCGAACTTTGTACCTGTTTAATGTTCCATCAGAATTTTCTTTAACTGTAAACACCCATTTACACCCAACTGCTTTACGTCCAGGCGGTAGAGGAACCAATTCCTAAGTACCCATTACCTATAATGCCTGTAATTCTTCCAACATCGTAGCTTTCCACTGAGGCTGCGCTAAAGCATCTGCCACTGTACGTGGTATATCAGTAGTGGTTATAGAAGCTAGGAAAGACCTGTAAGTAGGTGACAGACGATGATCGGAAGTATAATCTGTAATAGAATAGGCCACTGTATCAGAATATCTATTTGGTTTCCCTGCATTACGTTTCCCTTTCCGAACAACAATAGGTCTATTATCAACACTGCAAGGCACTGATGAAGTAACAGCAGTAGGAACTGTAATAGGAGAGGTTGGAGAAGGGTGAATACTTGGTAGAGATGTGTCGACTGCAGTTGGTGAATCTGGAGAAATAGAAGAAGCTTGGTAGTCTTGTGCAGGAGGTTGGTTGCGACGTCGAGTATAAACCTGCAGTGGAGGTGAAACTTTAGGCGACATTGGTGGTGGTGTTGTAGGCTCTTGCGGAACATTCAATGGAAGTGGGTATGAACTCGGAGAAGGCAAATCTTCTGTAGGAAGAGGATGGACTGGAAACCACTCACCCTGAGATAGAACATCACCAGAAAAGAACGGAGCGTGTTCAAAGAAAGTAACATCCATAGAGATAAAACGATGACGAGATGAGGGGTGATAACACCGATAACCTTTCTAAGTATGAGTGTAACCTAGGAATACACATTTCAAGGCACGTGGGTTAAGTTTAGAGGAAGACCCAATGACTTGGACGAAACAGATGCAACCAAACACACGAGGTGAAACCTTAAAAGGAGGACAATCATGATAAACTATAGAATGTGGAGTATGAAAACCTAGAGCTCGAGATGGAGAACGGTTGATAAGGTATACTGCTGTAAGTACAACATCAGACCAAAAACATGAAGGCACATTCATGCCAAGAGACATGGCACGAGCAAGATCAAGAATATGGCGATTTTTCCTTTCTGACTTGCCATTTTGTTGTGGAGTTTTAGTGTTTGAGGTTTGATGCGCAATGCCATTGGCATTGCAGAATTTTTGAAGACCTAGAGACATAAATTCACAGCGCTAATCTGAACGAAACACTTTAATAGTTTTACCAAATTGAGTACGAACCATAGCAGTGAATGTTTGGAAAATGGAGGATACCTCGTCCTTGGATTTCATCAAATAAACCCAAGTACACCTCAAGCAATCGTCAATGAACAATACAAAAAACGATATCCTAAATTTGAAGTAACCGGGGCAGGACCTCAAACATCTGAATGAACAATATCAAAACAAGATGAACTTTTATTAATACTCAAAGGGTATGAGCTACAGTGATGTTTAGCCATTTCACATGTCTCACAAGACAAACTAGACATGGACACTTTTGAAAAGAAAGACGGAAACAAATAACGTAAATACTGAAATGAAATATGACCTAAGCGGTGATGCCAACGTAACACCCGCTTGATATTTTCAGTACAAGACGAAGACCCTAACTGAAAAGCTTTAGGAGAAACTGGAACGACGGATTCATTCAACAAGTAAAGGCCACCCTCTTCACGTCCACTGCCAATCATCTTCCGTGACTCCAGATCCTGCAAAATACAATAGGTAGGGAAAAAAGTGATATTGCAGTTTGAATTTCTGGTAAGTTTACTAACGGACAAAAGATTGGTGGTTAATTTAGGAACATGAAGAACATCAGGTAAAGATAAAGAATCAGTAATCGTGATACAACCCTTTCCTGCAATAGGAGTCGTAGCTCCATTGGCAACACTTACTGTCTGAGACCAGGGGCTAGAAGTATAAGACCGGAAAAGAGAAGACATACCCGTCATATTATCAGTAGCACCCGAGTCGACAATCCATGGCATAGCTGGAGATGTAGAAACTCTGTTTGCAGAAGCAAAATTACCTGCAGGGGTACTAGTCTGTGTGGATGTCATGGAGAAAAGTTGTCGAAACTTGTTGATCTCGTCCCGAGAGAGATAACTAGACGCAGAAGAGTCTTGCACACTAGAATGAGCAGAAAAGTTCATTGTGGGCTGGGATAAGCGCGGTTGATAACCGAGAGGACGACCGTGCAAAGCATGACACAGTTGCCTTTAGATGGCCCCATTTGCCACAATGATCACTCTTCTTTCTCGGACGAGAATTACTGGAAGCTGATGGTAGTAGAGAAAGACTAGGTGCTGTTATTTGTGGAGTCTGCGAAGGAGATGACAGTGGTGGTGGAAAACCATAACGGACTGCATTAGCCGAGGACTCAGAGAGGGAGCCTGGGATATGATGTATAGGCATCCAACGACTCTGATCGGAAAGACAATAAGAGTGTGCCTCCTCTAGAGTAGGAAACAAAGATCGGACAAGTAGATGAACCCGTGCATATTCAAACTCAGAATTGAGTCCAGCAAGAAACTGAAATACCCGATTTTTCTCCACTATGTAGATGTCTCATTTACGGCACTGACAAGCCAATCAATAAAGCTATCATAGTGAGATAATTCTTCCCAGGCCGATCGAAGTTTCGCATAATATGTTCCAAGTGACTGAGTACCTTGTTTAAAATTTCCAATCTCATTGGAAAGTTGGAAGATTCGAGCATTATTCTCTCTTTGAGAATAGACCTTCCGAAGAGAATCCCAAATAAGAGCAGCATTGTTTGTAAACAAATACCTAGCAGAAATCGTTGGCCACATAGAGTTAATCAACCATGTTCTCACCATCGAATCATCAGAGAACCACTTCGCATATTTCGCATCTGTAAGGGCTGGTTCCTTCTCTGTTCCAAGAAGAAACCCTATCTTTCCACGACCGCCAACATACAATTTCACAGACTGCGCCCATCGAACATAGTTCAAGCCATCTAGTAGATGTGAGGTAATTTTCAGATTTGGGTTATCATGAACTGAGTTGAAGGACTAGACTTCTTCACCCGTTTCCACTGACAAAGTGGTCGAGATGTTAGACCCGGTAGGAGAGTCATCGGTATTTATCTCGATCAATTACCTCAGAAGAAGAAAAAGAAAATAGATCTGAAAATCAGATCAACATCTATCGCATCTCGCAATCGGAACCAACAACAAAAAAATAAGTGCGGAAGCTTAGATTGCAATCAGAACAACGTTACCGAATAAAAGATGAGAGAAAACGGCTGCAACAATCAAAACCAGTAGCATGCAGAAATCACAACCCTTCAGTAATAATGCTCTGATACCATGTAGAAACTAATTTTAGGGGAATAACTTTTAAGTGAATCAAAGTTAACCTTTTCATCACCTATATTTATAGATAAAACATAAGAAACCCTAATAAAGAGTAAAATACAATAATAGCCCTGCTAACAACTCGAGCCATTACTAATGTATTATAGAACAAAGGTATATAACTCACCTTAAATTGAGCCAAGTGATAATAAGAACAGATGAAGCCAAAAGAACAAGATAACGCCTGGCTGAAAACGTGCCTGTTTGTAAATAAGCAGCAGCAGCACCAACCTTTTCAGCAAAACTAAAATGTAAGACAAGGAAGATATGTATATAGTCAAAATTGCAATAAAATTGCAAAGACATTTGCGCAGTATCACATTATTTCCCACTTGGTGGTGGACAAAATTAAAATTTATGGAATTATACACACACAATTTCAGTTATGGAGTATAGTGAGGGGTTATGAAGAAATTTCAAGTACCATCAAAAGATAAATCAACGCTGGGTGTAGAAAGTGTCAACACCCTGCTACATCCATTACGCTACTCTTTTTAATATGAAAGAAGTAATACTTCTTTGTTTTTAATATGGAAGAGCTTAATTACTCATACCCACACATCCAGAAGCAAGTTAATATTTGCTTTATACATAAGTTTAAATGATATTAAGGTATTAGACAGTCTTAACTATTCCTCAACTGAAATTTCGTTGCAGACTCATACATACTTTCATAATAATAACTGCTTCTATGTCCTCTTGAAAACACTTGCTTAAATATTATCCAGTTTAATATATTATAAAACAAAAATTATTTATCAAATCCAATAGCGCATAAATCACCCAACAAATAAAAGGAAAGCATACAACTGTGAGTTATATTTCTCTTCAAGATAGAAGCAATGATTTCTTGGCAAACCTATTTCATTTAAGAATTTATTCAAATGACTAGCAATCAATTACTTCTCAGATGAGGTATTGTAAGATTATGTTTTTTTTGTTTTTAGTCATCTCCTGATATATATTCTACCACATGTTCTCCGTATGTCAGTTTAAGAAATTTAAGGTATAGTTAAACTATCTCTGTAAGTTTTACTACATAAAATTTTGACTTCGTATTACACAGCTAAAGGATATTGGGAAATGATGGACTTAGTAATAATATCTTTGTGTATATGTTATTACTCCACTCCTGAAATTGTACATAGATTATAACTCAAAGCATTGTGCATGAGAACTTGGACTTAGTAATAATATACATAAATCATTCTGATGTAAGAAAAAAGTAAACAAGGATTTACTCAAAAACATGGTAATTACATTGTGATGTCAACACTCATGATCTTCCACAGATTAAATGAAAAGCTTTAAAAGTCAATTTAGGGAGCAGTTAGTGTCCAAGATACTCACTGAGAGAGGAACCAAAGCGACAGTGTAAATGGGCAATTTGATAGCCCTCCATATCAAGGTTGTTCTGGAGACATCTTCCTCTTCCTCTTCATGGGTATTTGGTAAAGCAGAGTAATCTGATTTATCCCTGGAGTTAAGTGGTAGACCACGACACCGTTGCTTGATTTCTGAGTGTGTTGTATAAGTCTTTTGGAAAAAGTTTCGAGCATTGAAACAGAAATGCAAGGATAGCTTAGAAGATTGAACTCCAGGATAGCTGAAAAATAAACAAAACAAATGAAGAAACATAAGCCATAAAATCATATCCCTCCCCTCTCTTTCCCTTTATCCCAAACCCAGAATAAACATCTTCAAAGTCAAACAATCTACCATTAAATTTCCAAAAACATTATTTTAACTTTTAAAAAACCTAACAGTTTAGTTGTAACCTTTTTAGGCAGCACTTCCACATGAGGAAAGAGTCTTTTTGTTGTGTGTTTTGTGCAACAAAATTTGCACTACTGCAGTTGTGTGATGACAAACTGAAATTCTATAAAGATATGTGCTAACATTCAAGAAAAATGCCTAGATTTATCGTCCCCATTTGACAAGAAAAAGAAAATCCGTTAAATTAGATTAAAATTTGAAAAAACTAGATATACATTGAATAATTTCAAAGTTGCAATAGAGAGAAGAAAGTTGCCTTGTCAACATTTTCTTCACACCAGACACCAGGCTGAAGTTAGCGAAGGCTGTGGCCATTGGTATCATCAACATATTTAAGTGTTTTTGATAGTGGAAAAGGGTCTTGAGTCTTGTATTGAGTAAGAAGAAGAAAAGAGAGGCAAGTCTAGACATGAAAGGATCGATTGAGTCCTCACTCACTCTCTCACTAGTATCTCATCAGCCATCAATCATCATAACTCATAACTAACCTAATCTATTCTATCCCAATGCTCATTCATTGACCAGTAAAATATCGCCACGTAAACCTTTTGCTGTGTTTTTTTTTTTTTAAATCCCACGTATGCTGGAATTCATTAAATAAAGTAAATTAAAGCTAAATAAATTATACACCGACTAATGTTTGTTTTTTTTTTATTGAAAAATTGTAATGAAAAAATTTGATATTTTACCAATAACTAATAAAATTGAGAGTTTAGTTTTAATTATATGTTAGTACCCTACATTACTAAACTCAGTTAAAATTTTACTATAAATTATGCATAAAATGACATAATTATCCTTAATTAAAAAAAATATAACATTAAATATTAAAATTTAAAAATTTAAAAAAATTATTTTTTTAAAATGGATCTCCAAAGATGTACGATGAAGATTATATTAAAAAATAATTTAAAAAAAAAAAGTAGAGATCCAATCTAATCACTGTTCATTAATTGTAATCTACAGTGGATATTCAATTTGAAAATTCGATCTCCCCCAACCAAGAAAAAAAAGAAGTGGAGATCCAATTTCTACACGGTCCATCAAAATTAATAGACGGTGGAGTCCAATAAAGAACAAAATTTTTTTTTGGAGCATATGTACCCAATAAATGGAGCAGATCTGCTCTATTGATGAACGCTGATCCATCTAAGATGGAACAATGGAGCAGATCTGCTCAACCAGATTTTTTTTTTTACTTGATGGGATGGAGCCAAAAACAAATTTTTATTATTTATTATTTATTAATTATTTTTAAAATTTTATTTTTTTATTTTTTTTATCAATATGATCTACCGTCTATCAAAATTGATGGATAGTAGATAATTATTTAATTTTTTATTTAAATTTTTAATTTTATTACTTTTTAAAAATAATTAAGGCGAAAATGGACATATTACCCTTCTAAGTATTAGTTGACCGTTAACTTTAATGGTCAATCAGTTAGTCAAGGATACTAACGTGTAATTCAGGTTAGACTCACGGTTTTATTTCAATATGACCAAACAGTTAGAGTACTCCATTGCAATTTGCCCTTACAATTATAATACATTATCAACTTGTAAGGAAAATTATCTCCAAAAAAGCGATTTACTTATCGATCATTATTTTATTTATCATAATATTGCGACCTGAATATTACAAAAGTAAATAAAAGAGCCGGAAGTTTTAATTATTAAAAATTTCAATCTAGTAAGAATCCGAAGTTATGGATCTAATAAAATTTAATTTATTTATTTATTATTTATGCAATTTATTTACTGTTATACATCTCAAGTTCGCTATGCCGACATTATTTGTAGGGAAAAAGAAAATTGCGCAGCGGAGGTTTTGGTAAGGTTTTAAAATTTTTCTTTTTGACTTTTGAAAACTCTTTTTCAATTCAACCGATTTGTACATATACGAATAATAAAACACAAAATATTACATTTCTTTGTTTCTTGATTGATACGATCCCTTTTGTTACCACCAGATCTTCCGAGTTATGACTCACGGTTTGACAACGCGTGTGTTGACACGTCACGGATACAGAGAGGATGAGGAAAGGTAAGTGAAGAAGACAACTCCTTTCTTCTTTTTTGGGCAGCCGAACCTGCAAGGAAAAGAGAGAAAAAATTTCTTTTCTTTTTCTTTGTGTTTGCCCCACCCTTCTAATAATTGCCTAGGGTTTGCTTGCTTTCTTTTACTGATAACATAACACTTGTATATAGTCTATAGGGTTTGGGTTTTGATCAGGTCAAATAGGATTCTAAATCCTATTTAATATGGTCAACACTAGAGTTTGAACTCTTGATCTCTAAGGACTATTAAATAATCTTATTATTTAATCACTCCCTTTTATTTTATCAAGGCTCGATATTACAACTTCCTATTTAATAATTAAAATGAATAATTCTGAATTATTAATCTTTATTTAATTATTAAATTATTAATTAAATAATCATATTATTTAATCAATTCTCTTTATTAAAATGCATTACTTTCGTAATACTATTAATTGAACAATCCAATTAATTTACCGTGAACCTCGTTAGCAACAACTTTAAGGGCTAGTAAGGGGACTTAATGGACTTACAATTATAAGTTCCAATAATACTTAGAAATATTAATTACAACTCTTTAATTAATATTCTATGATTATTAACCTTGGAATTATTCCACTAAAAATCCGAGGCTAAACTCTCGAAACTGCAGATATTTTACACAGTCTGAAATCTCAGTGTCCATCAATATAACTAATTGCATATGGTGTGATCCTCCACAAGTAGTTCATAGCTAGAGTTGGGTCATAATGTCCGTTATACCCATCTAATTATATCTTTTCCTTTAAGTACAATTAATTCTCTAATGAACAATTAAATCATATCTCCCTTGCGGAAGAAGGAGAGCGCTCATAATTATTCAAACCCCTAATCAACCTTTAAGGGAACTACTCATCTTCTTTAGTCAAGAAGGAGTGGATCTTGATATTGTGTTCGGACCTTCCCAGCCACAAGTCAAAACGCAACTCCAAAATACGAAGGTATTGATCGAAAAAACTATATTCGATCTCACTCATGGTAAATCAAAAACCACGATCTAACCTGAAGGAGTCAATAAGACACTCAGGATTAAGATCACCCATAAATAGCCATTATATGTCAATATGTATGAATCTCATATTCTAACAGATCTTAGTGAGAGATTCATATAAATCGTGGTCCAGTCCTATATGATCTCATCATATAAGGTGTCTTAATTCTCATGTCAACTATGTGAGTGGTCTAGGATAAGACCACTGTACATTATAGAATAGACCGCAGCAGTAGATCAACCACAAACAAAGTACCCAGCTTTGTTTGCTATCTACAGACTCTTTAGATTGCAAGTGTCAAAATGAATCCTCTTGTATATGACTTTCATATGCTCAGATTGAGATTACATTTTGCAATCTTAGATGTTACCGTACAATATATAAACATATGAACTAAAATAAACTACTTTTATTTTGAATGAATAGCAACTATTTTTATTAATGTTTAATCACATTAACTATTAGAAGTCTTTAGGGCATAATCCCAACATTATTTACTATTTATACATTTTATTTACTGTTATGCATTTTATTTCAATGTCTTTTCTTTTAATTAAATTTTGCATATATGTCTTAAAACTCAAATTTTAAATTTTATCTTATCTGACCAGAAGTTTTGATTTTATATGTGATTTTTAGATCCAGAAGTTCTGATTTTATAGGTGATTTTCAGATCCAAAAGACCAAAACATGAAAAAAGTTATGGATTTGAGATTTGATGTATTTAAAGTTTTTGGAAACAATTACATGTCATGGGTCACTGATGCTGAATTGCATTTAAAATCTGAAACCCCAATTTATTATTATTACAGAACCAGAAGTTATGTCGTAAAAATATGACCACCAGAAGAAAGTGACTATTCCTAATGCCCGATCGATTCCGCAGCATTCCCAAAAGTGAATCCTAACATTTATAGAAACTTTGAACGTAGCTATAGTTGTGGGCATGGGCATATATATGGATGAAATAACTGCGGACATGGTGGTTATAAATTTTCAAATGACCAGAATGCCAAAGAAATTTCCAAGAAATAGAATATTTATAAAGTCAACAAGACAATGGTATAGGTTTATAAAAAAAATGAAAGAAAAGTTTGTTTTAGATGTGGGGTGAAAAGACATTGGACTCTTACCTATCGTACACCCAACACTTGGTAGTGCTTATGTAGCACCAATTGAAAAAAAAAGGGTTGAAAACAAAATTTTGTAAAAAGTCTGATCCGATTAACACTACTGATATCGACATCTCAAATTTCTTTGAGGATCCAGATAAAAAAATGATCAATTAATTAATTATAGATGTGATCGTACTAATTAAAACCTATTGTTTAAGTATTTCCTCTGTTCTCATATAAAATATACTTTTACTTTGTATTGATTTATTATATTTCATATTTTATTTTTTTATTATTTAACATGATTTTTCTTTGATGAAAGGAAATGAATCTAGACAATAAAATGTCTACGGTTGAAAAATAAGATGAAAATATATGTCTTGCTACCAGTGCAGTGACACACAATTCTACAAAATCAGAAATATTTTTTAAGTTTGATTTTGTTCAAAACAAAAGTTAATATAGTATTAAGTCCAGCAGATCTAATTGAAGGCTCCATAAGAGCCACAATATTTTTACCAAATGATACTAAAAATAATAAGCACTGGATAAAGAAACAACAAAAAAATCACCCTAAATATCAACATGAGTTAAATCAAATGGTGTTGTACACCAATTATTTTCATGTGAAAAAGGCAAATAAGAATGCTTAGCAAGAGGAAAAATGTAACAAAATTGATCAACATAAGGAGAAATGTCTTTAACAAAGTTTGACAAATATATAATTCTAGATGCAGAAGGATGATCCAAACGCCAATGACATAAATAAAAAGGATGACGTTGAGTGGTCTATGTAATGGGAAAGATGTGGGTTGATAGTAGTAAAGTCCACCACGTTCTTTACTCAATCTAATGTCTATTTCGTGACAAGGCCCTAAAAAATCAAAAACCATAGAAAAAAATGACTATACAATTCAAGAACTTTGTAATTTTACTAACGGATAAAAGATTAAAATCAAAATCGAAAATAAACAAAATATGGTCAAGAGTGATTTTTGTCAGAAAGCGTAGCACATCCTAGTGAAAAATATGAGCGAATTCTTGATTGATCTATATTTGTTATATTTTTACACCCCTTAGACATTGTCTTTTGGTCGTGTTTTCAAGTGAATTGGCACGTTTAATGTGTGTTTTGGGCTTGTGCAGGTTTTAGGTAATTATTAGGGAATAAATGCCAAAGTGAAGAAAAGAAGTGTTTTCCACCAGTGAGCCACGCGATCAGCCATCGCGACCAAGGGTCGCGTTACAAGCGTTCGCGCTGAAGATGGTTTTTCCACCAATGAGCATTGTAACCCAATCACTGTGATAGAGGGTCACGTCATCGCCATCGTACTGAAAGTGGAGTTTATAGGTAGTGAGTACCACGACCCAGTCATCGCAACTGAGGGTCACGATACTCGCTTGTGATGGCATTGCAAGTTTGAGGCAGTGAGTACCGCGACGGTGACGCGGAAACCCTAAATTCTACGACCTATAAAAGGAAAAGAGGAAAAAAAGAAAGGGGTCGTTCCTAGTTCGTCTTGGGCGAGACCAAGCTGCGCACAGAGGTTCCTTAGGCTATTTTTCATCATCCAAACACCACTCAAACACCATTCCACACCATTTAGGAGTTAGATACTCGGATTCGATTGAATGTTCATCAGAGAAGACGAAGATTCGAAGGCGACAAAGTTCCAACCGAGCCAAAGCGGGATTTCATCACCATTGATCTTCGAGAATAGGTTGTACTTCTTCTTTTTCTTCTTTTGCTCATTTAATCAATTGTATGAGTAGCTAAACTCTTAGTTAGGTGGTCATTGGATCATGATTGGATTTAGGAATTTTTGTTGACTATGTAATTTTATATATTTATTTCAAGGCAATTGTTCTTAGATAATTAATTATATTACAATTTTAATTCTTGTTGGCTGCACTATGAAAGTGTGTTGCATGAATTTTGAATAATTGTAATAAGAAAATTGTGGTTTATCATGAGAAATCATTAGGCCATAATTGAGTCTAAGTTTATTCTAATTGCAATAGCTAGTTTAATTATGATACGAAAGTACTTAATTAATTTAGGGATTAGAATAGTATTGGGTATTCAATTAATTTCACTATAACACCAATAGGTGAAGTTGGTTGGAATTACAACACCGTTGCATGACCCATATAATATGGTTTGCCATTATTAATCATAATCTAGCCTTGATAATAAGCGCTTCAATCAGTCAGTTAACATACTCTTATCCATGATTGAGACCGTTTGACCACCTAGCATTTTTTTACCTTTGGCCTAGTTTTCCATTTTACTTTTAGTTACTTTTATTTCTTTTGCAATTTAAAACCACAATCTCTTGATTTACTTTTATGTTCTTATTTACATATTTAGTTTTTGTATTGGTAAACCACCACTTCTTGTGGATTCGACCTCGTACTCATGGAAAATTATTACTTCAGCACATCCTGCATGTAACACCCCCTGACCCGACCCGAGTGGATCGACCCAGGGAGCGCTACCGGGTTTTTAAAACTTTACTTAATTCACTTTATAAATTTCAACCCAGTGAAAATCATATAACTTATAGTTTTAAAATATATTTCTAGTGAGCCCATCAAAATTTAATTTTTTAAAAATTTCGGCAGAGTTTCCTTTGTTTTTCGGATTTCCCAAAACCTGTTTTCAATAAAACAAAGATAATACAATATACTTTCAACACTTCTATTTCCACATTTCAAATCAATGCGCACTCTGCCGTTTAGTGCGACTTCCAAACAGTTTCAAATAAAACATATTTAATTAAGATTTACAAACATTTGAAAAGAATATAAATCATAAAGCAATTATTATAAAACATATATACACATGTCGAATTACAGATTTCTGTATATGCATGCTTCACTAAATACAATATACAATTTTAAATTCAAGTATAACTACTCAAAAGAAACTGTGACTCTGGACCTTCAAATCTGCTGTTACTTCTTCTCTATTCTTTGTTTCCCCCTGTGTCTCTGATACCTGCGCGTGGTAAAATCAACGCGCTAAGCAATAATGCATAGTGGGTGTACACTTAACTCAAGTATCAAAATCAAATATCATTTCATAATAAAAACATTTTAATTTTCATCATTTCATAATATTCCACTACGATCATATAAAAACATTTTAATCTTTAACTTTCTTACTGTAATAAGTCATATACAAACAGTTTTATAAAAACATCTAAATTCAATCAAATAATACAAAATTCAGTTTTCAATTATTTTATACTCATTTTATTCAATTTGTAACATTTTATTCATATAAACATTTTATTCCCATTCATTCTCCATTCTAACCATATACTCATCATATATTTATATCTGTAACATCGGTGTAACGTTCACCTCCGAGATTCGCCTAAACTGGACTAAGTCAGGTTTGCCCCGCGAGATGTAACTGTCAGCAATACAGTGCAATATCTATCTCCGGGATTCGCCTAAACTGGACTATGCCAGGTTTGCCCCGCGAGATATAACAGTCAGGTCTATCAATACAATATCTATCTCCAGAATTCGCCTAAATTGGACTATACCAGGTTTGTCCCGCGAGATATAACAGTCATGGATACAGTGCACTGGCTATCTCCGGGATTCGCCTCAACTGGACTCAACCAGGTTTGCCCCGCGAGATACAGCAGTCATCACTATCAGTATAATGGCTATCTCCGGGATTCGCCTAAACTGGACCTTGCCAGGTTTGCCCCGCGAGATGCAACAGTCATCAATATCATTAGTGCAATATCTATCTCCGGGATTCGCTTAAACTGGACCATGCCAGGTTTGCCCCGCAAGATGCAGCAATCATCACTATCAGTACCATGGTTATCTCCGGGATTCGCCTAAACTGGACCTTGCCAGGTTTGCCCCTGCGAGATATAACAATCATCAACAATTATAACTCTCAAATCTTAATCAAATTCAACAATATGATTTCCAAACAATAATCCTAATTCAAACAATATTCTCAAACACTTTCCTTTAATATAATCATTATAAATCGAAAATCGAATTACGAGTGGAACAAAACAGTCAATTTAATAAACGGTAAACAATATATATATATATATATATCAAAATATTTAAATAAACTTAGATTCAAATAAAAAACACAAAGGTTTTCGAAAGGAAGTGTACACCAACCTGGTTTCCGTTTTTCGCACAGTTTCTCTTCTGGATTTTCTTTCCCCTTTCTCTTTCCTTTTTCTCTTTTCTCTTCTTCCTCTTCTTCTTCTTCTTCTTCTTCTCTCTCTTTTTCTTCTTCTTCTTTTCTTCTTCTTCTTCTCTCTCTTCTTCTTCTTCTTATCTTCTTCTTCTTTTTCTTTTCTTTCTTTCTCGGTCTCTCTCTTAGTCTCTCTTCTCTCTGTTTTCTTCTTTTCTGTTTTCTTAGGGTTTTCTGCGACGAATTATTTTTTTTATAATTTTTCGGTCGTCGCGACCTGTGATCGCGGTGACCAGGTCGCGTTGCTCTCTGGAGCAACTCCACCGCCTTCATCGTGATCACCCAATCGCGATGGTGGTCGTGATGCTCACTGCCAGGATTTTCACTTCTTCATCGCGAGCCAGTCATCGCGATCTGTGGTCGCGATAACCAGGTCGCGTTGCTCACTGCCCAAAATGTCATGTTTCGTCGCGAGCAGCTCATCGCGATCTGTGGTCGCGATGGCCAGGTCGCGATACTCACTGTCTCAGTTTTTCACTCTTCTCTTCACACATCATTTCTGGACCGTTCTATCTGGTCCACCTGGAAACCATCAAAATAAACATACTTTTAATTATATTTACACCCCTCAACTCTCAAATATTTTTATCCACATATTCAAAATTACTTACTCGAAATTCGAGATGTTACACTGCACTTGGGATTTCTACGCGTTGTGAGCGTGTAAATTCTCCATCTAAGAATTTAACAGATTTATGAAATGATAAAGGAACAACATGAGATAAAGAATGAATGGATGATGTAATATGATCAAATGCACCAGTACTAATAACATAAGAGGAAGAGGAAATAAAACTGGAACAACAAATAAAATCAACTGCAAGATTTGTCGTGGGCTAAACAACGTTAAGGTTAAGAATGAATATCAATCGTTGATATTATTCTGAGTTAGTTGATGAAGTTCGCTTTGACTGCCTAATATGGTGTCATTAGTAGAAGCTGAATTCACTTGCCTTATTAATAGCCAAAATTTTATAGCATTTGGCATTAGTATGTCCAGGCTTTGAGAGGTCATATGTTTTTAGGTTGACCTATTCCTATGTCAAAAGACATGTTTGCTTGTATTATAGTTGCATAGTCAGTCCATTTGTCGATTCGCTCGTTAAGTGAAGTAACTTTGCAAGCCTCACTGTCTTATTCAAGGAGTTGCATTGCTTGGTAAGATTATATCTTGGCTTGTAATTCTTGAAGAAACTTAGGCGCAGATACAAACAATTTGCATATATGTGTCCCTGTGTTCTAGTGCACAACTTATTGCACGCACATACATTCATATACATGTGTCCCTACATAATTGGTCTAATTTATCGTATGCAATTTTGGTTCATATCTTAAGGTTGCGTATCGATTTGGGTAAATCGTATTCCTAGTTGGAAACATTCGTGTTAAAGCCTATAACTCTTTGTGTCTGTTTAGCATGTTTTCAGGCAGAGAAATCAAGTATTTCTCAAACTCGTGACCTGAAGCGTGTCTTCATGCTCGCGAGTGGTTGGTTACATGTTTCCTCCAATGTGAAATGGCTGGAACTCGCGACCCCTTGACTTTGACCTTTTGCTCATATATTGCATTGCAGTTTGAAACTAGAATGTGCAAGCCAAAATCGCGACCCCTTATTTGTGACTCATTGGTCAGAGGTTGCATCGCAGTTTGGCACCAGAATAATCTGGACAAACTCGCTATTCTAGATCTTCCGATCTACTCACGAACGTGAATGACCTTGGAGTGTGGGCTCCATTTTCTTTTAATTGTATGTCACTTGAGGATGGAGAAAACAAAACCCCTTTCCGTTAATCATAACAAAACCCAGAAAGATTTAAAGAATGTTTGGTCACTTTTGAGTTCTCAACTATTTCAGTCAAGTACTCGCGTGAACCAAAATTTACGTTGTATACTAAGTTTTTTAATGCAAAACTTCTAACTATCGAAACAAAAACGTTAGTTCTTTCTTTCTTTCTTGCTATGGCCGAATTCTATCACACTTATTCTTTTTGCCTTGGCCGAATTTTCTTTCTCTAAAAAATATAGAGATGGTCGAATTCTACAAGTGTGATATTAATTCATAGCTTTTTGTTTTTTTTATTAGAACTCCTAACTGTAATTGACTATAACTGCATAGTTGTCATGCAATTAAAATTATAGTGTTGTGATATATCAAGACTCCTTATTTAATTGAAAAATATAATTAATATATTTATCTATCAATTAAATAAAGTCTTTTAATCTTATCATACTTCTAATAAAAGTAGGATACTAGGAGTCCTCTTCTAGTTTAAAGGGATATTAACTAATTAAATAATTAATTAATTACCATTTAATTAATTAAAAAAAAAATCCTTGGGCTATTAAATAGCCTTAGCCGCCCATATCAATTATTGTGGGCTATTATTTTGTTTTTCATTTATTAACTCCATTGGACTTTAATTAAAAAATTCATATGTGGACTAGATCCATTCTTTTAAATAAAAGAAAATAAGTCCACCTGCCTAATTAATACATTAACAGAATTGTACAACCCATTTAATTAAAATATGCAATTATGTACTCAATGCATTAATGGAATGCTAATTGCACCCCATAGGGCCGCCCAAGACTCCCCACAGTCTTGGCCGCCCATTTCAGATGATTGAAGAGTGACCGCAGATCTTGTTCACACATGACCGCACCTCTTCAAGCCCTTTAGGTTCTTGAACCCAAAAATAATTTTGAATGGACCCAGCATTTTGAACTTGGATATTTTGACTTTTTTAGAAATCATGTTTCAATAGATACTATTGAAAACTTAATGTTAACATTTAATATCCAATACTTCAAAAGATACATATGACTGTATTCTACTTTCATTTGATAAATGGAGCCACAATGCCCATATATAAATAAAGTCTTCTATGATTAACAAGTGAATAACACCAAACCATCGAGGATAGGCTATCACATAATCATACTCATTGATAGCTCAAATGATATCAATTGCAACCATAAGTTCATCATTTATCTCAGGATTGAGATGGACTCTCCGATTGTCCTCACGTGAAAACTTTGATTCATTAACAGTTTTGGATAAAATGTTTCACTGTGATCCTATTTAGTACACCCGATGCACTTGATCCTTCTATCCAAAGACAATGCACTTTGATGATTCTAGACTCATCATAACATATTTGATCTCAATCAAATGCTAGCAAAAGAATCTACAACTTTAAACAAGATAATGGCTCCAAACTTTTATCTTAAGTAGTGAATGTTATTCAAGACTAATTAAAGAATTGTGTCTACTTCATACATATTCAGATGCATGAACAATTCTTTATTTCTCATAGTCTTTTAACCTTATGATTATTCACATTTAACAATAATAACATTACATTATAAAAACTGTAAGATTTGTTTAATCAAAAATCGCTTTATTAATATGAAAAGGTTGTTAAATTACAATATTACACTCTTGCTATTGAGCAAAATCCTAACACCTAGAGTGTGTAGTTGTTTGTCTAGCTTTCTACACTTTGTGCATGATAGTTTCATTAATTCACTTAGAATTTGTTGAATCTCTTCTTGAGGTACAAGTTTTTATATTCGAAGGTGTAGTCAAGCACTGCTCAAACATCCATATAAAAGGCCTACGAGGTAGGTAGATTTAAGTTATGATTCAAGAGGAGTGGACTCTGGAGTAGTAAACTTGAGAGTGTAATTAAATTACCACATAGTGGATTGTCTATGATACAAGTGGCCAATGGTGGTTAGTCTCGTGGTTTTTTCTCGTTGAGGTTTCCACATAAAAATCGAGTGTCCAATCTCTCTATCCTTAACTCGATATATTTTGTTCTCCGCAATGAATCTTTGGGGTTTTAAAACGTTTTTAAAATTGGGTATAAACTTATTCACCCTGCCTCTAGGATGTTAGTGACACATTAACACACTTTCAGGCTTATGACAATAATCACATTGACTACGAGGCTTACTCTTGGAATTATTTTTCGATGAATGGTATTTAATCTGATTGGGTTCGATTTTGGCTATTGCTAGTAGAGTAGATTCATGTGGAGGTAACATAATATGATGAAACTCCCTTTGTTTTTCTTCTTGAAGTAAAAGAGTATAAAGTTTACCAAAGGTAAAGAATCCATTGTAAGAATTTGACTTCTAATGGAAGAATAAGATTCATTGAGTCCCATTAAAAATTGATAGACTTGCTCTTATTATTGATATTCTTGAATGGCTTTAGAATATTTATAAGAACAATTAGGAATAAAGTTGTAAGAGCCAAGTTGATCCCGTACGGTCTTTAATTTTGTAAAATAAGTTGTTATAAAATCTTGTTCTTGACTTCATAGTTTTTTGTCCAAATATATGCACGATTGAAGATCAATGAGTTGTCTAGCAAATGGCATCCATTGATTTCCAAGACTCTTATGCAGTATCTGTTAAAGGTATAGGGTGGTGTAGTACTGCCATCATTTGCCATCCCTAATAAATGTTAAAGGAGTTCTTTATCTTCTCTGATAGTCATTTTTCAACAGATTATTAAATCTGTGTCCTGAATGGATTCAAAAGATATTACGTGGATCTATAATGAACTCGTTCTTAATGAGGAGGAGAATAATGTGGTTGTCTTCGATGGCCCGGTTCGTGAGGCTGGAGAACAAAAGGTGCCTCTCAGTCTCGCTGGTAAAATTCTGGCTACTATTCAAGTTAATCGGGAGGCTTTTAAAGTTTTGATTGATCCAATGGAAAACTCTCCTTGGTATCACAACGGAGGACGTGGGAGGTAATATGTTTGTGTTTCATTTTCATGTGGCTATGGATCGAAAAAGAGTACTATTGTTGGGGATCCTAAGGGCTTGGTGACTTCTCTAGTATTATCACACCCCAACTCGAAACTCAAGATATGATCTTACTTATTGTCAAACTACAATAAATCTGAAAATAAGTCTAAAAATAAATACATCCTCCAACAAATATTCAAATAACATAAACAAAGGCCTAAAAAAAAAAAAAAACTCTTAAAGTCTAGGGAACCAAGAACTGATCTCCGGCGAAATGCCAATCCATGCTATGCGTGAATCGAAACTTCAAACATATGAAATCATAATGGACTAAGTGAGTTGGATACTCAGTAAGCATACTAATTTTTTTTTTAATCAAATCAAAATAACATACGAAACTCAAAAATAAGACTTATCATATACAGAAATCACATACTTATGATATATCAAAATAATTCTAGATTTCCTTTACTCATCACTAGATAATAGGACTTGCAAATAACACATATCACAAATTGGAGCTAAAGTTACTCGTAGGCAATTAAAGTATACAAGGAAAGTGCAAGTGAGGATTATTTTCTTATTAAAAACACAGAACACTCATGCTCGAAGGTAAGAGTTAGACCCTCGTTGTGATCGTCAATGAGTCCTCCCACATGCACTAATATGTTTACACACGAATGAAAAGCTCATTAGTCCCCAAGTTTCCCTAGAGATACTTCCCATATACCACACATAACAAATCACATAGGGCTCCATAAGAAATCATAAGAGTATCTACTAAATGTAATAAACAAAGGTAAGCCTAGCTAAAACATATTTTATGGTATCCTATTTTCACATATTTTCCGAACACATATTTTCAAATCACAATAGTTATATAAACACATTTCAAAAGTGCACATAAACACATTTTTTATACAGATAATATTATGATTACAGTTTTGAAAACAAAAGATTTAGTACATTTAGCTTTCAATAATCCAAGCAAAATAAATCCTCCAAAATAATAACGATCCAAACCTTAGCCTAGATAACATAATTATACTCATATTGGACTCAAAATAATGTCTTAGGACCAAAATATAACTCTCAAAATGTTCCCAAACTGAAAACTTAATACTAGAACTAACCAATACTGTTTTGGAAACTGAATAGTAATCGATGTTGGATTTTTAATGCATTAATCACAAGCTAGAAAATTCTAAAAATTTACAGAAAACTTATAAACAAACATAGCTCCTCATATAAAAACTATATGAATTTTATAAATTTGGTACTACCTTAAAATAATTTATTTATTGGCGTATTTTGGCCTGCCTGACAGTTGGCAGTCTGGAACACTATATAATGCCGAATTTTTAAAATTTCTACAAAATTTCAATTGACATAAAATTTTACATTAACGTAAAATACATATACATAATTCTAAAATAAAAGTTTCGAAGCAAAATAATATATATAAAGTTTTTAAAGTATTTGTACTTTTGAGTTTCTGCACTCTGTCTGCTGTTGGACAGATTGCAATATTCGATTTTCAAAATTCATATCTTTTTCAATAAAACTCTAAAAATCATGAAATTTTTCAGAAATAATATGAACTTAATTTAAACTTGCATATAAAATTTTATAGTTTTGTGATCAGTATAACATGCTAAAACATGATAAGATTCTAGAGTTTCAAGAGAAACTAGAATAGAAAATGAAAGAGAAAACTAGAACAGAAATGAAAGCAAATTTGAGAGAATTATTTGTATGGAATGCTTATTGACTATTGATCAACTACAATCATAGATTAACTATAGCTAATCACTCTCTATTTGTACACAGAAAACATAAATGCAAGCATGAAGTTCAAGCTTGTAACAACTTGATGACATGGCATCAGGTTCTACAAATTTTCCAGCCAAGACTAACAAACTTTGTAGAGCTTGTATCATGTAATAGTTATTGCTTGGATTAGTGGCGCCTTACCATCTGATGTTGAACAATTCAAACTTGATCTGTGATTAGTTTGATCATACTGATTGACAATGTGGTATTTTGTATGATTTTGCGGCCCCATTACTTATCGTTTTTGCTCGATTCTTGAGGAAAGTTGAACATTTTGATGTGTTTCTTTAGTGTACAGGTGATGTTTGATGATGTTTTGGATGGTTTCGAATTAATAGATCATGAATTCGGGTCGTAGAACGGGTTAAGGACCACATGCTAGCAAAAGCACTACCATGGGTAGCGGTTTTTGGTAGCATATTTTTAATTGGAGATTTTTTCATCAGCTGGTGCTAGCAAAAAGCACAACCGTAGGTAGCGCTTTCCGGTCGTGTTTGAGCACGAGTTTAAGTGATTCTTTCCTTCTCAAACTCTTACTTGGGAAACATATAAATAGGGACTTTCACAGCAGTCAAGGGGTCGGAAATTATAGGGTTTTGAAGCTTGTTTTATCCTTTGCATCACATCCATCTTCGACTTCGCATCACCTCGGAAAGCAACCTATTGAGAATCAACTAAGTTTTTGTAAGATTTCTTCTCCTTTACTTTTCCATTGTAATTAGTCATGCTAGTTTTTAGGGTTATTATTGCTTTGTTCTTTTACTCAATCATGAACTAATTTTTCATAGTTAGGATTGACGATGGATCTTGGTTTATTATTAATTGAATACAATTGAGTTTTGCTATTTAAATTTGTTATTGATGTGATGAATAGCTATTATTGTGTTTATTGCTTTCTAAAGTGTTTGGCCATCACTTAGAATTATCATAGCTGGTTGGATTATGAACTTAGAGGAGACGCCCGTCACGTGCTCGTAATAATGTCTTTCACATAATAGATTATATAGAGATATTGTAATTTGGTTTGTGTTGCTTGTTTTGTATTTATCTTAATGTGTTGTCACCCACACAATAGTCATCGAGAGATAGATTATTGGTGTGTGGAAATAATTCCAGTGATACTCGAGAGAGATTATCGATTAATCTAGTTTAAGCATGCATCCAACCATCAGTATTAAAATCTAGATAGTAACTTAGGAGTGTAAGATAGTATTAACTAAGTGAAATCAAATATCCTAACTCTTCAATCCCTTGAATTCAGAACCTTATTTTTAGTTAATTTACAATTTTAAAATCATCGTTAGTCCAAATAGAATTAAGTTGAGTTATTTTTGGTAATTGATATTCATTGTCCTCGTGGGAACGATATTCTATTCACCTTTTGTTACTTGTGTTAATCTTATATACTTGCGAGTTGCATAGAAATCGCATCAAATTTTTTTGGCACCGTTATCGAAGACAATTAAGTGTCAATATTAATACCGATTTAGTCTTTTGCTACTTGGAATTTTTCTTTGATTTGAAATTTTATACTTTTTATTCTTTTTATTATTTGTGTACTTTTTTTTGTACAGGTAATGTACTCGTAGTATAAGGTGTACGGTCCCATTGAAAAAGTGGGAACTAATGATTGTCAATGATCATATGAGAGAGCACACCTGGAAGTTGAGTTGGAACACCATTGGGTTGTTTCTTGTGTGGTGGGCCGCATGTGAGCACCGATTGTCAGGTGGGCAATCAGTTTGCTGAGGTTGGTTCTGAACGAACGTAATATGTGTCAAATTACAACCATTGTTTCTTATGTGGTGGTCGCATGTGAGCACCGATTGTCAGGTGTACAATCTGTTTACTGCGGGCAGTTATGAACAACTGCAATATATGAAAAATTACAACTATCAACACAACAACCCTTACTCTAGCACATACAATCCCTGGTGGAGCAACCATGCTGACTTTTCATGGAGCAGCCAACAAGAAAAGAAGTCCTCTATCTAAGACTTGTTCTTTGCATTTATATTGAACTAAGATGTAATAATATCGAAGATGGACATATGGATGGATGCGCAAGAAAGTTCTTTAAAGCAACTTGGCCAAGTGGTACAACAATCTCAAGTTGCAATCCAAAACTCTGAAGTTCAAATAGGTCAATTAACGAAAGGGATCCAAGGGCAAGCACAAGAAGTGTTGCAAAGCAACACAGAGACATACCCGATGGAGTAATGCAAGGAGGCTGCCTTGGAAATTAAAAAGCTAGTTGAACATCCAAGGGGGATTGATCAAGTAGAGATGGAAATGAGCAAGAGCTTGTCATATGGAGATGAGGTAGCCACCTCTCAAGGGACACTTGATTTATTTTTTATCGATGCCATTAAGGAGGATGATAGCCATAAGATAGCAGATGATGCACTTTGGTTAGATTTTTAACTTCCACCATCGTAAAAGAGTACATTTTATTTTGAAGTACTATTAGAAGGAAAGCAAAAACTACCTCCACCCTTTGAGCAATCACCACACTTGGGCCCCTAAAAGCTACCTTCTTGTTTAAGGTATGTATGACTGGAAGAGTTATTTTCTCTTCCTATCACTTGGTGAGGATGATATGGTAGGTTAATGAGAAAATATTAATTATGAGGCAGGTGGGCGAAAGCAAGAGACAATATGGTAAAATTTTATTTATATTTCATTTTTTTTATTGACTAAAATTGAGGACAATGTTAAATTTAGGTTTGGGGATAGGAATTTGAACTTTAAAGCGAACTTTGATGCATTGTTAGTTGAATTTGCTGAGATATGATGCTTATACATATTATTGTGAGAATGTTTTGCAGGCAGTGTCAATAATTGTTGATTAAAGTAGGGTCTTAAAGAGTTTCGCATCGTTCGGTATTTAATTAGTCATGTTCTTGATATTATAATGGAGAAACAATATATTTGAATTGCCATGATTAATAGTGGAGACTATCGTTGTAAGTTTTGAGCTGTTATCATTTTATTTTGAGAGGGTTTTATTGTTTCTAGTCCTGTACACTCTCCGTGATTATTTAAAAATAGAGTGATCTCTATAGGTTTTATTTGGGATGCTAATGAACTACATTTTAAATAATTCACTGTCACGCTTACAATACATGAGATAAATCCCAAGTGCAGAATGTGTTGAAGTAATAAATTCCCGTGAGTACGAGGTCGAATCCACAAGGAAGTGTGGGACTAATTCTATAAATTAAAGATTAAACTAAGCAATAAAAATAAATCAATTGTTTTGGGTTTTTTCGAATTAACTAAATTAACAACTAAACAATAAAATTAAAACGAGACGGAATATATGGAAGAAAATGCTAGGTGGTCATACGGTCCCAATCCCGGGTAAGAAAATATTGATTATTATGAAGCACGTTATTAACAAGAAATGAATTGAGTAATTTAAGCACACCACATTGTATTGGTCTCGCAATGGTGTTGTAATTCCAATTAAACGCACCTATTGGTCCTAGAATACATTCAGTTGGAAACCCTTAACTAATCTAATCCCTAGATCAATTCAGTATTGTCATATCAAAATTAATCTAACCATTGAACTTAGAGTACATTAAGTTCTATTGCAACTTACTGATTTCTCATGTAAGATCACAATATTTATCAAATCGGTTATCATCAAGAAGCTCGCAATCTGCTTTCGTAATCGCAGCATACGAGAATTAAACACAAAGTGATAATATAAAAATACATTCAATAATATCAAATTGCTATTAATCAAGATACTTGCAAACTACTTTCGTAAATGCATAGACACAAGAATAAATTGCAATCGATATACTGAAATATTACTCTAAGTCAATATCATGAAATGATAAAAAATATTACATAGTCAAAGATCCAAATCCGTTCATGGTTCCTACGACCACTTAATAATAAAATTAGCTACTCATACAATTGAAATAACAAAGAGAAAAGATACAGAGATTGAAGCAACCCATTCAAAGAAGTCGAAAGTCGAACTCCCGCTTTGGTCCGGCTGAGAATTCTTCTCTATCAAACTTCGTCTTCTCTTGATGAAATATCGCTTGAATTCATGAACTAACTTTGTGTTGATGATTTGTGATGTTAGTTGGTGTTTTTGATGATGAAAAGTGGGAGAAAATTACTTTGGTCTGCAGCTTGGAGTAGCTGAAGTCGACCTGGCCGCCACCCAAAACTGCTGCCATCATTTTGCTTTTATAGGTGCGCTGCTAGGGCTCTGGATTTTCTGCACCACGACTAGCACTCCGCGACCGGTGGTAGCAATACCTAGTCGTAGTGCACACTGCCAGTTTTGCTTCTCTGCACGCAAGTTACATGGCGAGCTTCTCCTGGTCATGCTGTTCCTCGCTTCACTCACTGGTCAGCAAGCTTTCTTCACCACGAGCAGACTTCGGCGACCCCAGGTTGCATTGCTTCCTTGCGTCACTCACTGGTGCTGCTTTGCTTCTTCAGCGCGAGTACAGGTCACGAGCAAGCTGGTGGTGCTAGTCCTCGCGTTGCCCACTATCTGGTCTTCGTTCTTTACCGCGAGCTGGAATGACGAGCATGGGTCGCGGTTGCTGCTAACGGTGCACACTGCTGGACTGCAATTCTTCTCCACGTGCAAACTGGTAAACATTTCTCCATTTTCACTATATGGCTACTGCAATTTCAAATGCTTTGCTGCATGTGGGTCACCTATGTATAGTTTGCTGCATGTAGTTTTCTTCCATGTGTAACAGCTCTTGTATTATTCTCATACAATGGTGACAGCTGCTACTCCATTTTCTCTCATGCAAGGTGGCAAGCATCTACTAGATTCTTTACAATTCATCATGTGCAAGGTGGTTTATCTCCAATTGGTCAATGAATTGTCCGATTTTGCCTCCATTCACCATATATTCACATAAATTCACGGGAATTACCTAGAAATTGCACATACTCACAAAACACATCAAACGTACCGAATATACTCGAAAATACAATTAAAAGACGTGGTTCAAGGGTTGTAAAAATATAATAATTATCGACCGATCATTCACATGTGTGCTTTGATTTTGAGTTGGATGAATCTTTAGAAGTGATGTAAGCTATGTGTGCTTTAAACCGAATTAAAGGCCTAAATTCTCAACCCTTGTATGTGCTACATTTCTATTTGAAGCCCAACACATTGAACCATTCTTGCACTTCCCACAAAATCCATGTCCAAGCCTTTATACTTTTAGCTTAACCCTTTGAGCTTGGGATCATTTGGAGATGAATCATAAAAAAAATAAGGGAATTTTCAAGAAAAGTTGTGAAGGTGAGAAAAGAAAATTAAGGAAATCAATAAAGAGAAAAACTGTTCAAATCCATTAAAGTCGTGAGTTTTAGATTTGCTAAAAAAAACTTAAAAATTAAATAAATAAAAGATTTCAACTAAAAACTTTCGTACTTGTAAAGAAATGTAGAGGCTTGTCGTATTTCGAATAAATCTCTGTGTTTGTGATTCTAAGTTCTTTTTTAAATCTATTTTTGATTCTTTCTTTTAACCTTCACCCTTGGCCCCATTACAACCGAGAAAAAGACCTACTAATCTTTTGATGATTCCAATTTATATGTGCTTGCATTTTGATTTACTTCGTTCTTAGTATCTGAATTTGTTCATGAGATTTTTTGCATAATCTGAGCGCCTTTCTACTTATATGTGAAGTAAAATTTGATTTTTATCGTGCATAAACTCCAATTTGCATATGTTTGAATAAGTGTATGAGCCTAGGTTCTGAGAGTTTTAATGAGAGATTCCAAGCGAGATGTAGAGTTAAGGCGAATTATATCAATGGCATTCGAATATGTTTATTTTGAGACTATGACAACTCAAGCATTAGTTAGTTAGGTATTGTTTGATGTTTAATTCCGTAGACCGAGCTTTAGTTATTGATTATTGATATGACGTTCATGAATGAGTCTCCGATGGTATGTTTTGAGTGAGTATTTCAATTAGTTCAACGTGCAGGGATTACATTTGTGGGTATCGTAGCTGTAAACCCTCATGAGACACCACTCCTCCTACTAGGGACACCTAGAGGTTTAAAGGCTTGTGGCACATGCTAAGTGCTATCGTGTTTACCTATGAAAGTGAAATAGGATAGTCTACTTTATTTGTTTAGTTTAGTTCTGTGTTTTTGTTTCGTTCCAATTTTGCTCTAGGATGAGCAAAAGATAAGCCTAGTGGTGGTTATAATATAGTATTTTGCATGATTTTACGGCCCTATTACTTATCGTTTTTGTTCGATTCTTGAGGAAAGTTGGACGTTTTGATGTGTTTCTTTAGTGTGCAGGTGATGTTCGATGTTCGATGATGTTTTTGATGGTTTCAGATCAAGAGATCGTGAATTTGGGTTGAAGAATGGGTTAAGGACCTCATGCTAGCACAAAGCGCTACCGTGGGTAGCACTTTTCCATCGCAGCACTCTTGGTCTAAAAGCGCGACTATAGGTAGCGATTTTTGGTAGCATGTTTTTAATTGGAGATTTTTTCATCAGATGGCGATAGCAAAAAGCGCGACCGTGGGTAGCACTTTTCGGTCGCATCTAAGCACAACTTTAAGTGATTCTTTCTTTCTCAAATTCTTATTTAGGAAACATATAAATAGGGACTTTCATAGCAGTCAAGGGGTCGAAAATTAGAGGGTTTTGAAGCTAGTTTCATCCTTCGCATTGCATCCATCTTCAACTTCGCATCACCTTGGAAAGCAACCGATTGAGAATCAATGAAGTTTTTATGAGATTTCTTCTCCTTTACTTTTCCATTGTAATTAGTCATGCTAGTTTTTAGATTATCATTGCTTTGTTCTTTTACTCAAGCATGAACTAATTTTCCACAGTTAGGATTGATGGTGGATCTTAGTTTATTATTAATTTAATACAATTGAGTTTTGCTATTTAGATTTGTTATTGATGTGTTGAATAGATATTATTGTGTCTATTACTTTCTAAAGTGTTTGGCCATCACTTAGAATTATCATAGCCCATAGGTGGTTGGGTTATGAACCGAGAGGGGACGTTCGCCACGTGCTCGTAATAATGTCTTTCACATACTAGATTACATAGAGATATAGTAATTTGGTTTGTGTTGTTTGTTTTGTGTTTATCTAATCTTAATATGTTGTAGCACATGCAATAGTCATTGAGAGATAGAGTATTGGTGTGTGGGAATAATTCCAGTGATACTCAAGAGAGATTATCTGTTAATCTAGTTTAAGTACCCATTCAACCATCGGTAATAAAATCTAGGTAGTAACCAGGAGTGTTTGATAGTAATAACCAAGTGAAATCGGATATCTAAACTCTTCAATTCCCTTGAATTTAGAACCTTATTTTTATTATTTTTAGTTAATTTGCAATTTTAAAATCATCGTTAGCCCAAATAAGTTATTTTTGGTAATTGATATTCATTGTCCTCGTGGGAACGGTACTCTATTCACCTTTTATTACTTGTGTTGATCTCGTATACTTGCAAGTTGCATAAAAATCGCATCACTGATACTGATCATTCTTCTTCAATTTCAGTTTATGATCAAACTAATCATCCTTCTTATGCTCAGCTTCATCATCTTTCTTATGATTATTCTGAATTTTAACATTCGCCTAGTGTGTCCGTAAGATAAACAAATCGAGAAGTAGAGAAATCTTTGGTGAAAACATCTGTCATCTGATCAACTGAAGGAACATGATTAACAATAAGCTTTTTCTCTAGAAACTTTGTCCCTTACAAACTAGAGTCCAATTCAATATGTTTAGTCCTAGTATGGTGCACTGAGTTATTGGACATTGCTTTGGTACTCTGATTGTCACACCAGATGATAGGGGTATGTGACTGAGCAATCTATAACTCAGTTATCAAGGTAGTAAGCCAAGTAATTTCAGCAGCTGATGAGGTTAGACACATATACTCTGCCTCTGTGGAGAATTTTGGAGATAATGTGCTACTTCTTGGCACTCCAAATGACCAAGTTAGAACTTAAAAAAACACAAAAGCCAAATGTTGACTTATGATCATCAAGGTTTGTGACCCAGTCAGTATCTGAAAAACCAACTAATTTGAGTGTAGTAGAAGGATGAACTGAAGACACAGGTTTTGTGAAATCAAGACCATAATGCATTGTGCCTTTCAAGTACCTGAGAAGTCTTTTGACAGCCTTCTAGTGCTCATCCAAAGGATATTGCATAAAGTGACATACCCTATTAACAACATATGCTATATCAGGCCTAGTGATAGTAACATACTGCAGAACCCTTACCATTATTTTGTACTCAATTGGATTAGAAATGAGACTGCCTCGATGTGCTGATAGTTGACTACCAGTGTTTGAAACCATAAGAGATAGAAAGGGTCTGGTTATAAGCACACCAACTTCTTGAGCAACTCTTGAACATATTTCTACTGACAAAGATGAACACCTTATAAGTTTTCTGAACCTCAATTCCCAAGAAGTAGTCGACTTCACCAAGGTCTTTCAAGGCAAAAGAATGATGTAACTGAAGCATAAGTTGATTAATCTCACTTGATATGGTTCCAGTGATGATAATATCATCCACATAAACAAGAATATAAACCACTTGAGAACCTGTGAATCGAAAGAACTAGGAGTTATCAGCTTTGGAGGAAAGAAAACTAAGTTAAATCAAGGCATGTTTAAACTTGTCAAACTAGGCCCTAGGAGCTTGCTTCAAGCTATATAAAGCATTATGGAGTTTACAAACTGGCTGCTGATTATCTACAACAAAGCTAGGAAGATTGTATCATATACACATCTTCTTTAATGACTCAATTTAGGAAGGATTGTTAACACGTAGTTGTCTCAGCTACCATCTTTTTGTCACTGTAATGAAGAAGATAACTTTGATTATGGCTAGCTTCACAACTAGACTAAAAGTCTCATTGAAATCAAATCCTTCAATTTAATGGAACACCTTAAGTACAAGCCTAGCCTTGTACTTTAACAATGATTCATCAAGATTCTTCTTCACCTTTAACACCTATTTACAACCAATAACTTTTCTTCCATGTGGTGGATGAACAAGAGACCAAGTCTATTTCATCTACAGTGCTTGGTACTCTTCTTGCATTGCAGCAAACCATTCAGGATGAGTAAGAGCTTAATGTACTGTGGTTGGTTCTTCCTCATCATATGAAGTAATCCAAGCCTTTGGTTTGAAGATCCTATAGGGAAAAAATATCTTTGTAAACGCAGTGGAAAGAATTATGTTTAAAATGTTTTCCTTTGTTGAAATTCTTTTCAAAAGAACTAATAATTGTACATACACAAATAGAAATTTAATCTACAATACCTTTGATACTTTTCTTGGTTATTTGATTTCTTGATTCACTACCAAGTTTTCCGAGTTATGATTCGAGGTCTGACAACGCGCGTATGAGCACGTCATGGATAAAGAGATGGAGGTAGTAGACAATCGAAGAAGACAGCTTCTTTATCTCCTCTAATGGCCGATGACTCTTGAGTGCACAAGAACACATTAAGATTAAATAAACACAAACAAGCAACACAAACCAATTTACTATATCTCTTATAAACTAGTATGTAATAGACATTATTACGAGCACGTGGTGGGCGTCTCCTCTCGGTTCATAACCCAACCACCTATGATGATTCTAAGTGATGATCAGACACAATAGAAAGCAGTAAACACAATAATATCTATTCAACATTTCAATAACAAATCTAAATAGAAGAACTCAATTGTATTCAATAATAAAATAGACTAAGATCCATCATCAATCCTAACTATAGGAAATTAGTTCATGCTTGAATATAAGAACAAAATAATAATATTCTTAATTCCTAACATGACTAATTATAACGGAAAAGTAAAGGAGAAGAAATCTTAGAAAACTTCATTGATTCCCAATCGATTGCTTTCCGAGGTGATGCGAAATTGATGATGAATGCGATGCGGAACGAAGATGATGTTACTTCCAAACCCTAGAATTTTCGACCTCCCTTTCTTGTAAGATGAGTCTTTATTTATAACTTTCCCCAATGAGAGTTTGAGAAGGAAAGGATGACTTGAAATCGTGCCAAACACGCGACCTAAAAGCGCTACCTGAAGTCGCATGTGGAGGTCGTGCCACCTGATGAAAGTACTTCCGCTAAAAAAAAAAGGCTAGCTAAAAGCGCTAAGTCAGGTAGCGTTTCTTGGTGGCATTTCTCAAGTGCTACCCAAGAGTGCTCCCTGAGGTAGCATTTTCTTGCTAGCATCTATTGACGATGGTGTTCGTCATTCAAGTAATGCTACCCAAGAGTACCTGAGGTAGCATTTTCTTGCTAGCATTTTTGGAACTCTTGACCACTAACATATGCTACCCAAAAGTGCTACCCAGGGTAGCATCTCTTGGTAGCATTTCATCCTAAACTCATTCTTCAACTCGATTTCACGGTCTATTGATTCGAAACCATCCAAACATCATCGAGTATCGAATATCACCTGCACACTAAAGAAACACATCAAAACTTCCAACTTTCCTCAAGAATCGAGCAAAAATGATAAATATTGGGGTTGCAAAATCATGCAAAATATGACATTATCAATACCCCCAAACCTATCTTTTGCTCGTCCTCGAGCAAAACGAAACGAAACAAAAACACTAAACAAAAACAAACAAATAAAGTAGACTATCCTAATCCACTTTCATAGGTAAACACGATATCACTTAACATGTGCCACAAGCCTTTAAACCTCTAGGTATCCCTAGTAGGAGGAGTGGTGTCTCCTGAGGGTTTACAGCTACGACACCCACAAACGTAATCCTTGCGCATTGAACTCATTGAAACACTTACTCAAAACATACTATCGAAGACTCATTCATGCATGACATACCAATAATCAATAACTAAAGCTCGGTCTATGGAATTAAACATCAAACAATATCTAACTAACCAATGCTTGAGTTATCATAATCTCAAAACAAACATATTTGAATGCCATTGATATAATTCACCTTGACTCTACATCTCACATGGAATCTCTAATTAAATCTCTTAGAACCTAGGCTTATTCACTCATTCAAACATATGCGAATTGGAGTTTATGAACAATAAAAATCAAATTTTACTTTGCATATGAGTATGTAAACAGAAAGATGCTCAGATTATACAAAAGATCTCATGAATAGATTCAGACACAAAGAACGAAATAAATCACAATGCACGCACATACTCTTAAATTGGAATCATCAAAAGATCAATAGGTTTTTTTCTCGGTTGTAATGGGGCCAAGGGTGAAGGTTAAGAAATAGAATGGAGACCGGATTTCAAAAAGAACCTAAAATCACGGACACAGAGATTTATTTGAACTTCAACAAAACTCTACATTTCTTTCCAAGCACAAAAGTTTTTAATGAGTCCAATCCTTTCTTTTCTCACTTTTTGTTTTTAGAACACGACTTGAATGGACTTGAACAATTTCAATTTCTTTAATTTCTTTTCTCACCTTCACAACTTTTCTTGAAAATTCCCTTCTTTTTTTTTTATGATTCATCTCCAAATGTTCCCAAGCTCAAAGGGTATGGCTAGAAGTACAAGGGCTTGGATATAGGTTTTGTGACAGATGCAAGAAAATGGCTAATGTGTTTGGCTTCAAAGGGGTTAATGGAGCACACACAAAGGTTGGGAATTATGGCCTTTAACTCGGTTTAAAACACACATAGCCTACATCACTTCTCAATATTCAACCAACTGAAAAGCATAGCACGCACTTGAATTATTTAAAATAGAGTTCATTAGCATCCAAAGCAAAACCTAAAGAGATCAATCTATTTTCAAATAACTACGGAGAGTGTATAGGAGTAGAAACAATAAATCTCTCTCAAAATAGAATGATAACATCTCAAAAACTCACAAGAGTAGTCTCTACTATTAATCATGGCAATTCAAACATGTTGTCTCTCCATTATAATATCAAGTACATGGTTAATTAACTACCGAACGACGTAAAACTCACTATGACTCTACTTTAGTTAAAACTTATTGGTACTGTCTGCAAAACGGTCTCACAATAACATGTATAAGCATCATATATCAGCAAATTCAACTAACAATGCACCAAAGTTCGAATTCCTACCCCTAAACCTAAATCTAACATTTTCCTCAATGTTAGTCAAGAAAAGAACACATCAAATCAAGTTCACCAAATTCCCACGCTACTTGCCTTTAGATGCAAGACCACAATCCAAATTTTTTTAAAAAAACTCTTAGATGTCAACCGAAAGGTGAGTAAGATGGGAAGTTACCATGTTGGAGTTTCCATTAGCATGAGAATGAGCAAAGTTTGATGGGAAATAGTGCTAGAATAGAGCTCGCGTCAGGAGATCACGGTTGAAATGTTGGTATGGTGCGACTGAAGGTGCTAGACTAGCTGTGCAAACAAAAGAAGCTCGCATTTTTTTTGGGCCCAAGCAAGAAGCGTGACCTCAGGTCATGTTTCCTTGCTCGCGGCACCTGATGGACGTCTTTTTTAATTGTTTGGTGCGAGCAAAAAGCACAACCTGTGGTGGCGTTTGCGCATTGTTATGTCGAACCACATGCTAGCACAAAGCGCGATTTGGGGTCGCACATCCTGTGCTCACGCCACCTGATGCATCAAAACAGAAAAATCAAATAAAAGGAAAAAAAAAACACAATCTAGTTTAAGCAAAAATTAATCTAAACTAAGTAAAAAAAAAAATCAAATTTTAGCACAAAGACAAGGAAAACTAAAACAAAAACATCAACGAATTAGAACATGGGTTGCCTCCCAACAAGCACCTTAGTTATAGTCGTGGCTCGACTATGCAGTTCATCATGGTGGATTTAGCTTGCGATAGTCTTTGAGAACTCTCCAAAAGCTAACGGTTCTCTTGGAATTGCACTCGATGTTGGCTTTTTTTACTACTATTATCGTACCTTCCTTTGATTTTTCTTGAATTACGTGAACTCGAGACCTCTTCCTCCTTTTCTTAGGCTTTCGGTGAGATGAATCTGACTGTGGTACACCTATTTTAACTTCAACGTCACCATCTTTTTCAATTTAATCATTAACTATGCACTTGTCAAGTGACTTATTGTAATACACCCTCCCAATAGTTTGTGAAGGGAGTTTTAGAAAAGAATTTGATTATCGTATAACATGCGGAATTGGGTTTCAAAATTTTATCTTATATTGAAAACCTTTTTCAATCAGGAACGAGTTCCTGTATATACGCAGAAAAAGACTTTAGAAACTACATACATTTTTCTTGATTTTCTTTTTTTTCTGATACCTCAATCTACCACCAAATCTTCCGAGCCATGACCCGCGGTCTAACAACGTGTGTGTGGGCACGTCACGGTAAGAGATGGAGGTCATGTGAAAAGAACGTCGGCCGAATCCTGCAAAAGAAGGGAGAATCAGAAAAAACTTTTTTTCTCTTTTCTTCTCTCTTTGGTGGCCGAATTCTCTTTATTTTTCATTTGTGTGTTAGGTTAGGTTTTTTCTAGCTATATAACACTTATATAGTAGTCCTTTAGGGTTTTAGCTTGACCAAGTCAAAATATGATTCTAAATCCTATTTATTTTTAGTCTCCCTAAATCCTTGAACCTGTGACCTTTTGGACTATTAAAATAATCTAATTATTTTAATTCTTTTGTCCTAGCCATTATTTAATCATATGACCTCATATTTAATAAATAGAATTAATAATTCATAATTATCAATTTCTATTATTTTATTAAATATTTAATTAATTAAATAATCACATTATTTAATTATTCTTTTTTATTTAAATAGCATTACTTTCGTAACACTATTAATTGGACCATCCAATTAATCTATCGTGATCCTCGTTACTAACAACCATAAGGGCTAGCAAGGGGACCTAATGGACCCACAGTTTTGAGCTCCAATAATACTTAGTAATATTAATTAAAACTCTTTAATTAATATTTTACGATTATTAACCTCGGAGTTATTCCACTAAAAACCCGAGGCTGCACTCTCAGAACTGTAGATGTGTTTATACAATCTGAGGTCTCAGTGTCCATTGATATAGCTAATTACATATAGTGTGATCCTCTACAAATAATTCATAACTAGAGCTGGGTCATAAAGTCTGTTATACCCTTCTAGAAATATCTTTTCCTTCAAGTACCATTGATTCTCTAATGAACAATTAAATCCTGCGCTCATAATCGTTCAAGCCCCGAATCAACCCTTAAGGGAACTACTTATCTACTTCAATCAAGAAGGAGTGGATTCCACTATTGTGCTCAAACCTTCCCAGCCACAAGCCAAACCGTAACTCCAAGATACGGAGGTATTAGTCGAGATTCACATCAACCTTACTCAAGGTAAATCAAAAGCCACGATCCAACCTGAAGGAGTCGATAAGACACTCAAGATTAAAATCACCTATAAATAGCCATCGTTTATCGATTATATATGAATCTCATCTACTAACGGATCTTCGTGAGAGATTCATATAAATCGTGGCCCAGTCCTATATGATCTCATCATATAAGGTGCCTCCATTCTCATGTCAACTACATGAGCGGTCTAGGATAAGACCACCGTACTTTACAGAATGGACTGCAGCAGTAGATCAATAACGAACAAAGTACCCATCTTTGTTCGCTCTCTACAGACATTTTAGATTGCACGTCTCAAAATGAATCCTCTATTTATATGACCATCATATACTCATTATGAGAATACATTTTGCAATCTAGGATGTTCTTGCACAATACGAATGTAAAACTTTTATAAACTTGAATGATAATCTGAATAATTCTTATTATTGTCTTTAACCATTTACAATTACAAGTTTTAGGGCATAAATCCAAACAATCTCCCACTTGCACTAAAGCAGTTGGGACATGTCTCGTAATCCTAGACCCTCTAAGTGACCTTCAAACACTTTAGCCGTCAAGGTCTTTGTAAATGGATCAGCCTGGTTATCTTACGATGCAATCTTCATCATGACCATGTCTTCTCGCTGCACTATCTCTTTGATGAGATGATATTTCCTCTTTATATGCTCCCTCTTTTGTGGCTTCTTGATTCTTTGGAATTGGCCACAGCTCCACTATTATCACAATAAAGTGTCATGGGCCTATCCATATCTGGAACAACTTCTAGATCACTCAAGAACTTTCGGAGCCAAATAGCCTCCTTAGTTGCTTCACAAGCTGCTACATACTCGGCTTCCATGGTAGAATCAGCAATGCAAGATTGCTTGATACTCCTCCAAATTATGGCTCTACCAGTAAGGGTGAATACTGACCTAAACGTAGATTTCCTGGAATCCTTGTCTGACTGAAAGTTAAAATCTGTATATCCCAATGGAATCAAATTCGGATGGGAATATACAAGCAAATAGTTTTTCGTTCTCCAGAGATACTTGAGAATATGCATAACAGCAACCCAATGATCCAATCCTAGGTTGGATTGATATCTACTGGCTACTCCCACTGTGAAGCAGATATCGGATCTTGTGCATAGAATAGCATACATAAGACTGCCTACTGCAGACGCATATGGAATTTGTCTCATATCCTCAATTTCTTGAGGTGTCTTAGGACATTGTTCCTTAGAGAAGTGAACTCCATGTCTTGAAGGTAAACTACCTTTCTTGGAGTTCTGCATGGAGAATCGCACAAGTATCTTGTCGATATATGATGCTTGAGACAACGCTAATAGTTTGTTCTTACGATCCCTTATCAATTGAATCCCAAGAACATAACTTGCCTCTCCCAAATCTTTCATTTGGAATTGGTTAGCAAACCAACCCTTTACCTCCGACAATGTTCCTATGTCATTCCCAATGAGTAAGATGTCATCTACATAAAGGACCAGGAAAACTACTTTCTTGTCAATGATGCTCTTATATACACAAGGCTCATCAACGTTCTGCTCAAAGCCATAGGTTTTTATCGCAATATCAAACCTAATGTTCCAAGATCTAGATGCCTGCTTAAGTCCATAAATAGACCTTTGCAGTTTGCAAACCTTTGGCTCTTGATCTTGGAATACGAATCCCTCTGGTTGCATCATATAGATGCTATCATCTAGATTGCCATTCAAGAATGCAGTCTTGATGTCCATTTGCCAGATTTCGTAATCGAAATAGGTAGCTATGGATAAGAGTATCCTAATAGACTTAAACATAGCTACTGGCAAGAAGGTTTCATCATAATCAATGCCTTCCTTCTGGGTGTAACCCTTAGCCACTAGCCTTGCCTTGAAGGTCTCTACCTTCCCGTCTACTCCTCTCTTACGCTTGTAGATCCACTTACATCCTATAGGATTTATCCCATCTGGTAAGTCTACAAGTTCCCAGACTGAGTTGGAGTACATGGACTCCATCTCGAGATTTATGGCTTTAAGCCATTTCTCTTTGTCAAAATCTTCCATTGCATGTCTAAATGTCAATGGATCATCCACACTATCATTATAAATGACACCATGTGCCTCTCCAATGCCTAAGTAGCGATCAGGTTCTCGAACAACCCTTCCACTACACCTCAGTAGTAGTGTATCCTAACTAGGAATCATCTGACTATCAGATGTTTGTGGAATCATAACATCGTCTACAACTCATGCAGACTGAGCACTGGTCATACCAGGTTCTTGCTCCTTTAACACAATCTTACTACGAGGTTTATGATTACTCATATAATCCTCCTAAAAAAATGTTGCATTTGTCGATACAAACGCTTTGTTTTCTTGTGGATTATAAAAGAATTCACTTCGTGTTTCCTTTGGGTACCCTACAAATAAACATACTTGTGAACGAGGTTCCAGCTTTCCACTTATATTCTTCAATACATGTACTTGACATCCCCATATGCAAAAATGTCATAAACTAGCTTTACGACCATTCCACAACTCTAGGAGAGTCTTAGGAACAAATTTGGATGGAACTACATTTAGTATGTAAGTCGCTGTTTGCAGTGCATATCCCCAAAAAGAATATGGTAATGATGAGAAACTAATCATAGATCTCACCGTTTCCATCAAGGTCCTATTTCTCCTCTCCGCAACACCATTCTGCTATGGTGTACGTGGAGCTGTGAGTTGGGATACTATCCCATGCTCAACCATGTAGTCTTCAAACTCTTGGTCGAGATACTCATCCCCACGATCCGATCGTAGTGATTTGATTGTTTTGCCTAATTGATTTTCAACTTCAGCTCGGAATTCTATGAACTTTTCAAAAGTTTCCGACTTACGTTGCATTAGGTAAACATACGCGTATCTAGAGTAGTCGTCAATCAATGTGACATAATACTCATAACCACCTCTAACTCTAACATTCATTGGTTCGCAGACGTCTGAATGTATAGGCTCAAGTGGTTGCGTGGCTCTAATCCCTTTTCCTGTAAAAGGTCTCTTGGTCATCTTACCCTTCAGACAAGATTCACAAACAGGTAAGGTACCGATCTCTAACTGACTTAAAGATCCATTTTTTTACTAGTCTGTTTATCCTATCAAGGTTTATATGTCTAAGTCTTAGATGCCACGGATACGTGTCCTCAACTGGAGAAATCTTTTTGTCGCTTTGTTTTAGGTTTTTCAACTTTAAAAAATTTAGTATTAAGCAATGATGTATGAATTAACAGTCTTAAAACATATAAATTATTTTCTACAAATATTCATTTCATTTCTTAAAATGATAACTGATTTATCATTAAAAGAAACCTTATGAAACTGTTTCAAGTAATTTGGATATATAAATCAAATTCCTTATAAATCCAAGAATGAAATTGACATTGTTCAATGATAGAAAACAATTATTAAACTGTAGTCTAACAACTCCCACTGCTTATACTGAAACGACATCCCCTGTTCCAACGTGTATAGTGAAGGACCCCTCCTTCAGTTTTTGCTAATAATCATTCCAATGTAAAGAAGAACATAATTAGTTAATGGCCCCTAAATCTACTATTCAAGGTGAAGAATCATCTTCCACTAAACAAAATTTAATGATAACTAAATCTGATTTGCTTTTCACTTTCTTCTTATTGGAGAGCTCCTCGAGGTATTGAAGACAATTCCTCTTCCAATGACCAACCTCTATGCAATGGAAACATTTTTCTTTTGCTTAGTCAGTCGTGGTGCTCTTTATTTTGGGTTTAACCTTTACTTTACCAGTAGACCTATTCGTCTTCTTGAAAACAGAAGAAGATGGCTTAGCAATATTTGCTTTGCCAATCTTACCCTTAGTAATTGGTCATGTGTTGGTTACAGGCTCTAGAGGACATTCCTCCGTCAACACAAATTTAAGGTCTTTGCAGACCATGGTTGCATTCGTGTTGGTTCCACTTAATAAAGTTATCCCGGTTAATGTTTCGTTTGCGAGGAAATAATAATGCAGAAGATAACGTTGACATTTAAAGACATAAATCTAAATTAATATCATTCATTTCATACATTCATATCAAATGCTATAGTTCGGCATAAAATTAAACATGATGCATGAGCATATTTTTAATGAACTAAAAAATCCCTAAAATTAGTTGCTTTACCACGATAATCCAACATCCCACAAGTAAGTGCCTAGGTAGGCTAAGTCAAATCCTTGCATGTTAGATCGAGACATTCTCAATCGGATAATACACCAGAATAACTCTTTATTCTTATATTATTCAACCACCGCTTTGATTTAGTCAGGACAATAAATTAACAACTTAATTAAGTCCTTTATGAGTGTGACTCATCGTTTCAGAATTTATGAACTTAACTTGAGAGTACCTAGGTAGGTTAGGTCAGTCCTAAAATACATTCCGAAAACTTATCCGTTAGGAAGTCAACCTTAGTATTGACTCTTGTGGACACCCTCCGTAGGGAGGACGAAAGCAAAGCCGTCACGAGACGCTACTCAAGCCTCACGGTGTTGAACTAACAATGGAGACTGCGGGATATAATGTCATATATCCCTCTCCCACTCACTATTTGTAATTTAGAATTTTCTTTAAACTAAAAGTTTCTAAAACTCTATGTTTCTAGTATTTACTTAGATTTTACAGCTAATATAAAATCTAAGTTTACTAGTTATAATAAATTATTCAATTTTAACTCTTAAAACATAATTTATTATTTCAATTTCTAATTTACATAAACTATTTAAATAAACTAGAAATTAAATGTGAAATTACTAAGTTTTAACTATTAAAACTAATTCACATTATTTGGTCCAATTATGTTATTAATGTTTAATCAAATTAAATCTAACATTAAATGGACCTAACTAATCTAATTAAACACTTTAATATATAGATTAGTTATTAATGAGACTTACCAAGTTTTTATTCCTAAAAACTAATCTCATTACTTGGTTCTTTTTAATTAAGTAATTAATCTTATTAATCTTAATTAATGTAAGAACTAAACTAATCAATTTAATTAAACTCTTTAATTGGTTGATTAGTCATTAATGAGATTTACCAAATTTTTACTTCTAAAAACTAATCTCATTATTCGATTCTTTTTAATCAAGTAATTAATCTAATTAATCTTAATTAATACAAAGAATCTAACTAATCACTTTAATTAAACTCTTTAATTTGTTGATTAGTCAATTAATGGATATTACCAAGTTTTTACACTTAAAAACTAAATCCATTATTCAATTGTCATTTATGAAATTATTTCCTATTTTAATCACATTAAAATAAAACAATATAATATGACAATTATGCATGACATATTATTATGCATGTGTAGACACACCTAATCTAGATGACATTCATATGTATGACAATACTTTAATATCCATATAATCATCACATAAAAATAAATAAAGCATACGTAATTGACCGAGTGACATGGGTTATCTAACTTAAACAACTCTAATTACAATTGTATTCCCAAGGCATTCCTTAGTCTTCAAGAATTCTTCTTCGATTTGAATTCTGCTTGTCTTCGTTTTCCTAATCAAGTCAAACTTGATTTTTGTCAAAAGTCAACATCTTTTCCAGAGGTCCATGTGTTACCTTAACACGCACCCTAGGTCAAGACGAAACCCTAAACAACCCTAATGCGTTCTTGGGTCGTTTCGCCCACGGTTTTCCGCTCCAATTTTCTGCACTTTTTCCAGAAAATATTCAACAATATTTTTCCAGATTTGCCGCTGCCCCTGGGGCTGTGCAATCGTTTTTTTTTTTTTCATTTCTTCTTTGCGTCATCCGCTTCTTCGACTCTTCGTAGGGCAGATTGATTACAAGAATAACAATACAAAAAAAAAAAAAAAAACTTTTGCCATAAACAATTGGCCAAAAAATAAAAATTCATCTTATAACTCATTCACCATATAATTAACGATCAACTACGCTTTTAAAATTATACAATCAAATTATATAACAATAAAAACAAATCATACATTCTAGATTTGTGCCTACACAAAAATATATCACAGATCAAGAATAAAAAAGAAAAATAAAAATAAACAAGAAATATGTAGTTTTTGTTTTTCTTTTGCGTATATACAAAAACTTAGAACCAGAGACTCTGATACCAATTGAAGGGAGTTTTAGAAAAGATTTTTATTATCGTATAACATGTGGAATTGGGTTTCAAAATTTTTTCTTATATTGAAAACCTTTTTCAATCAGGAACGAGTTCCTGTATATACGCAGAAAAAGACTTTAAAAACTACATACCTTTTTCTTGATTTTCTTTTTTTTTTCTAATACCTTAATCTACCACCAGATCTTCCGAGCTATGACCCGCGATCTAACAACGTGTGTGTGGGCACGTCACGGTAAGAGATGGAGGTCACGTGAAAAGAACGTCGACCGAATCCTGCAAAAGAGGGGAGAGTCAGAAAAAACTTTTTTTTTCTCTTTTCTTCTATCTTTGGTGGCCGAATTCTCTTTCTTTTTCACTTGTGTGTTAGGTTAGGGTTTTCCTAGCTATATAACACTTATATAGTAGTCCTTTAGGGTTTTAGTTTGACCAAGTCAAAATAGGATTCTAAATCCTATTTATTTTTAGTCTTCCTAAATCCTTGAACCTGTGACCTTTTGGACTATTAAAATAATCTAATTATTTTAATTCTTTTGTCCTAGTCATTATTTAATCACATGACCTCATATTTAATAAATAGAATTAATAATTCATAATTATCAATTTCTATTATTTTATTAAATATTTAATTAATTAAATAATCACATTATTTAATTATTCTTTTTTATTTAAATCGCATTACTTTCGTAACACTATTTTGGACAATCCAATTAATCTACCGTGATCCTCGTTACCAACAACCATAAGGGCTAGCAATGGGACCTAATGGACCCACAGTTTTGAGCTCCAATAATACTTAATAATATTAATTAAAACTCTTTAATTAATATTTCACGATTATTAACCTCGGAGTTATTTCACTAAAAACCCGAGGCTGCACTCTCAAAACTGTAGATGTGTTTATACAATCTGAAGTCTCTGTGTCCATTGATATAGCTAATTGCATATAGTGTGATCCTCCACAAATAGTTCATAACTAGAGCTGGGTCATAAAGTCTGTTATACCCCTCTAGAAATATCTTTTCCTTCAAATACCATTGATTCTCTAATGAATAATTAAATCCTGTCTTTCTCACGGAAGAAGGAGAGCGCTCATAATCGTTCAAGCCCCGAATCAACCCTTAAGGGAACTACTTATCTACTTCAATCAAGAAGGAGTGGATTCCACTATTGTGTTCACACCTTCCCAGCCACAAGGCAAACCGTAACTCCAAGATACTGAGATATTGGTCGAGATTCACATTAACCTCACTCATGGTAAATCAAAAGCCACGATCCAACCTGAAGGAGTCGATAAGACACAGACCCAGAAAAGTTACAAAATGTGTCCGAACGGGTATTAAAGGCCCAGAAAATGTTCAGAACGGTTTCAGATAGTCAGTAATGCTCCGTAAATTGTATACGAAATTTAATTATAAGTATTGGAGGTCCTAGGAAGGATTCCGCATATATTCAGAGTATTAGGGATATTTTTGGAAGTTAAATAATAACTATTTTGTGACATATGAGATGGTGTAATTTAATTGTTGTTTTAAATGAGATGGTGTAATTTGATTAGTTGATGAAAAATTAATTTGAGATGGATTAAATTGATTGGTGTTTTAAAAGTAAATGGATTTAGGTGGCTAACCATATGGACAAATGAAAATCAAGGTAAGTGGATTTTTATAGAAAGGGATTTTTATGAAACTAGTTGAAAACCAACTAGCCATTAGAGTTCCATTAGAGATTAACCAATCAAATCTCATCATCTCTAACCAATGGCACTCTTGTAAATTTTAAGATAGTTTAAGGGCAACAGTTAAGGAAAATCAAAGAGTATATAAAGAATAAGTTATGATAGAAATTAAAAGAATTCAAGAGAGAATAGAGGAAGAAATCGGCCAAGAAGGGAAAAGAGAGAGGTGAGTTTGGCCAAGGGAGAAGAAAAAGAGGAAGAGTTCCAAGCCACTTTTCAAGCCATTCTTAAGGATTCTCAAGGCCATACAAGCCTCCTTTACAAGCCTAGAATCAAGATTCAACCATATCAAGTTGAAATCAAGTGGTAAGTGCACTAAATTGATGAATTGTGAAATAAATTCTTGGGTTTTTGATTCTTGGTGTTTGGGTGATGATTTTGATGCATGAATTTAGGGATTAAGACATCAAATAAGTATCCAAGTCAAGCAAGAAGATTTAATGCCATAAGGTGTTAAGTTGAATTACTAGTTTATTGGGAATTTTTGAAGTAAACTTGAATTAAATGTTATAATTAATTTAAATCAAGTTGGATGATATTGAATTTGATGTTACTAAGTAAAGGAAAGTCATGTATGTTAAATTGATAAAGATTAGTGTGTGATCAAGCTAGGGTTTGGTGTGATTTTGCTTGAAAATTTCAATCTATGCATGCTAAGGTACTAGTATAGAAATTGATGTAATTTTTAAGCATTTTATGTTATGAAATTGAAAGAATATTTTTAGTGAATTCATGATGAAGTTTTGGGTAGCCATGTGTGTGATGGTTGAGTTAAAGTTTTCTCCATGCTAATGTGTAGTAATGGTTATTCAAGTGTGGTAAAGTAGGAGGAAGTGATGGAAATTAAAAGAGAAGAAAAATGTGATAAGTGTAGAAGAGAACGATGACATGGGTTGTTGTGAAAGGTTGAAAATGATATGTAATGTAATTGGATAAATTTTATGCCTAGAAATGTGCTAAACATCACACTTAGATGTAGGAACTTGAAGGAAAAGAATAGGAAATAAAATGGTCAAGTTATGGCCAAAACAATGCCATAGGAATTAGGGAATTGTTTTAAGTAGTTTGGATGATTTTAATTGCTCTTGTGCAAGTGATTGTGTGAATGAGTTTGAGTATGGTATTTTCTAAAAAGGAGAATGTGAAAATGTGCAGGAAAATCGAAGTGGTGGTCGGAAAGTTAGTAACGAGAAGGTAAGTGTTAAACCACTTTATGCAAAATGTATTTCATTTTAGTAATATTGTCAAGCAAGTGTTTAAACTATTTTATTCAAGCGAATGTTGAAACTACTTTATGCAAAGTGTAGTGTATTTTCATAATACGTTTTATGCAAGTTTATGGCAAGTTATTATTTTATTTAAGTGAATGTTAAAATTATTTTATGAAAAGTGCATTTCATTTTCATAATATGTTTTATGTAAATTTATAGCAAGTTATTATTTTTATTCAAGTGAGTGTTTAAACTAGTTTAAGTAAAGTGTATTTTATTTTAAGAATATGTTTCAAGTGAGTGTTCAACTTATTTTATGAAAAGTGCATTTAATTTTCATGATATGTTTTATGCAAATTCATAGAAAGTTATTGTAACATCCCAAATTTCGAATAATTAATTTTGAATATGTGGATATAAAATTTATGATTTCAATCAATTTGTAGTAGTATACATTGATGGTATTCTGATCTAGGCTCAGAGCCCGGAAGAACATGATTGATATCTTCGAATAGTGCTATGGATTTTAAGAGAAAAGAAGTGTATACCAAGTTCAATAAATAGGAATTTTGGTTGAATGAAGTTGCTTTTCTGAGATATGTAGTATCAACTAATAGTATTACAGCAGATCCTAAGAAAATTGAAACGATTATGAGTATTGACTGTTCTCAAGAACACCAAGTCCCATACCTGAATAGAAGTGGGACCGTATTTCTATGGATTTAATCTTAAGATTATCCTTTATACGGAGTAAACAGGATGCGATTGGAATAATAAGGAATAGACTGACAAAGTTAGCACCTTTCCTACCTGACAGAATAGATTCTTTATTGGACAGAGTTGAATAAAGATAAGTTAGTAGGACTTAAGTTGATCAGGTAAACTAAAGAAAAGGTGAAGATCATAAGAAAAAGACTGAACACGGTATCTGAATATCAGAAGTCATATGCGGATTTAAAAAGAAAGGAAATAGAATATGAAGTCGGTGAAAAAGTTTTCCTGAAAGTATAAAGTAATGAGATTCGAAAAGGAAGGGAAGTTAAGTCTTAGGTTTATTGGTCCGTACGAAATGCTTGAACGTGTGAGACCGGTAACCTATAGATTAGCTTTACCATTGGAATTAGAAAAGATACATAATATATATATATATATATATATATCATGTATCTATGTTGAGGAAACACAGATCTGATTGCGCTTATAGAGTTCAGATTGAAATTATGGAAATATAAAGATAAGGAAGAACCAGTGGAAATTTTGGACAGAGAGATTAAGGAACTCAGACCTAAGACAGTACCATTTGTAAAGATTCTCTAGAGGAACCCTAATGTGGATGAAGTTACATGGAAAATGAATAAATTATAAGGCAGCAATCTCTACCGATGTTTGAATACGGTAAATTTCGAGGACGAAATTTCTTAAGAGGGGAAGAATTGTAACATCCCAAATTTCGAATAATTAATCTTAAATATGTGGATATAAAATTTATGATTTTAGGGGTTTAAAACGTAATTAAATGTATGTATATTTTTATGGTTTCCAAGTGGACCAAATGGAGCGGTCCAGAAATAACACATGAAGAAAAGAGTGAAAACTGGGCAGTGAGTACCGCGACCACTCACCGCGACCAGAGATCATGATGAGTTGCTCGCGATGAAAAATGGTGATTTTTGGCAGTGAGCACCGCGACCAGTCACTGAGACCAGGGATCGCGCTGACTAACTCACGGTGAAAATGTCAAATTTGAGCAGTGAGCAACGCGACCACCAGCGCGACCATGGTACCGCGATGGGTGATTGCGATGAAGGCGGTGGAATTCCTCCAGTGAGCAACGCGACCTGGCAACGCAACCATAGGTTGCGATGACCGAAAGTTTATAAAAAAATAAGAGGCGGCAAAGCTTCACGAAAAAGCCAGACAGAAAAGAGAAAGAGAGACCGAGAGAAAAAGAGAGAAAGAAAGACAAGAAAGAAAAGAGAGAGAAAGGAAGAGAGAGAGAGAGCTCCAATAATACATAGTAATATTAATTAAAACTCTTTAATTAATATTTCATGATTATTAGCCTCGGAGTTATTCCACTAAAAACCCGAGGCTGCACTATCAGAACTGTAGACGTATTTATACAATCTGAAGTCTCAGTGTCCATTGATATAGCTAATTTCATATAGTGTGATCCTCCACAAATAGTTCATAACTAGAGCTGGGTTATAAAGTTCGTTATACCCCTCTAGAAATATTTTTTCCTTTAAGTACCATTGATTCTCTAATGAACAACTAAATCTTGTCTTCCTCACGGAAGAAGGAGAACGCTCATAATCGTTCAAGCCCCGAATCAACCTTTAAGGGAACTACTTATCTACTTCAATCACGAAGGAGTGGATTCCACTATTGTGTTCAAACCTTCCCAGCCACAAGCCAAACCGTAACTCAAGATACGGAGGTATTGGTCGAGATTCTCATCAACCTCACTCATGGTAAATCAAAAGCCACGATCCAACCTGAAGGAGTCGATAAGACACTCGGGATTAAGATCACCTATAAATAGCCATCGTTTATCGATTATATATAAATCTCATCTACTAACGGATCTTGGTGAGAGATTCATATAAATCTTGGCCCAGTCCTATATGATCTCATCATATAAGGTGCCTCCATTCTCATGTTAACTACATGAGCGGTCTAGGATAAGCCAACCGTACTTTACAGATAGACCACAGCAGTAGATCAATCACAAACAAAGTACCCAGCATTGTTCGCTCTCTACAGACTCTTTAGAGTGCACGTCTCAAAATGAATCCTCTATGTATATGACCATCATATATCATTATGAGATTACATCTTGCAATCTAGGATGTTCTTGCACAATACGAACGTATTACTGTATATAAAGCATTTATAAACTTGAATGATAATCTGAATAATTCTTATTATTGTCTTTAACCATTTACAATTATAAGCTTTAAGGCATAAATCCCAACAATCTCCCTAAAATGAGATTTACCTAGTTTTTACTCCTAAAAACTAATCTCATTATTCGATTGTTTTTAATCAAGTAATTAATCTAATTAATCTTAATTAATACAAAGAATCTAACTAATAACTTTAATTAAACACTTTAATATAGATTAGTTATTAATGAGATTTACCAAGTTTTTACTCCTACGAACTAATCTCATAATTTGGTTCTTTATAATTAACTAATTAATCCAGTTAATCTTAATTAATGGTAAGAACCTAACTAATCTTTTTAATTAAACTCTTTAATTTGTCAATTAGTTAATTAATGGATATTACCAAGTTTTTACTCCTAAAAACTAAATCCATTATTAAATTGTCATTTATGAAATTGTTTCCTATTTTAATCATATTAAAATAAAATAATATAATATGACAATTACACATGACATATAATTATGCATGTGTAGGCACACCTAATCTAGATGACATTCATATGTATGACAATGATTTAACATTCATATAATCATCACATCAAAATAAATAAAACATACGTAATTGACCGAGTGACATGGGTTATCTAACTTAAACAACTCTAATTACAATTGTATTCCCAAGGCATTCCTTGGTCTTCAAGAGTTCTTCTTCGAGTTGAATTCTTCTTATCTTCGTTTTCCTAATCAAGTCAAACTTGACTTTTGTCAAAAGTCAACATCTTTTCTAGAGGTCCACGTGTTACCTTAACACGCACCCTAGGTCAAGACGAAACCCTAAAAAACCCTAACGCGTGGGAAAGTGCGGCTGCCAGCAGCGTAGCCGCAAGCACGCAAGGTGCGTGCAGCCCTCGCGCGAGCCACGCTTTCGCGCGCGTTCTTGGGTCGTTTTGCCCACGTTTTTCCTCTCCAATTTTCTGCACTTTTTCCAGAAAATATTCAACAATATTTTTCCAGAAAAATCAGCAAAAAATCGTCCATAAAAAACAAGAAAAAAATAGCCCCAGCGCAAACGCGACAGCAGCCTGCACGCGCTGGACATGCAGCCGCAGCCGCTAGGCGCGCGCGACCGCCAACGCCCGAGCGCGAGCGTGCACTGCCCTTAGGGCTGTGCAATGGATTTTTTTTTTCGTTTCTTCTTCGCATCATCCGCTTCTTCAACTCTTCGTAGGGCAGATCAATTACAAGAATAACAATACAAAAAAACTTTTGCCATAAACAATTGCCCAAAAAAAAATAAAAATTCATCCTATAGCCCATTCACCATATAATTAACGACTAATTACGCTTTTAAAATTATAAAATCAAATTATATAACAATAAAAAAAAATCATACATTCTATATTTGTACCTACACATTAATATATCACAGATCAAGAATCAAAAAGAAAAATATAAATAAACAAGAAATATGTAGTTTTTCTTTTTTCTTTTGCGTATATACAAAAACTTAGAACCAAAGGCTCTGATACCAATTGAAGGAAGTTTTAGAAAAGATTTTGATTATCGTATAACATGAAAAATTGGGTTTCAAAAATTTTGCTTATATTGAAAACCTTTTTAAATCAGGAACGAGTTCCTGTATATACGCAGAAAAAGACTTTAGAAACTACATACATTTTTCTTGATTTTATTTTTCTGATTCCTCGATCTACCACCAGGTCTTCCGGGCTATGACCCGCGGTCTGACAACGTGTGTGTGGGCACCTCACGGCAAGAGATGGAGGTCACGTGAAAAGGACACCGACCGAGTCCTGCAAAAGAGAGGAGAGTCAGAAAAAAACTTTTTTTTTTCCTCTTTTCTTCTCTCTTTGGTGGTTGAATTCTCTTTCTTTTTCACTTGTGTGTTAGGTTAGGTTTTTCCTAGCTATATAACACTTATATAGTAGTCCTCTAGGGTTTTAGTTTGACCAAGTCAAAATAAGATTTTAAATCCTATTTATTTTTAGTCTCCCTAAAGACTTGAACCTGTGACCTTTTGGACTATTAAAATAATCTAATTATTTTAATTCTTTTGTCCTAGTCATTATTTAATCACATGACCTCATATTTAATAAATATAATTATTAATTATTAATTATTAATTTCTATTATTTTATTAAATATTTAATTAATTAAATAATCACATTATTTAATTATTCTCTTTTATTTATATCTCATTACTTTCGTAATACTATTAATTGGACCATCCAATTAATCTACCGTGACCCTCGTTACCAACAACCATAAGGGCTAGTAAGGGGACCTAATGGACTCACTGTTTTGAGATCCAATAATACTTAGTAATATTAATTAAAACTCTTTAATTAATATTTCATGATTATTAACCTCGGAGTTATTCCACTAAAAACTCGAGCTACACTCTCAGAACTGTACACGTGTTTATACAATCTGAAGCCTCAGCGTCCATTGATATAGCTAATTTCATATAGTGTGATTCTCCACAAATAGTTCATAACTAGCGCTGGGTCATAAAGTCCGTTATACCCCTCTAAAAATATATTTTCCTTTAAGTACCATTGATTCTCTAATTAACAATTAAATCTTGTCTTCCTCACGGAAGAAGGAGAGCGCTCATAATCGTTCAAGCCCCGAATCAACCCTTAAGGGAACTACTTATCTCCATCAATTAAGAAGGAGTGGATTCCACTATTGTGTTCAAACCTTCCCAGCCACAAGCCAAACCGTAACTCAAGATACAGAGGTATTGGTTGAGATTCTCATCAACCTCACTCATGGTAAATCAAAAGCCACGATCCAACCTGAAGGAGTCGATAAGACACTCAGGATTAAGATCACCTATAAATAGCCATCGTTTATCGATTATATATAAATCTCATCTACTAACGGATCTTGGTGAGAGATTCATATAAATCTTGGCCCAGTCCTATATGATCTCATCATATAAGGTGCCTCCATTCTCATGTCAACTACATGAGCGGTCTAGGATAAGCCAACCGTACTTTACAAAATAGACCACAGCAGTAGATCAATCACAAACAAAGTACCCAGCATTGTTCGCTCTCTACGGACTCTTTAGAGTGCACGTCTCAAAATGAATCCTCTATGTATATAACCATCATATACCATTATGAGATTACATCTTGCAATCTAGGATGTTCTTACACAATACGAATGTATTACTGAATATAAAACATTTATAAACTTGAATGATAATCTGAATAATTCTTATTATTGTCTTTAACCATTTACAATTACAAGTTTTATGGTATAAATCCCAACAATACTCACCTTCATGGTTTGATCGTAGAACTTTGATTGTTTTGCCTAATTGGTTTTCAACTTCAACTCAGAATTCTTTAAACATTTCAAATGTTTCCGACTTACACTGCATTAGGTAAACATATGCGGATCTTGATTAATCGTCAATAAATGCGACATAGTAATCATAACCATTTCTAGCTCTAACACCCATGGGTCCGCAGACTTCTGAATCTTTAAGCTCCAGTGGTTGCATAGCTCTAAGCCATTTTCCAATAGAAAGTCTCTTGGTCATTTTACATTCCAAACAAGACTTGCAGACACTTAAAGTGCCGATCTTTAACTCACTTAAAGGTCCGCCTTTTACAAGTCTGTCTATCTTGTCAAGGTTGATGTGGCCAAGTCTCAGTTATCACAGATATGTTTCATTATCTAGAGAAACTTTCTATCATTTTGTTTTTGGTTTTTCAACCTTAAACATTCCAGTGTTAAGCAGTGATGTGAAGTTTGACTTCTCTCACTCCTCTTATTGAAACGACATCCCCTGTAATAACACGTATTGTAAAGGACTCTTCCTCCAGCTCTGTCCAAGAATCATTCCAATGTATAGAAGAACAAATATGGTTAATGGCCACTAAATCTACTATCCAAGGTGAATCATCTTCCAATAAACAATATTTAATGATAAGTAAATCTGATTTACGTTTCACTTTCTTCTTATTGGAGAACTCATCGAGGTACTGTGGACAGTTCATGTTCCAATGACTAACCTTGTAGCAATGAAAACATTTTCCCTTTGCTTTTCAGTCGTGGTGTTCTCTAATCTTGGGCGTAACCTTTGCTTTGCCATTAGACCTCTTCCTCTTATTGAAACCAGAAGAAGATGGCTCAACAACATTTGTTTCGCCGGTCTTATTTATTTAATTAATTTTTTTTATAGCTCGTCTTGCGTTGGTTATAGCCTCTGGAGGACATTCCTCCGTAAGCACAAAATTAAGGTCTTTGCAGACCATGATTGTATTAATGTTATGTTTCCATTTCGTAAAGTTATCCCCGATTAATATTTTATTTACGAGGATTTGTAATAATGCAGAAGATATTGCTAATCCTAACATAAATAAAATTAAATTTTATTCAACTCATACATTCATATTATATGCTAAATATTTGGCATAAAATTAAACATGATGCATTAACATGTTTAATGAACTAGAAATATCCCTAAAGAAGTTACCACGCCACAACAATCCACTAGCAAGTGCCGCCGTGGGGTAGATTAAATACTTGCATGTTAGATCGAGATATTCTCGATCGAATTATACACCCGAATAACTCTTTATTCTTATATCATTCAATACTCGTTTGATTTAGTTAGGATTTTAATCAACCAGTTTAATTATATCCTTGTGAGTGTAACCTATCATTTCAGATTTCACGAACTTAACATAAGAATTGTTGTCGTGGGCTAGGTCAATCCCAAAATACATTCAGAAACTTTATCCGTTAGGAAGAACCTTGGTATTAACTCTCCTGAACACCTTTCGTAGGTAGGACAAAAGCAAAGTCGTCACGAGGCCCCACTTGAGTCTCACGGTGTTGAACTAATAAATTACCGATCTTTAACTATTAAAAATCTAATTTATTATTCGATCTCTAATCTATGTAAACTATTTAAATAAACTAGAAATTAAGTGTAATTTTACCAAGTTTTATGTATTAAAACTAGTCCTCTCTCTCGTTTTCTCTCTAGAGAAATATGGGTGTGGAGGGAGTTTTGTCCCTTATAGGTATTTTCTTCCTTTTTGGAAGCAGATTTTGTTGCCTTCCTTAAATCATTTGATTCATCTTCGTTTCTTTTGGTTTTTCTGTCCTCTTGCTTCTTTGTTGTGTATGGTTGGAGTTTGTGGTTTTCAGAAATCAGCAGACCAGTGTGTATAGCGAGCTATGCACCGCGACCACTGCTCGCCATACCAGGTCACGGCGGCCAAAATCAGCGAGCCCTACTGCTTGCCTATAAAAGGAACACGACGTAACCACTAAAGGGGTTCGTCTAGTTGGGTTCCAACATCTCCCAAGCTGCGTCCAAGGCAAGGTTTCACCTACTTTTCATCATCAAACACATCAACCAACATCACAAATCATCAACACAAATTAGTTTCATGAATTGCTTCAAGAATTTATCAAGAAAAGACGAAGATCGACGGAACCGAAGTCTAAACCGGAAATGGGCGGAGTTCGATTCTCAACATCTCCGAATGGGTTGTTTCTCATCCCTTTTCTTATCTTTTTATTATTTCGATAGCATGAATGGCTAGTCTTGTTGTTAGGTGGTCGTAGGAACCATGAACGGAGTTGGATAATTGACTATGTAATATTTTTTATATGTTATTGCATGACATGGACTTTGAGATTACGTTTATATTATCTTATTGTGTTTTTATTCTTGTTCAATGCGATCGCAAAAGCGATTGTAAGTTCTTTGATTAAAACCAATTTGGTATCTATATTTGTAATATTCATGAGTATTATTTGATCATATCTTTTGATGTTTGATTCTTATATGTTGCGATTGCGAAAGTAGATTGCGAGATTACTTGATGAAAAACTAATTAGATATGTATTGTGATTGTGCAAGACATCGTGAAATTGCAATAGGACATAATTGACTATAAATCAATACTAAGTTAGTTTCGATAAAAAATTACTTAATTGACCCAGGTATTAGATTAACGACGGTTTTCGATTAATTGCACTCTATGACCATAGGTGTATTTGATTGAATTCACACACCATTGCAGGACCCATACAATGTGGTGTGACCTTAGTTGAAGAAGTCTTATCGTGTTAATAATGTGCTTCATAATAGTCAATCTTTTCTTATCAGGGATTGGGACCGTGTGACCACCTAGCGTTTCCTTCCATTTGAATTCGTCTCGCTTATTTAATTGTTTAAGTTGTTAATCTTAGTTTAAATCCAAAAATCTCCAAACAACAATTGATTTATTTTCTTGCATTAGTTAGTCTTTAATTTATAGAATTAGTCTCACATTTTTTTGTGGATTTGACCCCGTACTCACGGGAAATTATTACTTCGACACATCCTGCACTTGAGATTATCCCACGCGTTTAAGTGTGTCATGTTCGTCCTAAGGTCAGTGGTTCTCGAAACTCAAATTTTAATAGGGATAAAGCAGATTCTGCAGAGATGGATAAAACAGTAATTTCAACAAAATATTAAATTACATGCAAATACATACCAAGGATTGGAAAAATACGTAGTTGCAAAGAGTAGGGATGATGCATACTCATCCGGTAGAAGCCTGTCAAAAATGTAAGGGATAATTACATCCTCCGGGGGTGGCAGCCCAAAGGGTATTCAAATGGCCCATAGCGATAGTTTTGGCCGTCATTATTTGGTGACTATGGGGTAGCTGTCACACGCATATGACCCGTGCTTTTCTACATGATACATTAGGAAAGAAAATTACAAAGGGTATCTGTACAAGTGAAGTTATTGTTAATATTGTAAACAGTGCAAGGCATGTACGAACCTCGTCCACGTCACCTACAGATAAAACCTTAAGGTATTGTTTTGTTTGTGCCGGGGTCTTATCGCTGGATGAAACATTAAGGACCCCAAACTGTATATTGACAACAATATCAATGCCGGGTTCTTTTCCCGAAGGCAAGATTATCGGTGTAAGTGTCTGATTTAAACAACCGATATCTGATGACTTTAAGGTTGAAAATGGAACGGCATAATCAGTGGTAGTACCGATATCGTCAACATGTTTTCCTTTGTCGCCCTTGTTTCTCCCTTTCATGACCTCATTCTTGAGCTTGGTGACCTCGGAACTGAGCTTGGTGACCTTGGTCCTCAGACCAGTGACCTCAACCCTAAGAAACTAAATTTCACCCAACACCGTCTACAGCAGGTCATAGTGTCCACTCAAGCCTTTGATTGTGGTGGCATCAGTTAGCCGATTCACGAAGCTGGTAGATGCAGGGGATGGGGTACCCACTGGAGGTTGTCCGATATGGGATATATTTGGGACATATTGAGAAACGGTCACCTGCATGCAACGTACATTAAATTAATGAGCTGTAATCGATTTGAAATGGATGAGATTTATAGTAGTCAGCATAAATTATTGAAATGTCATAAATTTAGAAGTGTACCTTTGTACTGTCGAGTCCACCTGCTGTTACGCCTTTTTGTACCCGCAAGTATACGGGGTCGGCACAAGTAATACATAATGAGTAAATTATCGTCTCCACAAGGATATTTGGGTATTGAGTACTAAAATTAACTAAGCCTTTATCTATTTGGAAAAACGAAACGTTTATAAGAAGAGAATTAAATATGTAAATAACATAAACATAAAAAAAAAATAAAAAAAAAAAGCAAAATTGGGATAACACTGACCAATATGAGAGATTAGCTAGGGTATTTGAATTCATCTAATCCATCCAATTAAGTTTCATGAAAGCTATTGCGATTTAATTATCAATGTTAATGATCGTGTTTATCTAATTCATCCAAAATTCTCTCTTGAGATAAATTGACCTATTACCATATACACTAATATCCTATCTCTCGATGGATATCCAAGTGCATGAAAATGCATTAATCACAATAAATACCTTATATGATCACAAAAGTAAATTAGCATATCTATATCTAATTCTACCTATGGTGGACACTACATCGAGCATGTTGTGGGCGTCACCTCTCAGTTCATAACATACAACCATAAAATCAACTAAATGCAGGCCATTACATTCAGAAGCATTAAGATCAATAATATCACTCAACAAATAACAATCAATCATAATAAATTAAACTATCATATAATTCAACTATTAAGAAAAAAGGATTCATCAAAACCCTAACTTACAAGTTTAAGTCATAATCAAGAAATTACAACTAAACATGTTTAACAATGCTAAAAGAGAGATACAATAATGAAAATCAAAGAAGGAAAGGGATAGAAAAACTCCTGAAATGTATGAACTCTCGTCCTCTTCCAATTGTGACTTCTTTTAGCTTTCTATTTCTCCCAAATCGAAGCTTGGTGTTGAGAAAATGGCTAAATGATTGAATCCAAGCCCTCTTGTCTCCAAGATAATCTTCTTCTCCCCCTTGGTCTCTTCTTTTCTCTCTTGTTCTCCTCTTGGTCGAGCTCTCTGAGTCCTAGCCGAATCCCCTTTCTGTTTTTCATGTTTTTCCTTTTATACTCGAGCCTGCCGCGACTTGTACAAGTCGTGGTGCAAGTCGTGACTCCAAGTTGCGGAAGCTACTGCCAGAATCTAGGATTTTTATTGCCACGACTTGCGCATAAGTCGCGGTGCAAGTCGCGGCCCAAGTCGCAGGACTGCGCACTGATGCGAAAATGAGCATAACTTTCTCTATAAAACTCGGAATCACGAACCGTAAAATTTTTCGGAACGTAGACATCTAGACCTTTCCATAAATATAAGACTCATAACCCAGTTCATCTTGTGGAATTTAGGGCGGCCTCTGAAACATGAAAAGTTTGCACTTATAAATCTTCAGATCTTCAATTTAATCCACCAAAACTCTTCAATTAAGCTCAAAACCTTATTACCTGCACATTAGACAAAAAACGTTAAAAACAATCGATAATTACCCAGGAATGGAGCAAAAGTAGGTAAGGATAGGTAAAGATGGAGGCCCATTTTTTATCAAGAAATGGAGCCAACAAATACGCCTAAACCTAACTTTTGCTCGTCCTCGAGCAAAATCGAAACAAAAAAAAAATGCAAACAAAAACAAAATGAAAACAAAAACAAAAATAAATATAAACAAACAACTAGCCTAAACCACTTTCGTAGGTAACATGATGTCACTTAGCATGTGCCACAAGCGTGTAAACCCCTAGGTGTCCTTAGTGGACGAGTTATAGTCTCGTGAGGGTTTACCAGCTACGATACCCACAAACGCATCCTTGAACATTAAAGAACAATTAATTTTCAAATGAAATACAATCCATTAAGCTAAAATTAGCAAAAACAATAAGTAAAATTCAAAAGCATTCGCTCATAGATTTTTGCACCACTTGCCACACACATGCCAACACTCTAAGAATTTTAAAAAGAAAACAATTATGTTCAAATAACTGGGATAGAATTCACCTCGACTCTAGACCTCTTAGGATAATTCTCTAGAAAATCGCTCAGAACCTAGGCAATACACTCATCAAACACGTGCGGAAGGAATTTATACTCAAAGAAATACGAATAGTGATCGCATGTGAAAATCAATCTGAAACACGCTATTTTATTGCAAATACATCTCATTGAAGGAATCAAACATTATGAATAAGATACCAACATGAAAATCTCTACATTAAAGCTAGACTCCCCAAAAGATCAGCAGGTCTTAATAAAGGTTGTAATGGGGCTATTGGGTGATGACTTAAGAAAGAAATGGAAAAAAACAAAAAAAGAAATGCAAAAGGCTTTCGATCAAGTTAAGAGACTACTTATCATTTTTCAATATATGGAAAAATCTCTTTTATTTTTCTTCTCTTATGCACATACGGCTTTGCACAATTCCCTTCTTTTATTTTTCTTTTCTTTTCTTTTTCTTTTTCTCTTTGATTTTTTTTTTAGTCCCCTACAACAATAGCAACATTTACCTCGGCATATTTCTTATGAAATTCACCCATGTAATTAATTTCTTTTCTTATCATCTTAAAATGATCCAAGCTAAAAAGGTAAGGCTATTTCATACACAGAGCTTGGTTTTGAATTTATGTAGATGATGAAAGAAAATGCTTCTAAGTGTTTGGCTTCAAAATAGTTATTGAAGCACACAAAAGGATAGGATAAATTTTTGGATTTATAGTAGCTCAACATACATAGCCTACATCACTTCTAAAGGAGAAAACCAACTCAACATAGGGTAAACACATGATATCTTAGATGCTGTTAAAAAATGTTCAATGATAAACCTAAATGAGATCAAACTAATTAATCAAAACTAAAGATAATTATGTAAAGAGTAGAAACAAAAATACCCTCTCAAATAACAAAGTATAAGTTCAAAAACTCACTGGGTAAGTCTCCACTATTTTTCCTAGTCGATCGAACATGGCATGTTTTCACAACAAGATAAACAGAGTGTAACACAACGCAGTGCAAAACATGGCACAAAAAAAAAATCTTAGTGGCCCTAAACAAATTAAAACTCATTAACAAAGCTAACAATTATATTTCAACAGAAAGCGCACACATGACAAAAAATAAAGGTTCAAAAATATCCAGAGTCTACACTAGATACATTAAACACGGACTAGACGTACGTGGCGTTGTTATACCTAAGTCTTCCAAACGCAAAATGCGTGTAAGGAAAGTCTAGGTTTCTAGCCGATATACGTCAACTAAACAACGACAACCAAAAACCACCCCTAAACCTAAAATAAACATTGTCCCTAATGTTTTAAAACTTTATGCTTGAGAAAAAGGGTGTTAAACAAGGAAATGAAAACTAAAAACCATCCTACTAAATACTAAAAATCAAATACATAAATGAAAACAAAATAAAATCAATAATCAAACTCAAAAAATCACACAATGCCCAACACTTCAAAATTATGCACATCTAACTAAACTTCCCCCGAACTTCAAAATTCTTCAACACAAGGCACAACACTTCAAATAAGTTCATGGGTAAGGGTTACCAAATACTAAAATTCAAAATTTAAACAAACAAACAAAAATAAATAATAAATAACATAAAATAAAAAAATGAAAATAATATACAATTTTACCTGGTTGCTCTTGCTTTCGCCCACCTTAACTTACCGCACCATCCTAACCAAATGACTGGAAGAGAAAATAACTCTCCCAGCCCTGCATACCTCAAATAAGAATGTAGCTTCTTGTGGCCTAAGCGCGATAGTTGCTCAAAGGGAGGAGGCGGTTTGGGATTTCCTTCTCCAACATCTACAAAAACATACATGTACTGTGGTGGCTATCTTCTTCCGCGGCGGCACCATGGACTAGACATAGCTCAAGCGGCTCTGGAAAGGTGGCTGCCTCATCTCCATGTGACAAGCTCTTGCTCACCTCTATCTCTACTTGGTCAATCTCAATCGAATGCTCAACTAGTTTTTCGACTTCCAAGGTAGTCTCATTGTAGTGCTCCATCCGGGTATCCATCCTTGTTGTGAATTCGATAAGCATAGCTTTCTGAGTTGACTCATTTTCTTATTGGTTGCTCCATGAAAAGTCAGCATGTTTGGTCCACCAAGGATTGTATGTGCTCGAGTAGGGGTTGTTCTGATCATAGTCGACATAAACCTCATATTGCATTTATTCATAACTGCTCGTAACAAATGGATTGCCCACCTGACAATTGGTACTCACATGTGGCCCCCCACATAAGAAACAATCTAAAGGTGCTCTATAGTCATTAGTCGCCACTTCCTCAGTAAGCTCATGCGCCTCATACCAAGAATACATTTTCTGTACAAAAAAAGAAAAACAAACAAATAATAAAAATAAAATATATATAAATTCAAATTAGTTATAGACCTAATCAGTAGTAATATCAACACAACTAAAATATCCCCCGCAATGGCAACAAAAACTTGTTACGCATTTTTGTACCTGCAAGTATACGGGGTCGATACAAGTAATTCAGAATGAGTAAATTATCATCTCCACAAGGATATTTAGGTATTGAATACTAAAATTAACTAAGCCTATATCTATTTGGAAAAGCGACGTGTTTATAAGAAGAGAATTAAATATGTAAATAACATAAACATAAAAAACAAGCAAAATTCACCTAATCCATCCAATTGAGTTTCATGAAAGCTATTGCGATTTAATTATTAATATTAATGATCGTGTTTATCTAATTTATCCAAAATTCTCTCTCGAGATAAATTGACCTATTACCATATACACTAATATCCTATCTCTCGATGGATATCCAAGTGCATGAAAATGCACTAATCACAATAAACACCTTATATGATCACACAAGTAAATTAGCCAATCTTTATCTAATTCTACCTATGGTGGACATTACATCGAGCACGTTGTGGGCGTCACCTCTCGGTTCATAACATATGACCATAAAATCAACTAAATGCTGGTCATTACATTCAGAAGCATTAAGATCAATAATATTACTCAACAAATAACAATCAATCACAACAAATTAAACTATCATTCAATTCAATTATCAAGAAAAATAATTCATCAAAACCCTAACTTACAAGTTAAGTCATAATCAAGAAATTACAAATAAACATGTTTAACAATGCTAAAAGAGAGATACAAAAATGAAAATCAAAGAAGGAAAGGGATAGAAAAACTCCTGGAATGTATGAACTCTTGTCCTCTTCCAATTGTGACTTCTTCTAGTAACAATGCTAAAAGAGAGATACAAGAATGAAAATCAAAGAAGGAAAGGGATAGAAAAACTCCTGGAACGTATGAACTCTTGTCCTCTTCCAATTGTGACTTCTTCTAGTTTTCACTTTCTCCCAAATCAAAGCTTGGCATGGAGAAGATGGCTAAAGGATTGAATCCAAACCCTCTTGTCTCTAAGATAATCTTCTTCTCCCCCTAGGCCTCTTCTTATCTCTCTTGTTCTCCTCTTATTCGAGCTCTCTTCAGTCCCAGCTGAAACCCCTTTCTGTTTTTCACGTTTTTCCTTTTATACTCGAGCTAATTAGGGTGATTTTTAGTCCACCGCAGGCTCCAAGTCGCAGAAGCTATTGCCAGAATATGGGATTTTTATTATCACGACTTGAACAAGTCGCGGCCTATGTCGCGGGAGTGTGCACTGATGCGAAAACGAGCATAACTTCCTTTAGAAAACTCGGAATCACGAACCATAAAATTTGCCGAAAAGTAGACATCTAGACCTTTTATAAATGTAAGGCTCATAACCCAGTTCATCTTGTGGAATTTAGGGCGACCTCCGAAACATAACAGGTATACACTAATAAATCTTCAGATCTTCAATTTAATCCACTAAAGCTCTTCAATTAAACTTTAAACCTTATTACCTGCACATTAGATAAAAAACATTAAAAACAACCGATAATTACCCAGGAATGGAACAAAAGTAGGTAAGGATAGATAAACATAGCGGCCCATTTTTGATCAAGAAATTGAGCCAACACCTGCATTTTGGAGACAGCGTAAACAAACTTTTATTTTCTTGGTCGTCCATATTTGAATTGGTGGGCTTTGAATTAGTGGTACTGATTTATCAACAATAGGAGGATCCAATTGAAGCGAATGGAGATAAAATAGCTAGACAAAAGTAAATTAATGAAAATTTGATATTTATGACGACGTTACAAACAGTAAATTGAAAATTAAATAAAACCACTTATTGTACATGAAGAAACAAAAAGCAACCAGTTATGGATTATGTCTTTGACGATTTGCCACTTTTTTGTACTTATCAATGCCATCACACAGGAAGTTAAAGTACCAGATAGACCAATTCATTGAAGGGATGGCAGCAACAATGATAAAAGGTGTGATGAAGTCTGCACTTATAAAATCAAAAGTTACAATGCAAGAAGAGATCCTAGCAAGAATAAGCATAATGTAATTTTGAATTTTGCATCGGATGAGGTCGTGTTATAAAGGCGTCTCTCTATCTGATTAATGCAGATTTCGTGACCACTTATAGAAAACGTAGACGCCCATTCACTCAGAGAGGGATGCTATCCGTCCATGTGAATCAGCTCTCCCCCGTTCGGAACACCCATAATCTCGGCAAAAGTATAGGAGTCCAGGGGGATGGACTTCCCATAAATGTATAGTGAACGCGAATCAACGTCAAAGTTTTAGACAAGCCAACCGTGCAACCTTCGACGAAGGCATCCGCTGGAGATGAGGAGGAGGTTGCCAAAACCTAAATAATTCACAACCAGTTTTTGGTCGTCGGACGGCCCACTAACAACCCAAAACAAATGTATGAGGTATACCGAGTGGTGAATGTTTGATCGACATGAGAGATGTCTAAATCGGTGGAAATATCTTCGTCTTCAGGTGGGCCGCTACCGTCCCCTGGTACACATGGGATAATTTGTTGTTGAATATTACCATACCTCCCATACTGCGACTTTTCTTCAACTGATAATGACTTCCACATTTCAGCAATTTGTTTACGTGTCTGAAGAAAAATTACAAAATTGTAACATTATATGGTGTTAATAAGAAAGAATAGCCTAAGATAATAAACTGTAACAATAATTAATTTGTTATTCTTTCGGTATACCTTAGTTTTCCCCTCATTATCTGTGCGTCCTGCCTCTTGTTTGCTGACATATGACAATTAAAAGTTACTTGGACATATAAAAGTAAGTAATTAAGCTCGTAATCTATACAAATAATGTAATTTATTACATACAAGTAGTAAAAAAAAGCTCAATCTGCCAGTCTTGACATTCGCATTTGAAGAGAATCCATAATGATTCGATAACAAGCAACCCAAATAAGATGGTTGCAAAAGACGGTTTTAAAAGACAAAAAGTTATTAATGAATAAGTTAGTGTCCTTTGGTTTATAGCATTACATAACCATACAAACATAAACCAAATTAATTAGAGGATCAAACAAAAAGCACAATGATAGCCACAAAACATGAACTGTAAACGTACGTGGCATTGTTACACCTAAATTTTCTAAAAGCTCAATGCATGTGAGGAAAGTCTAGGTTTCCAACCGATATACGTTTACTAAACAAAATCCCCAAAATCATTAAACGAACACAAAATTATGCATAACAAGTTCAGGTAAAATGTACCTTCAACAGTTCATGTTTAAAACTCTTTCACTCAATGCAATTAACAAAACTGGATTATAATGATATATAACAAACTATAGAGCCTGTAAAGCTAGCACACAAGTATAAGATAATCTTCATCATTTACTCCATTAATGCATCTCAGTGACCAATAACAAACCGAACTTCAACTACGGAAATTATACGATAAGCAGTGTTTGCTTTTATAGCAAGCTGAAAATGCAATTACATTTCAAATAGATTGCGGTGGCAAATATGTGATGGAATCTTAAAATTCAATCATTGTACGTACCCAATACCTTAATATTTAACACTTGCAGACACCTAATCCAAAAGTTGATGTTTTCAACGCACATAAACCCTAAAAATTGAAGATTTGTAAAACCCCATATCCTACAAATTGAAAATTTCCAAAGAGTAAACCCTAGAAATTGAAGAGTTTGATATACCAGGAACTTACCTATTGAAGATTTTTAAAGAGCCTAACCTTACAAGATGAAGTTTCCAAACACCCAAACACAAAAAGTCACAGGGACTATAGAGAGAAAAAATCAATGAAAACAGTTTAGATGAGAGAGAGTGATAGAACGACTGAAAAAGTAAAGAAGCAAAGGAGAACCTTACTAGTGAGTTGAAGTTTGCAAAGACTGAAACCCAAACCTTACAAGTTAGTGCAAAAGAGATGAAACAGAGCAAAGGACAGAGACTGTAGATAGGAAAAATCAATGAAAACAGTTTAGATTAAGGATAGTGATCGAGCAAGAGAGAAGAATGAGAGGAAAGGGGAACCTTACTAGTTGAAGTTTACAAAGACCGAACCATAAACCCAAACGTTACAAGTTCGTACAAGATAGAAGAAAGAGCAAAGGAGAGGAAAAGTGGAGATTGAGAGTGAAGATGGAGAGAGAGTCAACGTGTTGAATTTTTTTTGTATCAAACAAAGTTTTGGCAGTGAAACATGCTACACCGGTTGCCAATTCCTTTGTTTTAAAAGTGTTGCTTCTTCTTAAACGTTGGATGGCCAAAAGGCTGATCCAACAGTTGTGGTTGAATTAGAAAAGTGTGGGTATGATACCCACACTTTTTGTCCCGACAATGTAGCTGAACCCCATTAGTCTTGCTGTGTAAAGATGTAATTGACATTAAAACTATTAACTTTAACTAAAAAATGACTAATGAAAGGGCCAATTGACATGTATTTCTAAAATTTCAAGAACTAGAAAAATTAATAAGTGAAAATTAAGAGAAAAAATAATAATAAATGATCATAAACACAAAACATTTAAAAAAATACGAAAAAATTTAAAAAAATTAAGTAATAACAAGAAAATAAAAAATAAAAAGATGGATCTTCATCGTTCATCTCCATTAATAGATGGTGGAGCTCATATACACAAAAACATTTTTAAAAAAATACATAAAAATTAAAAAAATTAAAAAATAAAAAGATGAGTCTTCGTCGTCCATCTCCATTGATGGATGGTGGAAATTATAAACATAAATTTTTTTAAAAAAAATACATGAAAACTTTAAAAAAATTTAAAAAATAAATAAATAATTTAAAATAAAAAAATATGGATCTTCACTATTCATCTTGATAGATGGACAGTGGAGATCATAAAAAGCAAAATTTTAAAAATTAAGAAATTTAAAAAATTTAAAATAAAAGATGAACCTCTATCGCCCATCTCCATATATTTTTAATTCTTTAATTTTTTTTATTTGTTTAATAATCTTTTAAAAGTTTTTATGTATTTTTTTAAAAAACATTATTGTTCTTATGATCTCCACCATCCATCTATGGAGATGGACAGTGTAGTTCCACCTTTTTATTTTTATTTTTTTTAATTTTTATTATTTTATATTTAATTTCTACTGTCCATTATATGATGGACGGTAGAGATTCATTTATATTATAAATTAAAATGTCTAATATATATAGGCATTTACTTTTATACCCTTGGTGCCCTAAAATTTTTAATTGAAATGTTAACGGTCAAAGATATTTTGATAATTAAAACTAATGGTATAGGGGAAATTCACTATAAAATGAAACTACGGGGGGATTTTGAATATAAATGAAACTATAGGGATTTGTCTAATACAACAAACTAAAGGAAGATTTTAATAATATCTCTAACAGAAAAGTTAACGGTCAAATGTATTTTAGTAATTAAAACCGACGGTAGGGAGAAAATGGTCTATAAAATAAATTTACGGAGGAGATTTTGGCTATAAATGAAACTAAAAGGCTTTTGAGTAATACACCAAACTAGAGGGGGATTTTAATGTATCCTTAATAGAGTTTATTTGAATTCCTATGGAGTTTGTTAAATTTTTTCAAATATTTAAATTGATTTATCTTTTAAAAAATATATTTAATTAATAATGATTTGAAGTCCATCAATTTTAATTGGGGTAGGGCAAGATGTGTTATGTGTCTTTTTATTTATACCTTATATTTTAAAATTCATCAAAATTTATCTAAATTTATCACTTAAGCAATTTTATAAAGTCAACAACTTTTTAAATACTGAGATTTTAATGGACTAATTAAAATGTTAAACTGAATATATTCAGATTTTATTGACTCTATAATATTTTCATTAAATGCACTCAAATCTTAATACTCTTTAAAATTACAAATTTTAATTGACTCAAATTCTAATAGATTCAACACATCCGAACTCAAAAAATCTTTAAAATTACAGTGCTCTAGGATTTTGATGTTACGTGCATTGATACCATCTCCGAAACAAGACTAGTCAAAATTTATCATCCATTCATTTTGGAATACGAGCAACCCGTGAACCACTAATTGCAGGCCTACCTTATTGGAAAGTCAAAGATTTTTAAGAATTAAGTTTGGATGTCCTTTATTAATGTCCTTTATTTAGAATAAGGATCCGTCGGGTAGTCATGGCCCCAATTCGGTTCGAACCAGGTATTTCAAGCCGAACCGGTGGTTTTTAACGGGAACCTTCAGTTCTGGTTAAAAATCGGTTTCGGAACCGGTCAGCAGAACTGGGACACCCGGTCCCAGTTCTGGTTGACCTTGGTTATAAACCGAAACCACCTGTTTGTAACCGATGGTTCATGGAACCGCCCGGTTCGGACAGTTCACGGAATCGCCAGGTTTGGGCGGTTCCGGTTAGAATAGCTTTTTTTTAAAAAAAAAAAACTAAAATTTAAATATTTTCAAATGTGGCCAACGGCCACCTGCTGCCATGGAAGAGCATGGCAGCAGTCAGAAAGAGCTATAACGGCTCCTTAGTCCTTCAGGTAAAATTACCAAAATCTCTCCTAAAACATTACATTTTCATCCCCTAAATTTTAAAAAATATTAATTTATTCCCCAACCCAAAAAACTATATAAACCCTATCAATTCTCCAATTCATTCACACAAATTCTCTCATTCTCTCAATATTTCTCTCATCTCTCACTCTCTCAATCTTTATTTAATTCTCTCATTCTCTTAATCTTGCTCTTATTTTTCCCTACTGCAATTATTTTCATTATTTGTTTAAATACTTTATTTTTATAAATTTATAATAGCATCATCCTCAAAACCATCTATTTTCGGAGGTCGAAAATCTGTTTCCAATTCCAAAAGGTCTGTTTCCAGCAAAGACGTTGAGCAGGTACCGGATTTAAATGCTCAAGAAGTGCAGAGTCGCCCTTTCCCAGAATATAACAACGATCAAAATTTTGCTGAATACATGCAACAAAGAGAATATGAGAGGAGGTAATTTTTGGTAATGAAACTCCTCTTAATTTTACTCCTCATTATTCTCATCTCTCTGCTAATGTTGGTCCCTCTGTTCTAACTCCCCCCCCCCCCCCCAAGTGAAACCATACAAATGGCGCAGGCACAACCAAATTTGGTAAAGTACAAATCTAAACTTTTTAAAGTTCATATGAAGAGGGTGGAGAAGGATGGGTTAGTTACAGTGGTTTGCAACTATTGTTCCAAAGATTTTAAATGGAACAAATCCGGAGGGTACGGGACGTATTGGAAGCATAACAACATGAAGCATTCAGCCGAAGCTCACCATCAGCGAGGACAACACCAAATTTCAAGGTACACATCTTCTAACCATCCTTTATTTAAATATATTGCTCAAAATAATAGGGAACAATTAGCAAGAATGGTAACAACCAAACATCTTCTCTTTAGTTTTGGGAAAAAAACTAGTTTTTTAAAATATTGTCATAATGCTTTAAATCCCTCTGCATGTAGAGTACCTAGGACCACCTTAAAACGTATTATGTGTGACATTTAAAAAAAAGCATTAGTAAAATATTTTCAAAGTTATATGGGTCGTGTGTCTGTTTGTGCCGATATCTGGAGTGATCATTAGCAAAAACATTCATACTTAGAACTCATTTGCCATTATGTTAACCAATCATGAGATATGCAAAAACGAATATTGGCATTTAGAGTTTTGACGACACCCATACTGCTGACAATATTTATAATTTAATGAAAATTATTTTTGAAGAATATTGTATTGAAAGTAAAATTTTTGATATTGATTTTAATAATGCTACAAATAATACTGCCGCCGTTCCACATTTAATTCAATTGTGTCAACTCTATTTTGGTGGTAAATTTTTTCATCAAAGATGTGTTTGTCATGTTTTAAATATATGTGTATAACATGGCTTGCAAACACTACAAGAGTGGATTACACCAATTAGGGATGCTCTATACTATTTCTGGAAACATCCTAGCACTATGAAACAATAGGCTAGGTATTGTAAAGCTAACGGGAAACATCCAATTAGGTTTTCCCGTAATGTTCCAACTCGTTGGAACTCCACATATAAGTTTCTTTGTGAAAGCTACGAGTATAGAGAATTATTAGTTAGATTTATGCAGCATAATGTTAATACCATTAATTTATATGAACATCATAGGGATGTTTGTACAAAAATTTACATGTTTTTAAAAGTCTTTCATGATGCAACTCATGCTTTATCCGGTATATATTATCCAATTTCACATTTATTTTTATTTGAGACCCTTAATATTGTAGGTGCACTCAATTAATGTGCACAAATACAGGAATTAGCTCCATGTGTTTGTGTAATGCGAGATAAATGGATAAACTATTATAGGGACATTCCTGTAATTTATATTGTTGCATTAGTTTTTGACCCTAGGAATAAATTAAATAGTTTATATGAATTTTTACACTTTATTATCAATCTCTAGGGATAGCGAACATAGATATTAGTGGTTTATATAATAATGTTAGGAATTTATTTTATTCAATGTATGACGAATACCGTTTTGTATATGGTCTCTCGCTAAACATTAATGTTCAGCAACCGGAACCAAGCAGAAGCTGTAGTACTGGTCATTTTCATTTGCGCTTTCCCTCCACATTAAGGAAGTTAGGGGCAGAAGTGTTTACCAAAAAAGCAAGGACGTCGGGGAGTTCATCTTTATCAACCTATGTTTTAGAGGTTGATGTTTACATAAACACCTCATTTGAGTTTTTGGACACCCCAGACTTTAACATCCTACATTGGTGAAGGGAGCATGAAACTAACTTTCCAATTTTAGCCATCATTGCCAAATAAATTTTTGGAACCCCTGTCTTGACCGTCGCCGTCGAACAGGAATTTAGTGCAGGTGGCAATGTTCTGGATGAGAGACGAGCATTGCTCAGTCCTGACTCAATACTGATCCAGGTCTGTGTTGACGACTAGACCAAGGCCTCATACCGGCAATTGGATCTGGTGTCCGACGATAATAACTTCTTTGACACCAACGAGAATACAATGGCAACCGAAGAAACAAGCGATTATTGATCACCTTCGAAACATAACAAGTAAAAGAACTACGTGGGCTTTGATTCCTCCTAAAGGATATATAGGCAGCTTAATTGAGCTAAAATTAAGTGCAAGCTCTAATTTCTTATTTAATTATTTAATTTTATAGTTTTATGATATTATCATAATTTTATTTCAATTTTATCGTTATTTTATTGCAATCCAGTACCCACTTTTTAGTTTTTTTTTTTATATATGAGATATATCATATATGAAAGATGATGTAGAGAAGAGATATTTTAAAGAGATTAAAAGGGTAATTTTTTAAAATATATTTTTTACAAAATTACCCTTCTTCGTCTCTTTAAAATAATTCCTATCTACATTATCTCTCATCTTATATATTAAAAAATTTAAATAAACAAATATCTCTCATATAGTCATATTTTATCTTAATTTAAATTAAGTGCAAGCCCTAATTTCTTATTTATATATTTAAATTTCTTTTTAATTTTATAGTTTTATGATATTATCATAATTTTATTTCAATTTTATAGTTATTTTATTGCAATTCAGTACCCATTTTTTAATTTTTTTTTTTTTATATATGAGATATATCATATATGAGAGATGATGTAGAGAAGAGATATTTTAAAGAGATGAATCTTTTTACAAAATTACCCTTCTTCTTCTGTTTAAAATAATTATTCTCTACATCATCTCTCATGTATCTCATCTCATATATTACAACATTTTAAAAAACAAATATCTCTCATATTTTATCTTAATTTAAATTAAGTGCAACTGTGCAAGCCCTAATTTCTTATTTATATATTTAAATTTCATTTTAATTTTATAGTTTTATAATATTATCGTAATAAATTTCTTGTTGAACCCTTTTATTTATATATTTAAAAATTTTTATTAATTTATTTATAATTTTTAATTTTTTAAAATTTTTATTTTTATTTTTTCGGTTCCTCCCCGGTTTGGAACCCGCGGTTGAACCGCTGGTTCCAAAAAACCCGCGGAGGAACTGGAACCGGGGGTTCCTCCTCGGTTCTAACTGGAACTGGGACCGGAACCTCCACGGTCCCAGTTCCGGTTAATCTAAAAATGGAATCGGAACCGACGATTCCAAAACCGGAACCGACGGTTCCAGTTCCTTGGCCATGACTACTGTCGGGACAGAAAATTGTGGACTTTTTGTGTACTACAACCGACAATCTTTTTTAAAAAAAATTAAACAAATAAATTTATATATGTAGTAATTTAATAATAAATAATGAAAATACTAAAATACAAATATTAAAATACATAAAAATTGAATAAATAAGGGAAATACATAAAAATTTAATAAATAATGAAATTACTAGAATACATAAACATTTAATAAATAATGAAAAATGAAAAATTACAAAAAATTATGTGTATTTAATAAATATAAATGTAATTTTTTAATTGCAATACATTTTTATTTTGTTTTGCAAATGATTTACTTAGTTTACGAAAAGGTTTTAAAATAGTTCGTGGAGTTATTGCAGAGTTCGCGACGCTATATCGTTATATAGTAGTTCATGATAACAATTTTTAACTTTCGGGAACAACTTTGACGTTTGGCATAACGTTAAAGTTGTTCCCGAGAACAAGTTAACGTAGGAACAACTTTAACGTTGGTGGGAACAGCTTCAACGTTCTCTCCAACGTCAAAGTTGTTTCATAAACAAGTTAACGTTTAACGTGGGAACAAGTTTCACTTCTGGTAACAGGTTTGACTCTGAGAACTGATCAATTCGCGACAGAACAACTATTGCAAACGATGTTATCCGCGATGAAGGTGAGCTATTGCATACAAATCAGCTCGCTGATCGGTCATTTATTTTCATATATTTACGACCCTTAAACCGTATCTTTTAATTGTATTTTAAGTATTTTTGGTGCTTTTCACGTGTTTTCCTTGAGTGTGCAGGTTTAGGGACCTAAGTGATGATTTTATATATTTTTGGGGAAAAAGTATAATTTCAGTAACTTTGGGGAAGGGCATCGATGAAAGGATGCTAAAGTTCTGGGGTCAAACTGTAAATTCAGAAAGTTGACCCCAGCAATTAATGAAACGGTGCGTTTTGATGGCAGCTGGGACTTAAGTTGAACGACGCCATTTTGGACCAAAGCTTTGGTCCAAAACGACGTCGTTTTGGCTAAAGAATAAAACAAAAAAAATAGAAACCAGACAGCGCCATGCACAGCTCTCCCTCGCGCGATCGCCTCTCCTCGCAATGAAGACGCCCGTGCCAACCAGTGAGCACGGCGAGCACGACTGCGACCAGCCCTAGCTCGCGATGCTGCTCGCGATGAAGAAGAGAACGGCGTCCAGTGAGCAGCGCGAGGAACCGAGCGCGACCTGTGCTCGCGTGGGAAGCTCGCGGTGCAGAAAGAAAATGGTAGCAGCGAGCGTGGCGAAGAGGCAGCGCGACCAGTCCTTCCTCGGGTGCTGCTCGCGTTCCAGCTCTTCCAGCAGGCCAGTGAAGGCCGCGACCAAGCCACCGCGGCCACAGGTCGCGGTGGTGGTCGCGGTGTGAAAAAAAACGCAGCCCTAACGGGCTGCTATAAAATGAAAAGTGCAGAAACTTGAAGAAGAGAGAGAGCTCGTGGCAGTCAGTTCCAGCAGCTCCCAAGCTGCTCCAAGGGTGATTCTCATCCTCCTTGCTCCTCCCAAACACATCCCAAGCATCACAAATCATCACAACATCTCTAGATCGTGGGTGTTCATCGAAGAAGACGAAGATCGAAAGCGGAGAAGTTTAAGCCGGACCAAAGCGGAACTTCGAGTCTTGAGAGCTTCAATGGGTTGTATTTCATCTCATTTATCTTCCTTGATTGTTCATTTATGATTTTGAGTTGTTAGAACTATTGTTAGGTGATTTTCGGAACCGTAAACGGATTTGGATTTTATTGTTTATGAATATATTTTCCATTTCCGTTATTGGAACCGTGTGACCACCTCGCATTATCCTCCATTGAATCCGTCTCATTTTATATTAATTGTTTTAGTTAATTTAATTTAGTTTAATTAATTGAAAACCATGATTATGAGCTAAACTTGTGAGTTGGGGATTTGATGGATCCTATTCTATGATGATTGAATGAATTGATTGTTTAATTTGTTGCGGTTGATTATTGTGTTGTTGCGTGGTTTTATTGTACTTAATGCTTTGAATGTGAAGGCCTACATTTAGATAATAAATTGGTGGTGTGTTATGTACCGAGAGGAGACGCCCATCACGTGCTCGATATAATGTCCACCACAAGTAGAATTGGATAGAGATATACTAATTTGCTTGTGTGATCACATAGGGTGTTTATTGTAATTAATGCATTTCCATGCACTTGGATATACTATCGAGAGATAGGATATTAGTGTGTGCGGAATAGGTCCGATTTACCTCGAGAGGGGACTTTGGATAAATTAGATGAACACGGTCATCATCATGCATAATTAAACCTCAACAATGTGCTTTCATGAAATTCAATCGGATGGATTAGGTGAATTCAAATACCCTAACTAATCTCTCATATTGGTTGCTTGCTTATTTTCATGTCTTTATTTTTTTATCCTTTAATATCTTTCGATTATTCAAATAGAAATAGGCTTGGTTAATTTTAGTACTCAACGCCTAAATATCCCTGTGGAGACGATAATTTACTCATCATTTTATTACTTGTGCCGACCCCGTATACTTGCTGGTAACAAAAAGTCGCATCACTCGCAACTGTTGTTGTTTCGCAAGCTAATATGTTCACGTCCTTTGATATCTCGTGAATTGATCTCATTGGAATAGGAACTCTCCACAGTACCTCGAGGAGCTCTCCAATAAGAAAAAAAAATGAAAGGTAAATCATATTTACTTGTCATTGAATCTTGTTTAGTGGAAAATAATTATTCATCTTGGATAGTAGATTTAGGGGCCACTAATCATTTTTTTTCTTCTTTACAATGGATTGATTCTTGGACAGAGTTAGAGGAGGGTGCCTCCTCAATGCGCATTGGAACAAGAGATGTCATTTCAGCACGAGCAGTGGGAGAAGTTAGACATCTGTTTAAAATTTGTTTTCTGTTATTGAATAATGTTTATTACATTCCTAGATTTTACAAAAATTTAATTTCTATATCCAGATTATTAGAACAATTATATTCAATTTTTTTTAATAATAAATCAATTATTATTTCAAGAAACGGGTTAAATATTTGTTCTGGTTTGATTGAAAACAACTTATATGTTTTAAGACCGTTAATTAATACATTACTGCTTAACACAAAATTATTTAAAGTTGAAAAACTAAAAACAAAACGACAAATGGTTTCTCCAAATAATGATACGTATATGTGGCATCTAAGACTTGACCACATCAACATTGACAGGATAGATAGACTAGTGAAAGGCAGACCTTTAAGTTAGTTAAAGATTGACACTTTATCTATCTGTGAGTCTTGTTTAGAAGGTAAAATGACTAAGAGATTTTTTACTGGAAAATGATTTAGAGCTACGCAACCACTAGAGCTTATACATTCAGACGTCTGTAGACCTATGAATGTTAGAGTTAGGAGTGGTTATGAGTATTATGTCACTTTCATTGATGATTACTCTGAACACAAATATGTTTACCTAATGCAATGTAAGTCGAAAATTTTTGAAAAGTTCAAAAAATTCTGAGCTGAAGTTGAGAACCAAATAGGCAAAATAATCAAATCTCTACGATTAGATCGTAGAGGTCAGTATCTTGACCAAGAGTTTGAAGAATACTTGGTTGAGCATCGAATTATATCCCAACTCACGGCTTCTAGAACACCACAACAGAATGGTGTTACGGAGAGGATAAACAGGACCCTGATGGAAATAGTGAGATATATAATTAGTTTCTCATCATTACCAAACTCTTTTTAGGGTTATGCGCTACAGATGGCGTCCTACATATTGAATTTAGTTCCATCCAAATCTGTTCCTAAGACTCCTCTAGAGTTGTGGAATAGTTGTAAAGCTAGTTTACGACATTTTCGCATATGGAGGTATCCAGTACACTTGCTGAAGAACAGAAGTGAAAAATTGGAACCTCATTCACAAGTATGCATGTTTGTAGGATATTCCAAAGAGACTAGATGAGGATACTCTTATCCATTGCAACCTATTTCGATTATGAAATTTGGCAAATGGACGTTAAGAAAGCATTCTTGAATATTAATCTTGATGAGAGCATCTACATGATACAATCAGAGGGATTCGTGTCCCAAGGTCAAGAGTAAAAAGTTTGCAAAATGCAAAGGTCTATTTATGGAGTGAAGCAAGCATCTAGATCTTATAACACTAGGTTTGATGCTGCTTTCAAAACCTATAATTTTAAGAAAAAAGTTGATGAGCCTTGTGTCTACAAGCGAATCATTGACAAAAAAGTAGTTTTCCTAGTGCTTTACGTATATAATATCCTACTCATTGGGAATGACGTAGGAATATTATCGGATGTAAAGGGCTGGCTTGCTAACCAATTCCAAACGAAAGATTCAGGAGAGACAAGCTATGTTCTAAGGATCTAATTAATAAGGGATCGTAAGAACAAATTGTTAACACTGTCTCAAGCAGCGTATATCGACAAGATACTTGTGGAATTTTCGATGTAGAACTCCAAAAAAGCTAATTACCTTCCAGGCATGGAATTCACTTGTCTAAGGAATAGTGTCTTAAGACACCTCAAAAATTGAGGATATGAGACAAGTCCCTATGCATCAACAGTAAGTAGTCTCATGTATGCTATGTTATGCACGAGAGCTGACATCTTCTTCGCAGTGGGAGTAGCTAATAGATTCCAGTCCAACCCAGGATTGAATAATTGGGTTGTTGTGAAGGTTATTCTTAAGTATCTTTGGAGAACAAAAAACTATATGCTTGTATATTCAGGACAGAATTTGATCCCGTTAGGATATACTGATATTGACTTTCAATCAGACAGAGATTCTAGGAAATCCACATCTGGGTCAGTATTCACCCTTAGTGGTGGAGCCATAGTGTGAAGGAGTATCAAGCAATCTTGTATTGCTGATTCCACCATAGAGGACCAGATATGTTGCTTATGAAGCAGTTAAGGAGGTTGTATGGCTCTATAAGTTCTTGAGTGATCTGGAAGTTGTTTCAAATATGGAGAAGCCCATCCCACTGTATTGTGATAATAGTAGTGTTGTGGCTAATTCCAAATAGCCAAAAAGCCACAAGAGATGGAAGCATATAAAGAGAAAATATCATCTCATCAGGAAGATAGTGTAAAGAGGAAACGTGACCGTGACAAAGATCGTGATGTAGAACAATCTAGCTGATCCATTTACGAAGACCTTAACGGCTAAAGTGTTTGAAGGTCACCTAGAGGGTCTAGGGTTACGAGAGATGTCCCACCTACTTTAATGCAAGTGGGAGATTGTAGGAATTTATGCCCTAAAACTTGTAATATGTAAATGTAATAATAAACTTGATTAAAAAGGAGTTGTTTTTTCATTCTATAAATATTCATTTATTTAAATCGTACATTTTCATTATATGTGCAAAACATCCAAGATTGCCGAATGTAATCTCAAACAAAGTATACAAGTATCATATACAAAAGAATTCAGTTTGAGACATGCAATCTAAAGAGTCCGTAGAAAGCAAATAAAGATGGGTACTTTGTTTTTGGTTAATCTACAACTGCGGTCCATTCTATAATGTATGGTGGTCTTATCCTAAAATACTCATGTGGTGACCTGGGAATGGAGGCACCTTATATGATGAAATCATATACGACCAGGCCACGATCTATATGAATCTCTCACCAAGATCCGTTAGATAAAGATATTCATATATATCAACAAATGATGGCTGTATATGGGTAATCTTAATCCTAAGTGTCTTACTGATTCCTTCAGGTTGTGTTATGGGTTTTGACATACCATAGGTAAGATCGAAGTAGCATTCTCGATCAATAACTCCGTATCTTGGAGTCACGATTTAGCTTTTGGCTAGAAAGGTTTGCACAAAATAGAGGAATCCACTCCTTCTTGCAATAAATAGAGGAGTAGTTCCCTTAAGGGTTGATTCGGGGCTTGAACAATTAAGAGCGCTCTCTTTCTTCCATAATGGAAAGATAGGATAAAATTGTCCATTAGAGAATCAATGGTACTTAAAGGAAAATATATAATTAGAGAGGTATAACAGACCTTATGACCTAGCTCTAATTATGAACTACTCGTAGAGGATCATACCATATGTAATAGCTATATCGATGGACATTGAGATTTTAGATTGTGTAATACATCTACAGTTTCGAGAGTGCAACCTAGGGATTTTAGTGGAGTAACTCCGAAGTTAATAATCATGGAATATTAATTAAAGAGTTTCATTAATGTTTCTAAATATTATTGGAGGTCAAAACTATGGGTTCATTTAGTCCCCTTACTAGCCTATTTGGTTATTAGTAACAAGGATCACGCTTAATTAATTGGATAGTCCAATTAATTGTGTTACGAAAGTGATACGAATAAATTCAGGGAATTAATTAAATAATGTGATTATTTGATTAATAAATTAATAATTTAATTGTATTAATAATTATGAATAATTAATTATTTAATTATTAATAGGATGTTAAAGGTTCAAACCATGACTTATACAAAAGGATTAAAAATAATTAAGATTATTTTTATCCTAGAGGTCACTGATTCAAGTCCTAGTGGTGACCAAATTAAAATAGAATTTTGAATCTTATTTTGATCAGATCAACTAAAAGGAAACAAAAAAAAAACTAATACACATAGAGAGGCACAGCCAAAGCCAAAAAAAAAAAAAAAAAATTTGTTTGCTCTTGCAGGTGCGGCCGAACATAGAAGAACATAAGGAGTTGTGTTCTCGACTTGTGTGATCTCCAATTGTTCCCAGTTATATCCGTGACGTGCTCATATACACAATATCAGACTACATAACATAGTTTGGAAGGCTTGATGGTGAAATTGGAATCAAAGACCTAAAAACAAATCCAATAAACTGTTAAATTCTTTTTTCTTTTTTCTTTTTTTTATCCGTGTATATACAAAATCCGGAGTATCTTTTCAAAAAGGAAAAAAGTTTTGAAACACTAAATCTTCCGCTTGCGTTTTTCGCAATCACAATCGTTTTTTCCTACAGGTTATTGGTCTTACCTTCGACTTGACTGTAGATTCCAACATCTACATATCCTTAGTCATGTTGTCAAAGGTGTTTCTTAGGTCACTCTATCGAGTTGTTTCCTCGACCACTTTGTGAAGTTGTTTTGTCTGGCACACTGTCAAGTTGTTTCGACGACACTCTGTCAACCCATTTGGTTAGCACCTCTATCAAGTCAGTTCATCAACATTTTGAAATGACCCACTACTAAAGTACCATGTCATCAGAACTCTAAAAACTCAAACTATTTCATCTCCCCATCTTGAGTTTGAGAGGGGATTTTATAGAATCTCGAAAGGAATTATTAAACGTTTCCATATTTATTTATTATATTTTCTACCATTTAAACTTTTTCTCTATTATGTTAAAAGATGGGCATTGAGAATATTTATACTCAAACTTGAGGAAGAATGTTAAATCTAGTTGTCAATCAGCTACAATTGGGATATCAATCAGTCATAAATTAATGTAATTAACAATGTGATTGATTGAGTAATCATTGTAAATTAATTCACCTCATTCTCTCTTCTAGACCGAACACTATAAATTTATGTAGATTGGCTTAATAATAATACATAACACAATTTTCTTTTCCCTCTATCTCTAGTATTAACAAATATTTTAGGTCGGACAAAGTTATTATTTCAAAACAATATTTATTTAAGAAATGTTTTTTAATGGACATTGATGAAACAAGACCTTTGTATTATTTTAAAATAAATATACACCAATTAAACATATATAAATAAATAATTAAAAATAAAATTCATTTATGACTATTTTTTTTCCCTCAAAATCTATTGATCGAAATCACCAAGCAATTTCTCAAATGAATCGTGCAATTTCACATATAAAATGTTAGAGCATGTTACCTCATCTCCATGAGCTATTCGCCACTTCTTGTTTCTTTCTCACTTTCGTAAGTACTTCCACCATTATCACCCAAAATATCGTCAACTGTATGCCATATTTATTTTCACGTTGTGCCTTAGAGAAATTCTATCAAATAAAATTCTACCAAATGCACAATATAAGACATTAATAGCTCTAACATTTAAAGAAATATTCTTTTTGTCATTTTCATCCCACTCATTTGAAATTTTGGGGATCATTGCAAACAACTTTCATATGTCATGATCAATAGATTGCAAATAAATTATCATTTTAGTCCAACAAGCATAATTAACTCCTTTAAGAAGTTTAGAGATAGAGAATCAAACACTATAATTTATAGTAGTTTGACCCTAATTTGTGCCTACATCCACTCCCCAAGCATCGCCCAAGCTTGAGCTTTCAACTAACTCCAATTGGACTTTCGAGTGTTAATTAAACCTTTACAGATAAAAAGAAAAATTGTGGATACATCACCACAATCTTTATCAAGGGATCTCTCATACTTGGATTTCTCTGAATACAAGTGCTTCACATACTTTACTAGTGGTTTCCAACACTCCAACTCAAACATGATAAAATGAATACAAAAAAGTTCTCTCTAAAAAATAAATAATAAAATTCAAGCACAAGTACATGATTATGTGTATGAATGGAAGATTTTTAGCTAAACATGACTTATAACACTTCATTGGAATGCTAGAGAATTTTCATTCAGACTCTAGGAAGTCTGGATAATCTAAGGTTTGTATTTATAGGTGAAATGAAAAACTAGTTGACCGTTAGAAATTTGAAATCCCAAAACCGATAAACTGATCTTGTTACGCTAAAAAGACCCAAGTCACACTAGTTCAGGTAAACTGGTTTGCATTTGTTTTTCGTTACCATTATAAAGATAAATTACAGTGTGGTCCTTATAACTTTCAAATCATACAGGCCCCTGTAATAATTACGGTTTAGTTCCTTTAAGTTAAGAAACATTCATTTACACCCTTGATCGACTATATATGTATTATGTATGCATTCTAATTTGATTTTTAATGTAAAAATAAAACTTTTAGGTCTCAATCAATCTAGATGGGGTCCAAGAACACTTAGGTTGATAAGGTAAACATGATTAAATTATCCTAAGGTCCAAGTTAGGATCATTTGAGCCAAACCATTCAAATCACATGTAAATATATACATTCAATTCTATTTTTTAACGATCAAATTTAAGGTTAAGAAAATTCAGTATGAGTTTTACAAATTTTTTAATTTCAAGTATAATTTAATAAACCTCAAGTAGATTTAGTGTTATTTATTTATTTTTTATTGATGATTTAAATCTAGAATATTACTAGTTTGAATGAATGCTTTTAACACTAATAATAACATTATAATATTTGACTAAGGAAGTTTTTATCTTTAATAAACGTTACTTAAACTAGATTCTTCTAAATAATGGACATTAAATGATGGTACAATAAAGAGAAGACATGGTACGTGCATTCAAACCTCATTAATGCACGTAACAATAAAATTCTAGAGGAGTTTCTTCTACCGAAGATTGATTGAAATTTTAAAGATTTTTTAAATTTGAGAGTATTCAATCTAAAATTTTAAAGAGTCTATAAAAATTTGGGTGTATTTAATTAAAATTTTATAGAGTCAATCGAAATCTGAGTATATTCAATTTAATATTTTTGATGTATTAAAAATGTAACTGTTATGCGTCAAATAATATTAGGCCAAATAGACCCAAAGATACTGAAATATCCAAAAAGCCCAACAGACGAAGGAGGCCAATTGATCGCTGCATAACGAATGGGCCCCGATCTAACAAACCCGAAGGAGGAAACCATATATCAGCGACCAACATGAAGACACTCAAGGGATCAAGTACCACCTCTCACAAACGACATGGTCGCTGATCAAACAACATTCAGCCCGCAAGCCATCCAGCTCGAAACCCTAATCAAGGGAAGAATCCCGAGAATAAAGGGATTGCATTCGGTCAACTAGTAGACTCCCAATCAATCTCAAACTCCCTGATTCCGACAATCATATTCAAGATAAATCACAATTCTTAGGGGATATAATCTAGTCCCTAAATTCTGTAATTACATTCCATGTAAAACAAGATGACTCCAATTCCTTCAAACTATAAAAGGGACAGATCATCACTATTACAGAGGTTACTAATTTTTCCAAAAAAAATACATATAAGCGAGCTCCGCATATACTCTCAGCGAGCTCAACTTAAATACTAAGAACAGTGGATGTAGGCATTCCTATAAGCCGAACCACTTTAAAAATCATTGTGTCAACCCGTTTTATTCATTTTTCACCCCTCAAATTACTATTATTCACCATTAATTTAGCTAACAAGATTTGCACGTCAACATTTGCGCGCTTGAAGGATTCAAAATTCCCGTTTAAGGATTCAAACCTCCGTCTCCGAAAAGAAACAACACTCTTAGCTTTGAAATTTTTATTATTTCAGGAAAAACCTTCCAAATCAATGGCGAGAGGTGTAGGAACCCGCTCCAGAACTGTACGAAGTAGAGATGTGCCCCCAGTTGGATGACCTTCGGAAGCTTCCCATCGACCTCCAACCCCATCGATTGTACCAAAAGCACCAGTGGCACTCGGCGCGCCTGTCACATCAAACACAGCACCCATCACAGCAATGGTTCACCCACCCATCACAAATCTGCCTAGCAAATCAACTCCACCCTCAAATGGAGCCTCGAAGCCACGATCAGACTAGCCCGTCTGATCCCTCAAACCTTAGCAAATGGTTAGAGAGGCTGGCCGAACTAGAAAGAATGATGGCGGAGATGTCCAGTGGCTATCTCTTGTTACAGAACCACCCTCTCCGCGAGCAGATCGTAGAGATACCTCACCGCCACGTCCTGGCAGAGACGACGCAAACCACCCCGCCCATCATACCAACGGGCAAAATCCACTGCGAAACGACATCCAGTGAGGTGGAATCTCTTTTAACTCAACCAATGCGACTAGGCGCTCTATAGCAGGACATGACGAGCAATGAGAGAGACCGCCTCGCACCGGCCCCATAATCCATGTAAATGCCAGCATATAAAGGTATGTAGAACTTAACAAGGACCGGCGAAGGCACCTCTGCGCACACTATATCTCAACAGCCTAGGCAACGCCCGGAAGCATAAGGCCAACGGCCTGACAGGAGCAACAATGGGAACACCTGCTGCGCGATACCAGCTGCGGGGATCCCCCGGGGATGGATTGCTGAACTGCAGTTCAATGGAAGGAGATCATTAAATGGGGGAGCACGAAGGTCGCCCAATCGACAGAATCAACCCCATTTGGAGGACAGTGCCACCTTCAATGCATCAATGACGACCTCTCCAGCCCCCGGATACCAGGCTTTACTGCGACGGTTGGATCTATTGGAACAACAGCGATAAGAGGCAGAGCCTACCGACAGGTACATAGAGCGAAGCCTGTTCAGTTGGGAGATTAACAACGAACCGCTGCCATACCGCTTTAAGATGCCCAGGGTCCCTATTTACCAGGCAACCAGCGATTCCTTTAATCACTTGGATACCTACAAAGTACAAATAAGCCTTCTCACAACTAACAGTAAGGTCAAGTATCAGTGCTTCCAGGCCGTCTTAGGAGAAATCCTGAGAAAATGGTCTAGGGGGCTCCGTACAGGCAGCAAAACCAGCTGAAGGCAATGCCAGTAACTTTTTCTGAACTAATATAAGACATTGAAGAAGCAACTCGTTCCTTCCTGGCACTTGGCAATAATTTTCCAAAAGGGAGACTAGGAGCTGGAGGACTACATATCACGCTTCCAGAGAGAAGTCAGCTGCGTGGAAAGCCCTACTGACGAAAGCATGCTCACTGTGATAACCGTCGGTTTGTGAAAGGACGGTGAACTTTACCGGAGCATATACAGTAAACCAGTAAAAATGCTCAAGGATTTCTTTAAACGGTCCAATACCCACATCCGTATGGAGGAGGCCTTCAAACTCAAGAAACACTCCAAGAAAGACCAGAGCAGGAGCCCGTAAGATAGGAGCAAGCGAAAGGAAAATGGAAGAGGTGACGACAATATTGGCCGTAACCGGTATAGGGGCTCGCATAGAAATGATGCCCTAGGCAAACTAGGTAGCCAGGAAGGCCAGGAACAACGAGGATGTGCGAAGAAATAAGGGCCACTACTAGACTTATGCACAGTTGTTCGACTCCTGAGATAAAATTTTTAGCACGGAAAGGAACGGGGAAGAGTTCGGAAGACTACCTCCCAAGAGAACGCCCACTAGGACTCGCAACCTTAACAAATTCTGCGCCTACCATAACGAGGCGGGGCAAAACACATCTGAGTGTTATGAGCGCAAGCACGCAATAGATAGCTTGATCAAGTGAGGCCGCTTAGGGATTATGTAGTACGCCCAAGAAACTAGCCACAACTGCAGTCGCTATAACAACAGCAAATGATCGAGCCTAGTTTACCCTGAGCCAATCCCAAACGAGCCCGTGGTGAGAATCATTCACACTATCCATAGAAGACCCCACCTCGCAGGAACATCGAATAGGTTGCTGACGCGACACATAAAAGAGCCTAGCCATCCCACCCTAAGAATGATGAGCGTAGACGAATGGCCCACAAAGTAGTGCAAAACCATGGCTGAAGGAGTAACCTTCACGGATGTAGACATGCGAGGTGTGCACTGACCTCACAATGACGCGATTGTCATCATGGCAACTATAGGGGGAGTGGCCATCTATAGAACGATGATCAACAACGGAAGCTCAGTAAACGTCATGTACAAAGCAGCTTTCGATGTGATGGGATTGAAGCGGAGCCATCTGCACGCCTTGAACGAACCACTCTATGGCTTTATGGGTGATTCGATCATCCCTCTAGAACTGATCACTCTACCCCTCACGCTGGGGGAACAAGGTCGCTAAGCGACCATAGTGGCTGATTTCCTCATTAGAGACTGCCCAACGGATTACAACGCTGTCTTGGAAAGATCCGCTCTCAATGACCTAGAGGTAATCACTCTACTAAACATTTGACCCTGAAAATCCCAACCTCGATGGGCGTGGGACATGTATATAGGTAACAAAAGGTAGCCAAGTCGTGCTATGAGAAGACAATCAAGTTCGCCGCGCGGGAAAATGAGGTAAAAGCCAAAGTTTTAACTGTAGCCTCCCCCAATGCTAGTAATGCACCCACCGACTGCGCCCAGTGATGAAAGCTGCCAAGAATAACAAAGTTCATCGCCTTATAAAGCGCCAGAAAAGCCTGGATATCACTAGATAGCAAAACAGAACAGCTAAGAATTCTCATGTAATGTTTATCTCGATTAATAAAGTTATGAATTTTTATTTTCACAAGTTCTTGTGACAAAATTGCCCCCTCGACCTTGGAGGGGAGGGGGAGAAGGGTGTGTTAGGGGGATTAGCATATAGATGCAAGTGACTTTAGATCACCAACACCCTAAAGATGCACGATGAAGTGCGGTAGATGGAAAAACTTCCCAAGGAGGACAACGCCACAAACAAAAAGATTGCATACCCCAGTGACAACGAATACTCATGGGCTCGTTAACGAGAAAGTCCCCTACTTTCAAACCTACGAGCTCGCCGAAAAACTGAGTATAAAAATTGGCAAAACTTGCTAACCTAACAACTTACGGGATATAACAAGCGGGGTCAATAAAAATACTCGAGGGAACAGACTTAGAGCTGTAGACATTGACAAAAAACCTGCCAACCTATAAGCTGACGAGCTCAATTAACTCAGGGTCAATACAAACACTCAAGGTGGAATCTCTCCTAGCCTACCTAAGTATTGATAAAGACTCGCCGATCTGAGAAGCCCACGAGCTCCAAAAGTAGCGAAGACAATATTTACGGTAAACAGCATCCCCGAGGAGCTGTATCAGATCAGCAAAATATAGCTAAACCAAATAGCCACAGGCTCCTAAGCTAGCACTTGTGATAGCAAACCTCCCCAGAAGCCGCACTAAAGGTTGACAAGACGCACCGACATGAGAAGCTTACCAGCTCTCAAACTCGCGAAGTCAACCCGTCAAGGAGCCAGACGGGACTTAGAGAATTCCAATTAAGTGGCGAGCTCATAAAGTGAAAAGTAGCTAAGGCCTCTAAAACATGCTCGGCAGGAGGACATCACCGAGCAATAGCCCACTTCGACTCCCCAACTACGGTCACTCACCAGGTTCTACCCTCTTGTATATATGTACTTAAGTTTTTATTTTACTAAGACATTGAATAATTATTTACTTAGAGCTACTAAAGGTAAAACGAACGTACATGCATATAGATATGACAAAATACTTAAGTCAAAATAAAGAAAATTTTTATTAAAACTGTAAAACGGGCTGATATTACAATGAAGTCAAATACAAGGAATCATCAAAATCAGAAATTTACAAAGATCTAGAAACTCTACGGTATCCTACAACACAACAGTATCAAGAGATCGAGGTATATGGAAATCATATTAAAGAAGGAACAGGGGTCGTGGTATATGGCAATCACGTTGAAAAAGGAACAGAGGTCGCGACATATGGCAATTACGTTGAAGAAGGAACAGAGGTCGCGCCATATGGTAATCACGTTGAAGAAGGAACAGAGGTTGCAGCATATGACAATCGTGTTGAAGAAGGTGGGGAGGTCGCAGTATGTGAAAGCCTTATCAAAGAAAATCGGAGATCCCTACTTAAGCATGACCATCACTTCCATCCTGCGCACCGCGACCTCCCTCAGGTACCACAATAGCACCAACGATGTGCAGCTCTTCAAAGCTCCCAATTAATTCCTCAACAGATGGACCAAGGAAATCCAATGGCAAGCGCGGATGATGGAACCAGATGTTGTAGAGAAGATCACGCTGGGCTTCATCAATCAAGGCCACATTCTCCTCCTTTTAGCCCTTCTCTCTCTGTGAGAGCTTCTTATTTTTCTTGGCCAAGTCTTCTTTTGACTTCTCCAAGAGTCCCTGGGCTTGAGCCACCTCTCCACAAGCACGTTTAATATCAGTCTGCTTTTTGTTTGACCTAGCAGCCAATTCTTTCAGCTCCTGCTCTAAGGCCTTCTTACGGGCCCGATATTCCCCAAGATCCACCACCAGCTGCTTCTCACGACCTGCTCTAATAGTGAGCTCTCTTTTTGCCTACATAAGCTCATCACGCAGCTCTCTTATTTCCGCATCATTCTCCCCAGACTCGAGCATATCTTTGTATGCTAGGCAAACGGTCTAGAAGAAGAAAGGAAAAACGCGAACGAGCGATTAAATAAAAAATTAAAATAAAAAAAAGGGAAGAGATTTTTAACTTACCATGAGAACGTGACGAGAAAATGTATGACGGAAGTCTGGGCCATTATCTTCCTCAACGTACAGCTTAAGCCCCCAGTAAGGAACTCTTCGTAAAGCACCGGAGCACACCCAAGGTATTTCCTTCCAACCGTACCAAGACCTCGACTCAACGACGGGAGAGCAGCTTGGCCAATCATGGCAGAGTGATTGAGCCTCCCCCTCTGAACAGGTTGTTCCGCGAAGGCATCGAAGTCGACCCCCTTTCCCTTTCTACGAGCACCCGCAGTATTTGCAGAAGGAGAGGGTGAAAGGCTTGGAGCAGGCCCTTACAGAAGTAAAGGCTAATCGTTTAGGTTAGGCCCCTCCAACCTGCCCTTTTTTAGGGAGAACAAAAAGAGGAGAAGTTTCAACTCCCCTCTTAGCAAAGGGAGACTCTAGTGTTTTAAGCTTCCCCATCTAATCCTGCTGCAGGTGCTGTTGCTGTTATTTCTGCTCGCTGCCCGTCTGTGGTTGGCAACGAGAACAAGTGAGAACCATCCTCTGAACTTCAGAGAACGACTAGGATAAAATATATACAAATTCAAAGTAGCTATAGACCTAATCGGTATTAATATCAACACAACTAAAATATCCCCAGCAACGGCGCCAAAAACTTGTTATGCCTTTTTTTGGTTCTCGCAAGTATACGGGGTCGGCACAAGTAATAAAGTGTGAGTAAATTATCGTCTCCACAGGGATATTTAGGTGTTGAGTACTAAAGTTAACTAAGCGTATTTTTATTTGGATAATTGGAAGGTTTAAAATAAGAAAACAAAAGATAAAACTAATAAACATAAAACGTAAAATATACAACCAAATTGAGAGATGAACTAGGGTATTTGAATTCACCTAATCCATCCAATTGAATTTCATAAAAGCACATTGTTGTAGTTTAATTATTCATGTTGATAATCGTATTTATATAAATTATCCAAAGTCCCCTCTCGAGGTAAATCGGATCTATTACCAGATACACTAATATCCCATCTCTCGATAGTATATCCAAGTGCATGAAAATGCATTAGTCACAATAAACATCCTACATGATCACACAAGCAAATTAGTATATCTCTATCTAATTCTACTTGTGGTGGACATTACATCGAGCACGTTGTGGGCGTCTCCTCTTGGTACATAACACACAACCAATTTATCATCTAAATGTAGGCCTTCACATTCAAAAGCATTAAGCATAATAATATCACTCAACAACATAATAATCAACCACAACAAATTAAACAATCAATTCATTCAAGTTTCATAGAAAATGATGCATCAAAAACCTAACTTACAAGTTTAGTTCATAATCAAAGATTTACAACTAAACATGTTTTCTAATTAATAAAGAGAGTTACAAGCAAGAAAATAAAGAAGGAAAGGGATAGAAAAACTCTAGGTGTGATGAACTTTCGTCCTCCTTCTCTTGTGAATTTGTCTAACTTCCACTTTCTCCAAATCCAAGCTTGATGGTAAGATTTTGGCTCAAGGATTGAATCCAAACCATCTTGTTTCCAAGGTGATCTTCTTCTCCCCTCTTTGCCTCTTCTCTTCTCTCTTGGTCTCCTTTTGGTCCTCTTCTTAGAGCCCTAGCCGAACTCTCTCTCTTTTCTCCCCTTTTTCTACTTATAGGCACTGGAAATAGGGTTTTTCACATTGCCATTGCGAACATGGGTGGCTACCACTGGTTGCAAAGCCGTGGTTGCGGTACTCACTGCTGAAAAATTGAAGTTTCATCGCGACCGGCGTATTGCGGTACACACAGGTCCAAATTTTGGGATTGCGCACTGTTACGAAAATGACCATAACTTCCTCTAGAAAACTCCAAATCACAAACCGTAAAATGAATTGGAAAGTAAACATCTATATCTTTCCATACATATAAAGCTCGAAACCCAGTTCATCCTCTAGAATTTATGGCAGCCTCCGAAACATAACCGATCTGCAGTGAGAAATCTTCAATTCTTCCAACTTTGTCATATTTTCCCTAATATTCACCTAAGGCCTGCACACTCAAGGAAAACATCAAAACATCCGATAAATACCTGCGAACGGGACAAAAGAAGGTAAAGAAAGGTACTAATGAAGGCCCATTTTTTATCAAGAAATGGAGCCAACACTGCCCGTCTGTGGTTGGCAATGAGAACAAGTAAGAACCATCCCTTGAACTTGCTCAGCGGGAGTAACTCCCCTGCTCAGGGTATACGGCGTAACTACCTCTTGGGCACCCCACACCTCGTAAAGCTACCGCACCTCCTCGCGATCAGGAGCTAACTTGAAGCCCACCAAGAGCTCGTCAGTGACCTGCCTATACTCAGCGAGTTCCCCTGGATTGTCCAAGATCAAGGCCTTGATAGCGTCAAGTGCCTATCTCTCATCCTCGAAAAGGTCAGGATTCGAGCCCGTACCCCTTACAAACAAGAAAAAGGGTAAGCATAAGCACATGATATTAGCAAAAAAAAATAGTAAGATTCATCCTTTGTCAACAGAACAAACTCACTGGGCATCAACACAAAGCTCTTATTTTTTTAAGAGCTCGATCTCAAGACCCTTAACAAAAAAGTATGACGATTTATAATTCTCAGCATTCAAGCTAGGGTCCCCTTGCAGCAAGTCTCTATATTCGCCAGCCCGCACACTCAGATAGTGCATCGCATTGTGGAGGGCATCCTCAGGTGAGCCCCATCCCCAGAGGCACTACTTCAGGACGAAACAATGTTTGATGACGTTGTCACTAGGAGAAGGAATCTCGTGCTTCCTAAACGAGAGGTAGAGAGTAAGAAGTTGGCCATAAGAGCTGGGGGGTAAGCTGTATAGGGGCAAGCTTCAGGAGGTTTAGCACGTCTATAAGGAACCCTGGGATTGGGAACCTCAACCCGCGATCAGGTGGTGCCATCTGATAGCAATATAGTCAAGATGAGGATAGGTAGCCATATCAGTCACAGCGGGCACCAACATTTGGTGACCACTGGGAAATTGAAAGGACTCTGTCATGAGTGTCAAATCCCCCGATAAATCCTGGAAGAGACCAATGCAAAAGCCTTATTTCTCCTGCGTGTACCACTACAAGCTGCCCGAGGGAGATTAGCCAATATCTCCACACCATTCACTACCTCCACGTCCCCTCGCTGGTCGGTGGTGACCTGGGCTACCGCAATCGTCCCTGTGACACCGTCCTAAAGTAACTTGACCCCTTGGCGACCAGAGACACAAGCCTCCGCCCCTCTATCCTCACGGAGCCTCTGACTGCTCGAACTAGACATCTATAATAAAGCGAAAACCTAAAGTCAGAAAACAAGAACGTAACCTAAAGCATCTATCGCAACCTAAGAGCTCAAGCCAGAGGCACTAGAAGGTCACAACTACCCAAACCAACTCAACGAAGATAATAATAATAATAATAATAATAATAAAGGGCTTCATGACACATCCGAAGAAAATCCAGGCGCACAAAAGCTCAAGTGAAAGACTCAAAAGACAAGAAAAATAGAGGCAACGGAGACAACGACAAAGAACGAAGAAAAAGATCAGAAGACTCACCACGAAGAAAACGAAGAACGGCAAGCGCAGCAAGCAAAAACAAATGGCAAACCCACTCTTACACAGACAACCGCAAGCCTCAAGATATTCCCAGTGACTGGAACCAACAGAAGTTGAAGCGCACCCTTTTTCTTTTGAAGATTATTCGCGTATAAAAGAAGAAAGAATTTTAAGAGACTTTGCAAAAAATGAAGAAAAAGAGAAGAATGCCCCGTATATAACCAAGGAACCCGGACCATTAGATCAAAGCAATAATAACTGGGAGAAAGATTTACAGCTAATATTCAACCTGGGGATATGGCAGGATACTCGAAGTGTAACTAATTTAACACACACATTTAATGCAATGTATAGCGTGGCAGTTGACATGACATTTCCCACCGTCTTTGTAACTCGGAGCTAACGACCTCAAAGAACGACTTATGAACTTCCTCATAAACAAACTAGCAACAATCCCAACTTCCTCATAAACGAACTAGCAACAATCCCCTGGAGACAGCTCGCAGAAAGAAAACATATCAACTTCCACCATGAGACTATCGAGCTAGAAGCAGGGGGCTAATGTTATGCATCAAATTACACTAGGCCCAAACAGGCCCAAAGATACTCAAATATAAAAAAAGCCCAACAAACGAAGGAGGCCAATGGATCGCTGCATAATGAATGGGCCCCGATCCAACAAACTCAAAGGAGGAAACCCTATATCAGCGAACAGCATGGGGACACTCAAAGGATCAAGTACCACATCTCACAAACGGCCCGGTTGCAGATCAAACAACATTTAGCCCGCAAGCCATCCAACTCGAAGCCCCAATCAAGGGAAGAATCTCGAGAATAAAGGGATTACATTCAGTCAACTAGTAGACTCCTAATCAATCGCAAACTCCTTGATTCCAGCAATCGTATTCAAGATAAATCACGATTCTTAGGGGATATAATTTAGACCCTAAATTCTGTAATTAGATTCCATGTAAAACAGAGTGACTCCAATCCCTTTACACTATAAAAGGGACTGATCATCACTATTACAGAGGTTAACAATTTTTCCAGAAAAAATACACATAAGCGAGCTCCGCATATACTCTCAGCGAGCTCGACTTGAATACTGAGAATAATGGATTTAGGCATTCCTATAAGCCAAACTACTTTAAAAATCACTGTGTCAACCCATTTTATTCTTTTGTCACCCCTTAAATTATTGTTGTTCACAATTAATTCAATTGACAAGATTCGCACGTCAATAGTAACTGACTTTGTAAAATTGCTTAAGTGATGAAATTAGATGGATTTTAAAATGAAAAATATAAATAAAAAGACGCATAACACATCTTGCCCTACCTCAATAAAAATTGATGGATTTCAAATTATTATCAATCAATATTATTTTTTTCAAGATAAATCAATATAAATATTTGAAAAAATTTAACAACCTCTATAAGAATTCTAATAAAATTTATATGGAATCTGTAGACTTCGTAATTCCACCAAAATCTATAACTTAAAAAAAAATTCATCAATCTTTAACAAACTCCAGATTAGATACACCCTAGATAAAGATAAAATCTATAGGCTTAATAATATTGCTAAAGAAAGGGGAAATTTCAATTTAGTTAGTAAGTTATTAAGGAATATGTTGACTTGTGAATTCAGTCAACGCAATTAACAGTAATTATAAATGAAAAACGAATAAAAATAGATCAAGAAAAAAGATTTTTAAAGTGGTTCGGCCTAAACACAATGTATGCATCCACTGTTCTTGTATTGATATTGAGCTCGCACTAAGTATTTTCTCTGAATTTAATAACCCTTGTACCAATGATAACTTCTCCCTTTTATAGTGTAAAGGGATAAAGTCATTCTGGTTTACATGGATTTTAAATGCTGAAAATCTGGGATTAAATCAAATCCCTAGAAATTACATTTTAATTGGAATACAATTACTGAAAATAAGGAATTTAATACAAATTCAAACTCTGTTGATTGACTCTCCTCTTGTTCTTGACAATGTCATAAAGAACTATGAGCGATTTCGAGCTACGCAAGCTCCGACCTACAGTCAAAAGGTCACTAGGTCGAATGGGGTAGAAGTCGCGGAGGCTTCAACCTCTGGTCATATGGAAGTCATGTCGGCCCAAGGGGAGGTCGTAGAGGCTTCAACTTCTGGTCTCCAGGAGGTTAAGCTGCCTGAGGGTGGATTCCTAGAAACAATCAAGGTGGCACAAGTCGCTGGCAATCAGGAGGGAAATGTAAAGGTAGTAGATGGCATGGAGGTAGCGACTAACCTCCACAGAGCGAGCTTCGCATAATATCATAACCTAAGGCCGAGGCCTTCATGTCAGTGCTGGGATTTATGCCTTAAAGCTTGTATTTGTCAACGGTTAAAAACTTAATAAGAATTATCCATTTTATCATTCTAGTTTAAAAGCGTTTTATATTCAGTAATACATTCATATTGTGCAAGAACATCCTATATTGCAAGAGGTAATCTCAGAATGAGTATATGACGGTCATATACAGTAGGATTCATTTTGAGACATGCAATCTAAAGAGTCCGTAGAGAGCAAATAAAACTGGGTACTTTGTTTGTGATTGATCTACTATTGCGGTCCATTCTGTAAAGTACGGTGGTCATATCCTAGACCACTCATATAGTTGACATGAGAATGGAGGCACCTTATATGATGAGATCATATAAGACTGGGCCACGATTTATATGAATCTCTCACCAAGATCCGTTACTAGATGAAATTCATATATATCGATAAGCGATGGCTATTTATAGGTGATCTTAATCCTGAGTATCTTATCGACTCCTTCAGGTTGGATCGTGGCTTTTGATTTACACATGAGTGAGATCGATGTGAATCTCGACCAATACCTCTGTATCTTGAAATTGCGGTTTGGCTTGTAGCTGGAAAGGTATGAACACGATAGGGGAATCTACTCCTTCTTGATTGAAGTAGATGAGTAGTTCCCTTAAGGGTTGATTACGAGCTTGAATAATTATGAGATCTCTCATTCTTCCATGAGGAAGACAGGATTTAATTGTTCATTAGAGAATCAACGGTGCTTAAAGGAAAAGATATATCTAGAGGGGTATAACGGACTTTATGACCCAGCTCTAGTCATGAACTACTTGTGGAGGATCACACTATATGTAAATAGTTATATCAATGGACGCTGAGACTTCAGATTGTATAAACACATCTACAGTTCTAAAAGTGCAGCCTCGGGTTTTTAGTGGAATAACTCCGAGGTTAATAATCGTGAACTATTAATTAAAGAGTTTAATTAATATTACTGAATATTATTGGAGCTCAAAACTATGGGTCCATTAAGTCCCCTTACTAGCCCTTATGGTTGTTGGTAACGAGGGTCACAGTAAATTAATTGGATGGTCTAATTAATAGTGTTACGAAAGTAATGCAATTTAATTAAAAGAGAATAATTAAATAATATCATTATTTAATTAAATATTTAATAAAATAATAGAATATTAATAATTATTAATTATTAATTCTATTTATTAAATGGGAGGTTATGGAATCAAATTGTGATAGGGACAAAGGAATTAAAATAATAGGATTATTTTAATAGTCCCACAAATCACAGGTTCAACTTTTTAGGGAGACCAAAATAAATAGGATTTAGAATCCTATTTGACAGGTCAAACTTAAACCCTAAAGAGCTAGTATATAAGTGTTATATTGCTATAAAAATTGACCTAACCACAAGTGAAAAACACAGAGAGAATTCGGCCATAGTAAGAGAGAAAAGAAAAAAAAAAGTTTTTTCTGACTCTCCCCTATTTTGCAGGAGCTCCCGCCTAAGGAGAAAGGTGTTCTCCGTTCGTTTTTCACATGACCTTCATCTCTTACCGTGATGTGCCCACACACGCTTTGTCAGACCGCGGGTCATTACTCGAAAGATCTGATGGTAGATCGAAGAATCAAAAAAGCGAAATCAAGAAAAAGGTATGTAGTTCTAAATATTCTTTTTTCTGCGTATACACAGGAACTCGTTCCTGATTGAAAAAGGTTTTTAATAAAAGAAAATTTTTGAAACCCTATTCTGCACATTATTTGATAATCAAATCTTTTTCCTTTTTCCCTTCAGTCAGCTCCCTCCAAAATTCGTGAGGTCCTTCAACCTCCCTAAGGGGCATAGAGTGCTCGTTCCTACTATAACAGATAGGCCCGCTTATCCTCACCTGGGCTATATAGCAATCAGCCAGTAGCATTTGTAAGCCAGGTTGAGGTTCCCCTTCTCAAACTTCCTCATAGACGTCTTGAACCTTCTAAAGCTTGCTCCAATGCAACTTTTCCCCAACTCATTCTCTTAGTTGATCTCCCTTTACCTCACGTTTCGGAGGCACGGGGTCCCTCCTCCAAGTGATAACATTATCAAGTTCTACTTCTCTTTGAAGAAGACCCCCCTTCCAAAGGGTTCACCTGAGGGCACTGGTAGAGTCAGTTCGCATGTCCACTTGCTTGTTTTCTTCTAACTTTTTCCTTTTTTCATTCTCAGGTGGTACAGGCAAGAATCTTGTGATCTTTGATAAGGAGAAGGACGTTCTTGGAGCTCTTCAAGCTCTTATCCCAATAGATCCAAGGGGTCTCGCCGAGCATAAACGGATCACCGAGTAGCTCCTGGTGAACTTTAAGCTCGCGCCTAACCGTAAAGAGATGCAACAGCTTAACATTAAGCTGAACATTCAAAAGGTTGTAGAGCTACATACCCCGAGCTCGGAGGATAAAGAAACTGAGTCTGACGAGTAGGGTGTCCAGGAACCAGCTCGCAAGCGACCTCGTCGTCAGCAACAACAATAACAACAACAGCAACAACAGCTGCTCCAGCAGCAGCACAATAAGAAGAATCAGCAACAGTAACTATAAAAGCAGCCAACACAACACCAGAAGGAAGAAATGGGAAGACTGCAAATGATGAAGTGCCCTGCGGGCAAGAGGAGAGCTATTGCCTCTCTTTCCACCGTCCCCGCGAAGAAAACGAAGGTGGGGGAGCCTAGCCAGGGCTACCAGCCCCCATTTCCAAAGGGAATTCCCCTATCTCTTCCACCACTTCTTCCAACTCTTCCCACAGCAAGCAAAAGCGAAGGGAATGAGGTTATTTATGGGCCCAGCTCGCCATGGTGGAGTAGTCTGCTGGGGGAGGGTCACCTGCCCAGCCCCACGAGGTGATCCAGCTCGATCCCACCTAGGTCGCCCCGTCTTCTTCGGATTAGACCCTTAGTTCTGTCACGAATGAGTTCCTTCAGCAGGCTCCAACCCTTTATGAGGACTTCCTCACAAAGGGTCTCAATCGGCGCATCGAGGAAGATTAGGGGTGGACCTTTGCCATGTTCTGCTCTGTTACACCCTCAAGGTAAGTATCAGCTTAGTAAAGTGTGACTTTGGTGATTCTTTTTATTTTTTTATTTTTTATAACGACCTCTTGTTATATATTGTTTTTTTAGTCCGCCTGTCTCGCACACAAGGACTAGCTCGAGACTGAGAGAAGTGAGGTAGAGAAGAAAGGGCTTCATGAGGAGCTTGAGGTCGCTAAGAGAGAGGCCTAAGCCTAGAAGGAGAAGTTCGCTGCCAAAGTGAAGCTCGAGAAGAAGCTGGCCGAGACGGCCAATAGATGTCAGGCCTTCAGGAAAGAGATAAAGCTAGAGATGAATACGTCCGCAGCCAGGTACAGTGATCAAATCTGCGTGCTGAAGGACAAAATCGAGAGGGCTAAGGCCGACCTCCAACACTCCTATGAGTTGCTCGAGAGGCAAAAAAAAAAAGACCTCGCCACGAAGGATGAGGAGCTCGCCTAGAGGGATAGAATCTTGGAGGAGCAGAAGGGGGAGATACATGATGAAACTCACATCGACATCTTTTACAGCCTTTGGCTCCGATACCCCGAGCTCAACCTCGACTTCATTGGCCCATCTATTGGTGAATTTATCGATTATTTCAAGGCCATGCGAGCTGCAACGGAGGCAGAAGATGCAGTACAACAGTTCGCTAATGAGGTCGTTGGGGATCCTTCTTAGGAAGGAAATGGGGCACAGGACACTATTTCAACCTCTGAGTCTGTAGATCCTATAACTAACATTGGCAACCAAGTTGCCCTAAGAGGTGAGGATCCTCTAACTAGTCAGGTCTAGTTCTTCAAAGCTTCAACATCCATATCTTCCAAGCGTGCAGACCTTCATCTTAAATCAAGGAATATATGCTTCTCCCAGCATGCAGACCTTCATCTTTGGACGAGGAATGCAATATTAGCTCTAGATGCCTGCCAGTTTTAGTTCTTTAATCACTTCAACAAACTAGATCAGAAGTACATTGTCAAGAATAGTTCAGATATGGTTATGGAAGTGAAATTCAGTGCTATTAACAAACTTAAAGATGTTCAAAATATTTACTCATCACATGTAGCAACTTCTTTAATGTACTTCTAGCAACTTTGTAGTAGTTTTTGATGTAATTATAGCTCGCTTAGAACTTTAATGTAATTCAGTTTGTTTAGAATTTCAATATAATTTCAGCTCGTTTAAAACTTCAATGTACTTTCAGCTCATTTAGAACTTCAATGTACTTTCAGCTCATTTTAGAGCTTCAATTAAATGAAATTTTGTTTTTGTTATTAAGTGTTGTATTTTCATTTATCTTGCTCGCTTTAAGTAAACACTCAATGCTTTGTAAACAACCATGCACTTAACTTAAAAACTTACAAAACTTGATAATCATGACCTTACTAGTTGGAACGTAGACTCATGTTTGTAAGCATTGCCACCTCGGGTGTCTCTATTGACCTCGTTGGTCTAAAAGTTCGTGAGCTCTCAATTTCGCAAGTTCTGCCAATTTTGCACAACTCTTTGGGAGGTTTGTCACCTTAAGTATTGACCTCGCCAGTTTGGGAGCTCGTGAGCTCTCAGGTTAGCGAGTTCCGTCAATTTTATACTTAGGTTTTTATGAAGTCTTCTACCTTGAGTGCTTTTATTGACCCCACTAGTTTGAGAGCTCATCATCTCTCAAGTTGGCAGGTTCCAGCAATTTTTACAGCTCTAGGTCTGTTACCTTGAGTATTTCAATTGACCCCGCGTGTTTGATAGCTCGTGAGCTTTCAGGTTGATGGGTTCCTCCAATTTATATACTTAGGTTCTTGCGAGCTTGCTGGTTTGAAGGTGGGAGACCTTCTCATTTGCAAGCTCATTTAGCTGACCTCTCCGGTTAGAAGGTGAAAACCTTCTCGATTGTGAGTGTTGCCAACACAAAAAAATTTTGAAAAATTTTCATTTCCAATTTGCATCAGTTGTATCATTTGTATGTCGCTTCCATCACTATTCTTATCCCCTAGCCCCCCACGTTCGAGAGTAATAAGCAGTACACGAGAGTTTATAGAGAAGAAGAATGACTTTATTGATTTAATACTAAAATAAATACAATGGTTACTGGTAAAACTTTTACAAATGTTCTATTTCCAAGCTCGTGGAACTCGAGCTCCATTAACATTCATGAGGTGGTACGTTCCATTCCTCAGGTCTTCATCCACTATGTAAGAACCTTCCTAATTTGGACTCAGGGCTCTTTTTTTAAGGTTGCAAGCTCCAGGAAGGAGTAACCTTAGAACGAGGTCATCTTTTTTTAAATGTCGCTGCTTGACTTTTCTACTGTAATACCTGGCAACCCTTTTCTAGTATACAGCTACCCTTAGGCAAGCAGTGTCCCTACTTTCTTCAATCCAGTCGAGGCTAGCTACAAGTAGGTCTTCATTCTGCTCTGGGTCGAATGTAGCTCTTCTGTTTGTGCTTGCTATGGATTCAGCTACGATCATAGCCTCTGTTCCATAGACCATGGAGAACGGGGTCTCTCTTATCATGCTCCTCATAGTAGTCCTGTAGGACCACAACACCTTTGGAAACTCGTCTGCCCAAGCTCTATTTTTCCCTTTAATCTTTGTTTTCAGAGTGTGCTTGATAATCTTGTTCACTTCCTCTACTTTCCCATTTGCCTGTGGGTGATCAACTGCAAAGAAGCTCTTAGTTATGGTTAGGTTTTCACAGAACGACTTGAATCTTTGACTTTCGAACTGCGTGCCGTTATCTATGACTATCTTCTGAGGGACCCCAAACCTGCTCATAATATTTTACCACATAAAGTTTTCAATCTTTGCTGTCGAGATCTCGCTGAAAGCTTCGGCCTCTGCCCACTTCGTAAAGTAATCCACAGCCACTACTGTGTGCTTGCAGTTACCGCAGGCTGTAGAGAGCGGCTCCATTAAATCCATCCCTCATATAGCAAATGGCCAAGGGTTGACCATTAAATGTAAGGGAGCTAGGAGAGCTCGAGGCATGTTGGCAAACCTCTGGCATTTATCGCATTTTTTTCACCAAGTCGATAGCATCTTGCTTCATCGTGTGCCAATAAAAAACCTGATGCGGCGCTTTGTGAGCTAGGGAAAGTCCCCCAACGTGTTTGCCACATAAGCCCGCATGTATATCACTGAGGATAGGAATAGCGTCCTCTTCATTTGTACACCGCAATAGCGGAGTGGAGATCCCCGTTTGTACAACATGTCATCGTAGATAACATACCTCGCTGCTAACACCCGTAATCTCCGAGCTTCGTTTTTGTTTGCAGGTAACAGCCCGTTTATAAGGTAATTGATGAGTGGATTCATCCACGAGTCCAGTGAAGTTCTGATCACCATATGTACCTTATTAGTCATTATACTGGGCTCCGGTAGATGCTCTATTGGTACGACACTAAGCAGATTTGCATCTTTGGTGGTCGCTAGGTGTGCTAGAGCGTCTACATGCGTATCTGGAGCTCACGGGATTAGCTGAATTTCATGCCATTGAAATTTATCTATGAGTTCACTAACTTTCTGCAAATAAGCCATCATTTTTGTGCCGCGGGTTTGGAACTCCTTCTTCACCTAATTCACAATCAGTTGTGAGTCATTGTAGATCTTTACTACCTGCACCTGTAGCTCTTTGGCCAAACGTAGTCCAGCAAGGAGAGCCTCGTATTCTGCTTCGTTGTTGGATGCAACGAAGTCTCATCGTAGCGCGCAGTGGATCTTATGCTTCTCTAGGCTGATTAAGAGAACATCAGCTCTGGCCACCCTTTCACATGACGATTCGTCGATGTATAGTTCCCACAGAGGGAATTCTAATTCTTTTTTTTCATCCTTGAGCGAGGAGGTAGGGGGAAGTTTTTTGTTGGGGTTTCTCCTCCAAGCCTGAGAATTCTACCATAAAGTCTGCCAAACCTTGGCCTTTGATCGCTGCTTGTGGCTTATACTCCAAATCGTACTATGCATTTCAACAGTCTCTCTAAAGTGTCAGGCTTCTGCAAAACCTGTCTCAAAGGGTAACTGGTTAGTACCTCAATGTTGTGGGCTTGGAAGTAAGGCCGCAACTTCCTTGATGCCATTATTAAGCAGTAAGCGAGCTTCTCCATCTGTGGGTATATGCTCTCTGCGTCCTGCAACCTTTTGCTTACGTAGTAAACTGGCAGCTAGATTTTATTCTCCTCCTTCACCAAGACTGCGCTTATAGCGTGCTAAGTCACTACTAAATAAACAATGAGTTTCTCTCCGTCCTATGGTTTTTATAATAAGGGAGCTCGCCTCATGTATTCTTTCAGCTACTTGAGGGCAAACTCGCACTCCTCTGTCCACTCGAACTTCTTGTTTCCTCGCAGCACGTTGAAGAAGAATACGCATTTATCCATTGATTTTGAGATAAAGTGACTTAGTGCTACGATCTGGCCGTTGAGGGTATACATGTGCTTTGGCTTTATAGGAGATCGTTGTTAGAATTATGCTCAATAGCAAGAGTGTAATAGTATTTTTTACTAACTTTTTCGTATTTATAAAGTGATTTCTATTTTAACAAATCTTATAACATTTATATTAATTGTCAAAAGTAAATAATCATAAGATTAAGATACTATGAGAAATAAAGAATTGTTCGTACATCTGGCTATGTATGAGGTAGACATAATTCTTTAATTACTCTCGAACAACATTCATAACTTAAGATAAAGGTTGCAGTGTCTACCTCATACATATCAGAGGTATTGGTCGAACAATATTCACAACTAAAATCATCAAAGTGCAATGTCTTTGGACAAAAGAATCTGGTGCATTAGGTGCATTGAATAAGATCAAAGTAGAAAAATTTTATTCATAACCGTCAGTGGATAAAAGTATTCTCATGAGACAATCGGAGAGTCTATCTCAATCCTAAAATAAATGATGGACTTATGGTTACAAGTGTTATCATTTGAGTTGTCAATGAGTATGATTATATCGTATAGTCTATCCTCGATGGTTTGGTGGTATTCACTTGTTAATCGATAAAGGACTTCATTTATAGATATGGACATCGTGACTACATTTGATAAATGTTAGTAGAATACCATCATATGGATATTTTGAGGTATTGGATATTAAATCTTAACGTTAAATTTTCAATAATGTCTATTGAAACATGGCTTCTGGAGGACAAGTCAAAATATCCAAGTTCAAAATATGGTCATATGAGTAAATATGGTAACTTGGAGAGCTATAGGCGGTCTATGAGCTTTTGGCGATTACTGGTATTTTTCATGAGGATACACTTCTCCAATAAGATTGTCTAGGGTATGAATGAGTACACTAAACTTATTCTATCTTTATTTAAGAATTCAATGTTAGTGCTTTAGTGGAATGAACTAAAATTAATAGATCGGACCTAAGTGAATCATTTGTTGATTGTTATTAGGTTATGTCTATTGGAGCTTAAATTTAGATAGCCCGCCAAGATCCTCAATCCAGACGAATTTGAATGAATCATTTGTTATATTCTATCGGACCATTTATTTGGTCCATCTTAAGAATTGTTTTTGGATTTTTTTTTCAAAAGGTTTGAGAGGTGCGATCTTGTATTCGATCAAGACGCGCTGGTAACTCATCAAAGTACATAAGATGGGCGGCCAAGGGTGTGTGATCTATTGGGCGGCCCTATTGGAATGTGTTTAGCATTCCATTAATAGATTAAGAATATAATTTGCACATTTAATATAAATGGGCTATTGAAATTATATTAATATATTAAATAAAGGCATGTGGACTTGTTTCTTTTAGTAAGAATGGGTCTAGTTCACATGTGGACTTATTGTGGAAGTCCAATGGGATTAATAAAATGAAAAAATAAAGTTTGGTCCATGTTGAATGGCTTGGGCGGCATTAGCTAATTTAATTTGCTAATTACTTTATTTTATTTTATTATTTAATTAAATAAAAATTAATTGATTAATTATTTAATTAAAAAGTCAAACTACTTTTCTATTAAGATTTGGATTCCTAGTATCATATTATTTAAGGATAGTATGATAAGTATCAAAAACATTTTTTGATAAGGTGATAAATAATAGAAATTATTTATCAAATCAAATTAAGAAGGTTTTTGATAACTATCAAAACTCTAAGTTGACTTTTGTGTCAAATTAGGAAGTTTGGATTATGTCACAATTACTTAATATCCATTAATTTAATTATTAAATAATACACTTACTAGTTGAGATAGGATTGAACTCTTGGATTGATAGATTTTTGGTGGAACACAAATCCTCCCATCTAGAGGAATTCGGCCACCTATAGTCACCTAGCAAGAGAGTTCAGCCATAACAAGCAATGGGTGAGATTTTGTGAGCTTTGTGAAGCCAACAAAAATCGTCCACTAGAGCAATAGGTGTGTGAGAATTCGGTCAAGAGCTCATTAAGCAACTGAGTTAGACTGAACCTCAACTTATTCATTCCATAGTTGCTATTTAAACTGATCGAAACTCTTCGGAAGAGTTGTCAGTATGATGCTCACTTAGCTAGCCTTATCCATGGCTCCACCATTAACTTCAGCTGTGTTGAAAAGAGACATCATGCCCAGGACATGTTCCTAAACTGATGTTCCTTCCTTCATACGAGCAAGAATTGCAGAACGAACAGTTTCGTGTCACTTTTGCTCAGAAGGTTGCCCAAACATGGCTTTCAATGACTTCATCATCTCAAAGTTGTAGTCATTATTTCGTGCTTCGAAACAAGCACATCAATCATGCTAGCTAGCAAACAAATGCGAGCCTTTTCATCAACTTGAACTCATTTCTAGTGAGCCTCACGAACACTTCGTGGTGCGTTGGCTGCAAGCTTCAGAGGACATTCCTCTATAAGCACAAATTGTTTAGGTCTTTACAGACCAAGATTGCATTAATGTTGTTTTTCCATTTTGTAAAGTTTTCCTCGATTAATTTTTCATTAGCAAGGATTTGAAGTAATGCACATGACATTGCTGAAATAAACATAAATAAAAAATTTAATTCATTTCATACATTCATGTCATATGTAAAGGTTCAACATAATATTAAACATGATGCATGAACACGTTTAATGAACAAAAAAATCCCTAAAAATGTCACTACGCCACGACAATCCAACATTCCACAAGCAAGTGCCGCATTGGGGTCGGTTAAGTACTTGCATGTTGGATCGAGATATTATCAATTGAATGATACACCAGAATAAATCTTTATTATAATATCATTCAAACCATTGCTTATTTTAGTCAGGATCTTAATTAACAATTTTAATTAAATCATTATAAGTGTAACTCATCATTTCAGATCTCATGAACTTAACTTGAGAGTTGCTACCTTGGGGTCAGTCAATCCCAAAATACATCCAAAAATTCTATCTATTAGGAAGTCAACCTTGGTATTAACTCTCGTGGACATAGGGAGGACGAAAATAAAGCTGTCTCGAGGTACCACTTGAATCTCATGGTGTTGAACTAATAATAGAGACTTCGGGATATAAGACCATATATCCCTCTCTCACTCACTATTTTAGAGTTATGGTTTTCTAATGACCTCGGGTGTTGAAACTCTAGTCCTTAAATTAACTTAGATCATACGACTAAGAAAAATCTAAGTTTCTAGGTTATAAATATGTTACTAGAATCTCATCCCATTAACATTTAATAAATTACTTGATTTTTAACTATTAAAAATCTAATTTATTATTGGAATTATAATCTATGTAAACTATTTAAATAGACTAGAATTAAATGTGAAATTACCAAGTTTTAAGTATTAAAACTAAATTCACGTTATTCGGTCCAATCATTATTAGGGCCTTAATCATATTAATCCTAATAACATATTGGGCCTAACTAATCTAACTAATTAAACTTTTTAATTAAAAGATTAGTTATTAATGAGAATTACCAAGTTTATACTCCTAAAAACTAATTTCATTATTAATTGCCAATGATGTGAAATCCTTATTTTAATCTCATTAAAATTAAAAAACATAACAAATGGCAATTATATGTCTGACATGTTATAGTGTAAGTGTAGGCACACCTTCTATGTGGCATTCATATGTATGACAATGCTTTAAAATTAAATCATCCCATGACATTAAAAATAAAGTATAAAAAAGTTGACCGAGTACATAAGTTGACCGAATACGATATATTATCTAACTTAAACAATTTTAATTATAAAAAATAATTCAAGGCATTCCTTGGTCTTCTTATAATTCCAAGTCTTCAATATCCTTCAAGTCCACCTCTTTGCATCTATGGGCTCGCAATCAAGTCTAACTTAATTTATGTCAAGTGATTCATCTCTTAAGTTGGACCCTAAGGCCCATCACTTTATTCCAATACTATATTTTTTGCCCATGAAGCCCACAATAAGACCTTTTCGCAAGCCTCAAGACCCCACTTGCATGAAGATGCACACAGCAGCCTTGGAAAATATGGAAGGCTGTCCCATCAGCTTCTATGGGCTGCCATCTTCTGTACTAAAGCCTAAGTGTTACCCTAATATGTAACCAAGGTTCAAGAACAGCCCAAAATTGCCTCTGCCCTTGCGAACACACAGCTGCAGCAGCAACAGCTGTTTGCGCGCATAAGTCAACTTTTGGCTACGGTTTTCGGTCCATTCCGCTACTGTTTTTTTGGACCAACATTCACCAATATTTTTCGAAAAAAACGCAGCAAATAGGGCTCCGAAAACACTGCCTGGACAGCCCCCAAACGTGTGCGGCAGCAAGCAGCGCAAGTTATGCTCGCTGCAATCGCTGTCGTGCGTCCATAGCCATTAAACTTGGCCTTCTTGATTACAAAGATGAACCATAAAAAAAAAATAAACCTATAATCTATCGAACCATTCAATTAACGATCAACTCATGGTTATAAAAAATATATATCAATCATACAAGCTTAGATGGTGCCTACACATATCATAACATAACGGAATCAAAAGAACAAAAAAATCCTAGCTTTTTTTTTTTCGTGTGTACACAAAATTGACTATGATATCAATTGTAGGAAAAAACTATTGTGATTGCGAAAAACGCAGCGGAAGATTTAATGTTTCAAAACTTTTTCCCTATTTGAAAACATACTTTTTGGGACTGGATTTTGAATATATATGGATATAAAAAATTAAAAAAAAATAAAAAACCTTAACAGGATCCTGGGCTATATCCTTCTGAGCTATATCTCGCGATCTGATAACATGTGTATAGGTACGTCACTGATATAATTAGGAACAATCGAAGATCACACAAGTTGAGAACACAACTCCTTATGTTCTTCTAGGTTCAGCCACACCTGCAAGAACAAAAAAAAAATTTGCTTTGGCTGCACCTCTCTGTGTATTAGTTTTTCTTTCTTTTTTTTTGTTCCTTTGTATCCTAATATAAATCTTTATTTATATCAGGATCCTGGGATTTTAGTTGACCAGGTCAAAAAAGAATTTAAAATCATATTTTAATTTGGTCACCATTAGAACTTGAACCAGTGACATCTAGGATAAAAATAATCTTAATTATTTTTAATCTTTTTGTATAAATCATGGTTCAAATCTGTGCCCTCGTATTAATAATTAAATAATTCATAATTATTAATATGATTCCATTTTTAATTCATTAATTACATAATTTAATTAATACCCTGAATTTATTCGTGTCACTTTCGTAACACAATTAATTGGACTATCCAATTAATTAACCGTGACCCTTATTACCAATAACCAAATGGGCAAATAAGGGGACCTAATGGATCTACAGTTTTGAGCTCCAATAATACTTAGAAATATTAATTAAACTCTTTAATTAATATTTCATGATTATTAACCTCGTAGTTACTCCACTAAAAATCATAGGCTGCACTCTCGAAACTGCAGATTTATTACACAATCTGAAATCTCAGTGTCTGTCGATATAGCTATTACATATGGTATGATCCTCCACGAGTAGTTTATAATTAGAGCTAGGTCATAAATTCTGTTATACTTCTCTAATTATATCTTTTCCTTTAAATACTATTGATTCTCTAATGAACAATTATATCCTATCTTTCCATTACGGAAGAAGGAGAGCATTCTTAATTGTTCAAGCCCTGAATCAACCCTTAAGGGAACTACTCCTTTACTTCTCAGAAGAATGAGTGGATTCCTCTATTGTATACAAACGTTCCCAGCCACAAGCTAAACCGTGACTCTAGGATAAAGAGTTATTGATTGAGAATGCTTCTCCGATCTCACCCATCGTATGTCAAAAGCCACGATACAACCTGAAGGAGTCAGTAAGATACTTAGGTTTAAGATCACCCATATATAGCCATCATTTGTCGATATATATGAATCTCTTCATCTAACGGATCTTGGTGAGAAATTTATATAGATCGTGGCCCTATCCTATATTATTTCATCATATAAGGTGTCTTCATTCTCATGTCACCACATGAGTAGTCTAGGATAATATCACCGTACATTACATAATGGACCGCAACTGTAGATTAACCATAAACAAAGTACCCAGCTTTATTTGCTCTCTACGAACTCTTTAGATTACTCGTTTTAAACTGAATCCTTCTGTATTATGACATTCATATACTCAGTTTGAGATTACATCCAGCAATCTTGTATGTTTTGTACATATGATATAAACGTACTGATTTAAATAAATGAATATTCATAGAATGAAAAAAATAACTCATTTTTATTCAAGTTTATTATTACATTTATATATTATAAGCTTTAGAGCATAAATCTTAATACAACCTGCAAGAACAAAAAAGAACGGTTGAGTACTTAGGTCATCGGTATGGTGCTAGTCAAATAGACTTCTACGCTCAAATTAGCAAGTGGGCTCGAACAAAGGAAGTAAGCACAAGAAAGATTAAACCTGTGATGATCGACTGTCGGACATAACAAGCTATATTGTACGTCGAGTTTTAGGGTATTGAGTATACTGTAGTGGGCTGGTGTCGAACAATGGTCGAACTGACAGTGTCAGGGTTTGGCATCGACAATGTCGAATGGTGGCTGGATGATAGTTAGTCAGAATAATGTTGAGAGAAACGTTCTCTAAGATTGCTTTGTAAATTCGCGTGACCTCTTCCTCTGAGGGAAGGGTTTATATTTATAGTATGGGTTTTAAAGCCGGTTGACGTTGGCTAAGGAAATCATGCCCCGAGATCTCAGGATCCCAAAAATCTGAGGAAGAGGATATGCTTATACAGCTGTAGCCCAAACCTGGTCTTCTTTGAGTCAATCTTCTTTGGGCTTCGGGTCTTAGCCAGTTGATGAGCTGTTGATGGGCTTTTAGACTAAGCATTTTGGATCAGTTGTAGACACAAGTCTAATTTGGACCATTTCTTGACCTCTATAGTTTGCCCCCTACTCTCTAAGTTTTTACTAAAGTTTAAGGACTAGTAATAGAAGCTCGGACAATGTCGATGGAGCTATATTTCAATCGTAAATAGCTATTCAATCCTTTAATTGAAAGTTATCACATGGTGGCGAGTGAGAGGTCGACATTATGTCGATCGAATACTTTGTCACTAGGTGAATCAGAAAATTACACAAGGTGATCACTGAAAGATCGACATTGTGTCGATCAAATGCTTATCACTGGGTGATAATCGAGAGATCGACATTGTATTGATCGAATGCTTATCACAAGTTGATAATCAAAGGCAATCACACAAGGTAATAATTGAGAGATCGACATTATATCGATCGAATGCTTATCTTGTTATGATAATCAAAGGCAATCACACAAGGTGATCACTTAGAGATCAACATTATGTCAATTAAAGTCACTCTCATATGGCAGTGGATGAGAGATCGACAAAACATCCACTAGATCAAATGAAGAGTCATTTTGGGTAAGGAGACGTTTGAAATAACTAAGAGGCTTTTTGTTTTCCTGCCTCAAAACGCGTGAGGGCCAGTGGGAAGGTGCCACGTGTTCATCATGAGAGAAGACTCCGGAGTTTTTAAAATGCCCTGTTCTTCTCATTTTCATTTTTTCAACACTCTCTCAAATATAATAAAGTTCTTACAATTATCTAGAAAGTTTTGGTGAATGATTCTGCTAATCCATTTTGGGAGTGCGCATATGGAATTGGATGTTCAACATCAATCCCAACTGCTTTGCAATATTTGTCAAATGTTTTGGATTTAAATCCACTAGTATTATCAAGACGTATCGATTTCATTGGATAATTTAAAAAATGTGCTCCAAGCCTGATAATGTGTGCAAGTAATCTGACAAAAGTAACATTACGAGTAGATAATAAATAAATATGTGATCATCTTACAAAAGCATCAATTAGAATTATGAAGTAGCGGAATGGTCCACTTGGTGGATGAATAGGTCTGCATATATCCCCTTGAATTCTTTATAAGAACGATAAGGATTAAAATCAACTTTAGAATAAGATGGTATAGTCACTAACATCCCTTGTGAACATACAATATATATATATATATATATATATATTCTCATGCAATAAAAGAATCTTTTGGTTCTTTAACGTGTGTCCGTAAAAATTTTCAATGACCCCATGTATCATTATAGATACTGGGTGACCAAGACGGTCATATCAAAGCATAAATACTTTTGGATCTGAAAACTTATGGTTCATAACTATATAAATCTCTACATTTTTATAACTCTATAATTTAATTTGGATGAGAAAGCACTCAGTTTTTCTATAACAAGCTTTTGGCTCGAATTATTAGATGTACTACACAAATGTTCAATATTTTTATCAGTTGTAGTGTTAATGTGATATCTATTTGCCGTATATCTTTTAAACTAAGCAGATTTCTTTTAGATCTATTTAAATATAAAGCATCAGTAATACATAATTAGTATCATTTGGCAAAAAAAGTTGTAGTTCTTCTGGGGCCTTCATTCAGATCTGCTTGACCCGATACAATATTGACCTTTGTTTTAAACAAAGTCAAATTCAAGAAATATTTTTTATTCCATAAAATTATATGTGTTGTTACACTGTTAGTAAGACATACACTACAAAAAAATATTATATTTGTCATGATTTTTTTGCCGCGGATGTTAATCCGTGACAAATATTTAAAATTTTGAATTTTTTACTGCAGATTTTAAACCTTTTGCCGTAAATACTCCGCGGTAAAAAAGTTTTTATAATATTTATCACCCGCAGCAAAACTTTATACCACGACAGTATTTACAACACCTTTTATTTCAGATTACAATATATTTTCTTTGCAGTAAAAGATTATTTTTTTTATAGTGATATATCTTCATCTTATTATTTAATAATAGACAATTCATTATTTCTGATCTTATTTTTTTCATAAAGAAAACTAGTTTTAGAAAAGCTTCATGTAAGTTTACTTTCGATAATGTGTCATTTTCATCAAAAAAAAACCTTCAGAGTTAAAGGGTCTGAAAGGGTCGCATACTCGCATGCATTATTGGGCAAGCAAATTATTTCTCCCAACTACATTAGTTTGCTTAATTCATGAAATGCACTTGTTGTCTCTGTCTTCTTGAAGTTTTATCAATGACGCTTAACAACAGTACTTTGAATACGATAGCAATATGTCAGCAATAGGTCATATAATTGTATATTGAGTTTTACCAATTGCTGTCTCTGTCTTTTTGGTTTAATTACTCTGCTGTCAATGTAACTACTTTTAGAAATGTCTCTTTCAGGTGTGGGAAACTTTGAGGAATCTTTTATGATTTCATCAAGGAGATCTTTTTTCTTAAGAAATCAACTGTTAACACGTAGTATTATAAGATGACTAAAATACCCCTAAACTATTAGTGATAGGGATGGCCCCAGTTCGATTCGAACCGGGCGGTTCGAACCGAATTGGAGATTTTGAACCGGAACCTTAGATTCCGGTTCAAATTCGGTTCTGGAACCGGAAACCGGAACCGGGACAACCGGTCCCGGTTCCGGTTACTCTTAAAAAAAAACCGAAACCGCCGGTTAGGAACCGGCAGTTCACGGAACCGCCCGGTTCGGGCGGTTCCGGTTCGGTTCCCGGTTTTTTTTTTTTTTTTTAAAAAAAAAACTTTTTAATTTTTTACTAATATATATATATATAAACACATATATATATAAACATATATGTATATAATTATATATATATATATAAACACACACATATATATATATATAAACATATATGTATATATAATTATATAATTATATATATATATATATAAGCAAATATATATATCCAACACTGTTGGGCCATATAATAATTTATAAATAAACATGAGTAAATGGCCCAATACTATTGTTGGGCCACATATCACTTAAGTCATAACCCAACAAATACTCATCCTTTTTATAAGCACTCAACTTCCTACACTTCTCTTTTTTTTCCAATGTAGGACTACTTATAAACACTCAACTTCCTACACTACAATTTTCTTTTCAATGTGGGACTACTTACTATCATTTTATATAAAACTTCATCTCCTACACTTCTCTTTTACTTTTAATGTGGGACTAGTGTAGACCATTTTTAACTATATTCTCAAATCCCACATTGAAAGTGTACAAAACTTGAACCATCTTAACTTATCTATATATATAACCAATTCTACATTGAAAGTGAATATATTTTGAAACTACCTTTGTATATATATATATATATATATATATATATATATATATATATATATATATATGTACACACTTCTAAAGTTTTAATTGTCCATCCACAATGATTTATTACCTTTGGTTTATTCATTAGTTTAATTTTTTTAACTTTTTATTAATTTTTTTAAATTTTTTAATTTGAAAAAAAAAATCAAAAATTTATTTTATTGGAGCCGGTTCCGGTTTTGGAACCGGCGGTTCAACCGACGGTTGAACCGTCAGTTCCAAAAGAACCGAGGGGGAACCGGAACCGACGGTTCCCCCCCGGTTCCAACCGGAACCGGAACCGGGACCTCCCCGGTCCCGGTTTCGGTTAGATAAAAAAAGGAACCGGAACCGCCGGTTCGGTGCCAATGGCCATGACTAATTAGTGAGATGATGAAAATACCCCTAAACTATTAGGTCCCGTTTGATATGCGGAATTGGATTAGACTGGGATAGGATTGGATTTGATTTGATTAAATATAATACTATTCCACCGTTTAGTGTAATATGGGATATGATTAAAATAGTTCAATCTATTGTTTGGCGTAATATGGGATATGATTAAAATAGTTCAATCCACATGTATAAATTGAATCACTAAGGATTAGACTAAAAATAATGTAATGAAATATTTATTATATAGTTATAATTTAATAATTTTAAATATAATTGGTCTATTAAAATAAAGATACATAAATTGTAATTAAATTAAAATTGAAAAAATGATTTTATTATATTTTTTTTTAGAAAAGAGGCAAATCAAGAACTAAAACTAAAGCCTTGAATGGAGATCAGATAGAAGACCCTTATCCAGTTAGGAAGAGCATCATCCAATAAAAAAAATTATTGAATAAAAAATAAAAATTTAATTTTTAAAAGTAAAATAATGTAAGAAATTAGTTTAAATTATATTAATTTATTATATTGAAAATGAAGAGGATGATAAGAGAGGAGATAGAGTAGGTATTTGGTAATAAATAAGTGGGATCCGCATATTTTTTAGTCACGGCACTAATAGAGGTGGTGGGTAGGGTGGGTTTGTATAATCCCGTGTAGGGGGGATTAAAGTGTCACTCGGTATTACTAATTCCATGTTCAATTGTGTTGCCAAACGCAGGATAAGGATAAAAATAGTTCAATCCTGACTTAATCCCTTGTACCAAACATATCCTTTTTGTTTTTATATATTTCAGTGTAGTCTTGCTGTGTAAAGTTGTAATTGACATTAAAACTATTAACTTTAACTAAAAATTGGCTAGCGAAAGGGCCAATTGATATGTATTTCTAAAATTTCAAGAACCAGAAAAATTAATAAGTAAAATTTAAGTTAAAAAAAACAATAAAAGATCATAAATACAAAATATTTAATAAGTAAAAAATTAAAAATATAAATATAAATTTTCACCATCCATCTTCATAGATGAATGGTGAAAATTATAAATAGAAATTTTTAAAATATATATATATATGAAAAGTTTAAAAAAAATAAAAAATAAAAATAAAAATATGGATCTCCACTGTCCATCTCCTCAGATAGATGGTGAGGATCATAAATAGTAAAAATTTAAAAAATTATGAAAATTTAAAAATTTAAAATAAAATATGGACCTCCACCGCTCATCTCCGTATATTTTTAATTCTTTAATTTTTTATTTGTTTATTAAATTTTTATGTATTTTAAAAAAAAATATGTTCTTATGATTTTCATCATCTTTCTTTGGAGATGGATGGTAAAGATCCATCTTTTTATTTTTATTTTTTTTAATATTTTATTATTTTATAACTTATCTGGGGTGTATTTAATCTGGAGTTTGTTACAATTTGATAGATTTTTTTAAATTATAAATTTTGGTAGAATTCACATATTCTATATATTCCATATAAATTTTGTTTGAATTCTTATAGAGTTTGATACATTTTTTTAAAATATTTATATTAATTTATTTTGAAAAAAATATATTTAATTAATAATAATATGAAATCCATCTTTTTATTTATTTTTTTAATTTTAAAACCCATTAAAATTCATCTAATTTCATAACTTAAGCAAATTTACAAAGTTAATGACTTTCTAAACACCGAAATTTTAATAAATTAATTAAAATATTAAATTAAATACATCCAAATTTTAATTCACTCTTTAAAATTTAATTAAATACACTAAAATTTTAATAAATTATTTAAAATTTTAGATTTAACACATCTAAACTGAAAAAATCTTTAAAATTTCAATCCTAGGATTTTGTTGTGACGTGCATTGATACTATCTCTGAAACAAGACTCGTCAAAATTTATCATCCATTCATTTTGGAAAACGAGTAACCCGTGGACGACTAATTACAGCCTTTAGGCCTACCTGATTCCAAAGTCAAAATGAAGTTTGGATGCAGGCATGTCCTCTCAAAGGTCTGTTACAAAGTCGGGACAGAAAATAGTACATTGAGTAATATGTCATATGCGTGGAAATTCAAACTTTTCTACATTTTTTCATAACAGCGATGTAACTGTCTGTACTAGCACTGAACCTAATTAATTGTATTGTTGAGCTGGCTCTTTTCACTTCATTTTTGCTATTTCTCTGTGAGGTGGCTTGAGGTGGTCCTCATAATATTAGAAGACAATGGGTGAAGTTATCATGTCTCTTTCTGGGAAACTTCGAGAATCTTTTATGATTTCATCAAGGAGATTTTTTTTTTCTTACGAAATCAACAGTTAACATGTAGTATTAAGAGATGACTAAAATACCCCTAAACTATTAGTGAGATGACTAAAATACCCCGACTATTAGTATAATTCCTTTGTGACGACATGATAAACACTTTACGACTAATTTGATTATTTATTCTACTTCTGCTTTATATATGTATATATATGGACTTATTTACTTTTTTTTCAATTTTCCATCAAATTCTGCTTTTTCTGTGTGAATTTCACTGGAAAAGTTAAATGCCAGTACTAGTAGTGCATTAAAGCTGAATTGGGACCATATAATTAATTAATTTGACCATATAATTGAGCCCATATAAATAAAAAAAGATAAATTTCTGCTGTCCATCTACATTAATAAATGGTAAAAATTATAAATATAATTTTTTTTAAAAAAAAATACATGTAAACTTTAAAAAAAATTTAAAAATAAATAAATAATTTAAAATAAAAAATATAGATCTTCATCGTCTATCTCCATAAATTTTTAATTCTTTAATTTTTTTATTTGTTTAATAATTTTTTTATATATTTTTTTATAAAAAAAATATATTTTTGTTCTTATGATGGAGGGTAGAGATCCATCTTTTTTTAAATTTTTTATTATTTTATATTTGATTTTTACTGTCCATGATATGATGGACGGTAGAGATTTATTTATATTATAAATTAAAATTTCTAATATTTATAGGCATTTACCTTTATACCCTTGGTGCCCTAAAATTTTTAAAAGAAAAGTTAACGGTTAATGATATTTCGGTAATTAAAACTAATAGTAGAGGAAAAATTGACTATAAAATGAAATTATAGGGGGATTTTAACCATAAATGAAACTATGGGGATTTTGACTAATACACCAAACTAGAGAGAGATTTTAATAATCGAAAAGTTAACGGTCAAATATATTTTAGTAATTAAAACTGACGATAGGGAAAAAATTGACTATAAAATGAAACTACAGAGAGAATTTTGACCATAAATGAAACTAAGAGATTTTTTAACTAATATATCAAACTAGAGGGGGGTTTTAATATATCCTTAATAGAAAAGTTAAGGTCAATAATATTTCGGTAATTAAAACTAACGGTATAAAGAAAATTGACTATAAAATAAAATTACGGGGTCATAAACGAAACTAAAGGTGAGATTTTAACTCATATACCAAACAAATGATGAAATTTTAATAATATCCTAAATTTTACCTTTCAAAACCTTTTCAACTTATTCGGGGTGTATTTAATCTGAAATTTGTTGTGGTTTGATGATTTTTTTAAGTTATAATGTTTTTTAGAATTAACAGATTTTATAGATTGTATATAAATTTTGTTTAAATTCTTAGAGTTTGTTACATTTTTTCAAATATTTATATTGATTTATTTTGAAAAAAATAATATTTAATTGATAATAATTTAAAATTTATTAATTTTTATTACGGTAGGGTACAATGTGTTATGTGTTTTTCTATTTATATTTTTTATTTTAAAATTTATCAAAATTGATCTAATTTCATAACTTATCTAATTTTATTTTTTTTCTTAAATTTTAATGGACTAATTAAAATATTAAATTAAATATATTCAAATTTCAATTAACTATTTAAAATTTTTATTAAATACACTTAAATTTTAATAAATTTTTTAAAATTTTAGATTTAATACATCTAAACTAAAAAAATCTTTAAAATTTCAATCTTCTAGAATTTTAGAATTTGGGTCCTCTCCTCACTTAATCTTTATTCTTCATCTTTTTTAAAGTATGTGATTGAATATTAATAAAGTAATAGTTAAAAATAATTATATTTTAATTATTTATTTATTATAATATTATAAAATTAAAAAAAGATAAATACAGATTATGTGAGGTGAGGATGCTATTTCAAAATTTTGACGTTTCGTGCAAGACTTGTTAAATTTTGTCATACATTCATTTTGGAAAAGGAGGAACCCGTGGGCCCTGAACCACTAATTACCCGCCTACCTTACTGTCGAAATTTATCATCCATTCATTTTGGAAAATGAAGTTTGGATGCATGCATGTCTTCTCCTTATTGTACCATCCTTTATCAAGAGGTCGGTTACAATGTGGGGACGGAAAATGATGGATATAATAACTTTACTTCTGTACAACAACCGTTGAAATCGATTGCTGGAATCTTTTTAAATTTTTTTAAAATAAATATATTTAATAATAAATAATTAAAATATTAAAATATAAATACTAAAATATGTAAAAATTAAATATATAAAGAAAATATATAAAAATTTAATAAATAATAAAATTACTACAATACATAAATATTTAATAAATAATAAAAAATGAAAATTTTCAAAATATATATATTTAATAAATATAAAAATATATTTTTTTAATTGCAATATATTTTTATTTTATTTAATATAGGAATAAGTTTCACTTTTAAAAATAATTTTGACATTTGGCATAACGTTAAAGTTATTTTCGAGAACAAGTTAACGTGGGAACAACTTTAATATTGGTGGGAACAACTTTAACGTTCTCATTAATGTCAAAGTTATTTCGAAAAAAAGTTAACATTTAATGTGGAAATAAGTTTCACTTTCGAAAACAACTTTGATGTTTAGCGTAACGTTCAATATTAGATGTACTGCACAAATATTAAATATTTTTATTAGTTATAATATCAATATGATATCCATTTATCGTATATTTTAAAAGCTAAACAAGTTTTTTTTAGATCTACTTAAATATAAAACATCAGTAATATATAATTAATATTATTTGACAAAAAAAGTTGTGGCTCTTTGAAGCCTTCAATTAAATTTGTTTGATACGATACAATATTGACATTTATTTTAAATAAATTTAAATTTAAGAAATATTTTTTATTTTATAAAATTATATAATATTTAATTGTTAAAAAATAAACACAATAAAAAAATATTATATTTACTGTAATTTTTTTACTATAAATATTATTTCATAATAAATATTAAAAATTTTACTATAAATTTTAAGTTTTTTTACCATAAATACTCCTTAATTAATTTTTTTTTTTTTACCATATGCTCGTACAAATGGGTAGAAAAAGCAATCGTAATGATGAGAATTACATTTAATGCAGTTGAGTATTATGCTATGTCATATGCATGGAAATTCGAACTTTTCTACTTTCTTCCATAACAGTTATGTTAGGCCATCTCCAAACTCTCACAATCAAATTTTACATTAAAATAATATAAAAATTCATCCTTTTAAAATATTTTTATACTAAATTTTTTTTATCTCCAACCCAATTTGTACCAAATTAGTCCAAACACTATTTTTAAATAATATTTTATACATAATTCTTTAAATAATATTTATTTATTTATTTAGTATTATAATATTATTATTAAATAATTATACATATTATATAAAAAAATTATATAATTTAATTAATTTTTTATTATTTTTAATATAATATTATTTTAATTATTTTAAATATTTAATTAATAAATTAATTAAATAACTTAATAATATATATCAATATTGTACTAATTTTAAAGCTCTCGACAAATTAATTCTAACGGTATATTTTTTATATAAAGTTAATTTATATATTTATTTATTTATTAAAATATATAAATTAATTAAATTAGTTAAAGAATATAAAAGAAATAAAATTTATTAGAGTTATAATAGAAAGTGTAAAATTAGAATTTGAAAATGTTAAATAGTGTTTGGTGCAAGTGAGCAGCGTTGCACTAAATATGGTGCAACACTGCATGGTACAATACTGCTCACTTGCACCAAAAAAAGGGATTGGAGGTTCTATATTGGTGCTGGGTTGGATGGAAAATTGCACTAAAATAGTACATTTACACCATTTTAATCACGCGTTGGAGAAGCTCTTAGAAAATAATGGGTGAAGTTATCATGTCTCTTTCAGGTGTGGGAAACTTCGAGGAATCTTTTATGATTTCATCAAGGAAGATATTTTTTTCTTACGAAATCAGCTGTTAACACGTAGTACTAGATGATTAAAATAACCCTAAACTATTAGTAAAATGACTCAAATACCCCGACTTATTAGTGTAATTCCTTTTGTTTTTATATATTTCAGTGTACATGTTAGCATATCATTAGATGTAATTGACATTAAAACTATTAACTTTAACTAAACAATGACTAATGAAAGGGCCAATTGATATGTATTTCTAAAATATCAAGAACCAGAAAAATTAATAAGTGAAAATTAAGTTAAAAAAAAAGTAATAAAAGATCATAAACACAAAACATTTAAAAAAAATACATAAAAATTGAAAAAAAAAATCAAAAATAAAATTATGGATATTCACCGTTCATCTCCATTAATAGATAATAGAAATTATAAATACAAAATATTTTAAAAATATATATATATATATATATATAATTTTTTAAAATTTAAAAATAAATAAATAATTAAAAAAATAAAAATAAAAAGATGAATTTCTGCCATTCATCTCCATTGATGGGTGGTGAAAAACATAAACACAAATTTTTTAAAAAAATACATGAAAACTTAAAAAAAAATTAAAATAAAAAATATGAATCTCCACCGTCCATCTCCATAGATTTTTAATTCTTTAATTTTTTATTTGTTTATTAATTTTTTTTAAATTTTTTATGTATTTTTTTGAAAAACATTTTTGTTCTTATGATCTCCATCATCCATCTTTGGAGAGATCCATCTTTTTATTTTTTATTATTTTATATTTGATCTCTATCATTTATCATAAGATGGACGGTAGATATTTATTTATATTATAAATTAAAATGTATAATATTTATAGGCATTTACTTTTATACCCTTACTGCCCTAAAATTTTTAAAAGAAAAGTTAATTGTCAAGGATATTTTGGTAATTAAAACTAATGGTAGAGGGAAAATTGACTATAAAATGAAACTACCAGGGGATTTTGACCATAAATAAAACTATGAGGATTTTGACTAATACACCAAATTAGAGGAAGATTTTAATAATATCTCTAACAGAAAAGTTGACGGACAAAGATATTTTAGTAATTAAAACTGACGGTAAGGAGAAAATTGACTATAAAATGAAACTACGGAGTGAATTTTAACCATAAATGAACCTAAGGGATTTTTGACTAATACACCAAACTAGAGAGGGATTTTAATATATCCTCAATAGAAAAGTTAACGGTAAATGGTATTTTGGTAATTAAAACTGATGGTATGAGGAAAATTGACTATAAAATGAAACTACGGGGCTATAAATTAAATTAGAGGTGAGATTTTGACTCATACATCAAACTAGATAGAAAATTTTAATAATATCCCTAGATTTTACCTTTCAAAACCTTTTCAACTTATTTGGGATGTATTTAATCTGGAGTTTGTTGCGGTTTGATGGATTTTTTTAGGTTATAAATTTTGGTAGAATTCACAGATTCTATAGGTTCCATATAAATTTTATTTGAATTCTTATAGAGTTTGTTACATTTTTTTTTAAAATATTTATATTGATTTATCTTAAAAAAATAATATTTAATTGATAATAATTTGAAATCCACCAATTTTCATTAGGGTAGGATAAGATGTGTTCCGAGCTTTTTATTTAAAATTCATTAAAATTCATCTAATTTTATAATTTAAGCAATTTTATAAAGTTAATAACTTTTTAAACACCGAAATTTTAATGGACTAATGAAAATATTAAATTACATATACTTAAATTTCGATTAACTTGAAAAACTCAAATTTTAGTACTCTTTAAAATTTTAGGTTCAACTAAGATTTTTATGTTACGTGTAGTCATGGCCCCGGTTCGGTTCGAATCGGGTGGTTTGAACCGAACCGACGGTTTTTAATCGGAACCAATGGTTTCGGTTTAAAACCGGTTTCGGAACCGGGACCCAAAGTTTCAATTTTGGTTAGCTTCAAGAAAAGAACCGGAACCGCCGATTAGGAACCGGCTTTCCGGTTCTTGGGCAGTTTTTAATTTTTGAAAATTTAAATTTTTTTAAAAATAAAATAAAAAAAATTCAAATGTGGCCGTTGGCCTTTTTAGGCCAACGGCCACATGTCAGGCTACTGCTAGTGGCAGCAGCCTGACACTTCCACATGGCCAACGGCTCCTTGGTGTAAAATTACCATAAAACCCCTAAAAAGTTATAGATAGATCCCCTAAAGTTTGAAAAATATTATTTTTCTTCCAAACCCAAAAAACTATATAAACCCCATTCCTCTTCAATTCATTCACACCATTTTCTCTCAATCTCATTCTCTCAAATTTTCTCTAATTCTCTCAAAGTCTCATTCATTTATTCTCTCAATCTTGCTCTTATTTTTCAATACTGCAATTATTTTCGTTATTTATTTAAATTGTATACTTTACCATTATAAATTTATAATGGCATCACAATCAAGGCCGTCTATTTTCGGAGGCCGACGATCCGTTTTCAGAAGGTCTGTTTCCGGCAGAGACATTAAGCAGGTATCAAATTTAAATGCTGAAGAAGTGCAGAGTCGCCGTGTCGCTGACCCAGAATTAAATTTCAACGATGCAAATTTTGCTGACTACCTACAACATAGAGAATTTGAGAAGGTAATATTTGGTAATGATACTCCTCCTAATTTTACTCCTCAGTATTCTCATCCCCATTCCTCTGGAGCCCCTGGTCCCTCTCGTGAAATCCCTCCCCCCCTAAGTGAAACCGTACAAGGTCCATAGCCAGATTTGGCAAAGTACAAATCTGAACTTTTTAAAGTTCATATGAGGAGGGTGGAGAAGGAATCGGGGGAAGTTGTGGTGGCTTGCAACTATTGCAACAAATATTTTAAGTGGAACAAATCCGGAGGGTACGGGATGTACTGGAAGCACATCAACACCAAGCATCCAGTCGAAGCTCAGCATGAGCGTAGCCAAGGACAATACCAAATTTTCAGGTACACATCTCTTAACCATCATTTATTTAAATATAGTGATGTAAATAATAGGGAACAATTAGCAAGGATGGTAGCGACCGAACATCTTCCTTTAAGTTTTGGCGAAAAAATTGATTTTTTAAAATATTGTCATAATGCTTTAAATCCCGCTGCATGTAGAGTATCTAAGACCACATTAAAACGTATTATGTGTGACATTTATAAAAAAGAAAAAAAAAACATTAGTTAGATATTTTCAAAATTATATGGGTTGTGTGTCTGTTTGTGCTGATACCTGGAGCGATCATTGACAAAAACATTCATATTTAAGACTTACTTGTCATTATGTTGACCAATCATGGGAGTTGCAAAAACAAATTCTTGCATTTAAAGTTTTTGACGACACCCATACTGCTGATAATATTTACAAATTAATGAAAATTATTTTTGAAGAATATTGTATTGAAAGTAAAATTTTTGCAATTGGTTTTGAAAATGCTGCAAACAATAGTGCTGCCGTTCCACAATTAATTCAATTGTGTCAACCCTACTCTGGCGGCAGATTTTTTCATCAAAGATGTGTTTGCCATGTTTTAAATATATATGTTACAACATGGTTTGCAAACACTTTAAGAATGGATTACACCAATTAGGGATGCTCTATACTATTTGTGGAAACATCCTAGCACTATGAAACAATGGGCTAGGTATTGTAAATCTAACGGGAAATATCCAATTAGATTTTCCCGTGATGTTCCAACTCGTTGGAACTCCACATATAAATTGCTTTGTGAAAGCTATGACTATAGAGAATCATTAGTTAGATTTATGCAGCATAATGTTAGTAGCGTTAATTTGTATGCTCATCATTGGGATGTTTGTACTAAAATTTGCATGCTTTTAAAAGTTTTTCATGATCCAGTATATATTATCCAACTTCACATTTATTTTTATATGAAGTCATTAATATTGTAGATGCACTTAATGAATGTGTACAAGTATTGGAACTATCTGCATGTGTTTCTGCAATGAGAGATAGATGGTTAAATTATTATAGGGACATTCCTTCGATTTATACTGTTGCTTCAGTTTTTGACCCTAGGTGTAAATTTGATAGTTTATATGAATATTTAACACTTTATTATGAATCTCTGGGGCTACACAACGTAGATATTAGTGCTTTATATAATAATGTTAGGCAATTATTTTATTCAATGTATGACGAATACCGTTTTGTAGACGGTCCATCGCTGAACATTAATGTTCAGCAACCGAATGCAAGCGGAAGTAGTCATTCTCGTTCTCGCTTTCCCTCATTAAGGAAGTTAGGGTCAAGCGTGTTGTCCAAAAAATCAAAGGCACAGGGGAGTTCTTCGTCTTCATCAACCTATGTTTCAGAGATTGATCTTTACGTAAACACCTCTTTTGAGTTTTTGGACAGTGAAGACTTTAACATCCTACATTGGTGGAGGGAACACGAAACTAACTTTTCAATTTTGGCCCTTATTGCCAAGCAAATTTTTGGAACCCCTGTCTTAACCGTGGCAGTCGAACATGAATTTAGTGCAGGTGGCAATGTTCTCGACAAGAGACAGGCATTACTCAGTTCTGACTCAATACAGATTTAGGTCTGTGTTGATGACTGGACCAAGGCCTCATACCGGCAGCAAGAATTGGATCTCGTGTCCGACGACAATGACTTCTTCGATACCAACGACGATACAACGGCTACCAAAGGAACAAGCGACGATTGATCACCTCCGGAACATAACAGGTAAAAGAACTACGTGGGCTTTAATTCCTCCTAAAGGATACGTAGGTAGCTTAATTGAGGTAAAATTAAGTGCAAGCCCTAATTTCTTATTTATTTATTTAATTTTATAGTTTTATGATATTATTATAATTTGAGTTAATTACACTCAACCTCCCTGAGGTTTGGCTAATTACACTCAACCTCCCTGAGGTTTAGCTAATTACACTCAGAATTAAAATTTACATTAATTAACACTAACCTCTCCTCACGTTAACGTTGACCCTCAAAATTAATGTTGACTTTTTTTAAATTTCTTAAATGACTAAAATACACCTATTAATTTCTAATTTTTTACTATTCATTAAAAAAACTAATGGTGAGATCCAGATTGGATCTCCACTAAGAAAAAAAAAATTTTGAATCTGTTCATCGAACCCAGAAGGGTTCGATGCGAACCCTTCTGGGTTCGATATTATCTCGAACCCTTCTGGGAGGGTTCAAAGATCGAACCCAGAAGGGTTCGATGAATCTCGAACCCTCTGGGTCCGTGGAACCCAGATCTGGGTTCCACGAACCCAGAGGGTTCGAAGATCGAACCCTTATGGGTTAGAGATCGAACCCAGAAGGGTTCTGGGTTCGAGATTCATCGAACCCAGAAGGGTTCGATCTTCGAACCCTTCTGGGTTCGAGATTCATCAAACCCAAAAGGGTTCGATATTCGAATCCTCTGGGTTCGAGATTCATCAAACCTAGAAGGGTTCGAAGATCGAACCCAGAAGGGTTCGAGATCGAACCCTTATGGGTTCGATGAACAGATTCAATTTTTTTTTTCTTGGTGGAGATCCAATCTGGATCTCACCATTAGTTTTTTTAATGAATAGTAAAAAATTAGAAATTAATAGGTGTATTTTAGTCATTTAAGAAATTTAAAAAAAGTCAACATTAATTTTGAGGGTCAACGTTAACGTGAGGAGAGGTTAGTGTTAATTAATGTAAATTTTAATTCTGAGTGTAATTAGCTAAACCTCAGGGAGGTTGAGTGTAATTAGCCAAACCTCAGGGAGGTTGAGTGTAATTAACTCTTATAATTTTATTTCAATTTTATCGTTATTTTATTGCAATTCAGTACCCATTTTTTTAATATTTTTTTTTATATATGAGATATATCACATATGTGAGATGATGTAGGGAAGAGATATTTTAAAGAGATGAAGAAGGGTAATTTTGTAAAATATAATTTTTAGAAAATTACCTTTCTTCATCTCTTTAAAATAATTCTTATGTACATCATCTCTCATCTCATATACTAAAAAATTTTAAAAAATAAACATCTCTCGTATAGACTTATATTTTATCTTAATTTAAATTAAGTGTAAACCATAATTAACTAATTTCTTATTTATATATTTAAATTTTTTTATTTTATAATTTTATGATATTATTATTATCGTAATAAATTTCTTGTTGAAGTTGAACAAATGAACCCTTTTATTTATATATTTAATTTTTTTATTAATTTATTTATAAATTTTAATTTTTTTTAATTTTTCCTATTCCGAACCTGTTTGGAACTGATAGTTCAACCGGTGGTTCCAAAAAACTGGGAAGGAATTGAAACCGGAGGTTCCTCCCCGGTTCCAATCGGAACCAAGACCGGGACCTTCACGGTCTCAATTCTGGTTGATCAAAAAAAGAACCAGAATTGCCGATTCAGTGCAAGTGGCCATAACTAGTTACGAGCATTGATAACAAGATTTGTCAAAATTTATCATCCATTCATTTCGGAAAACGAGAAACACGTGAACCACTAATTACACGCCTACCTTATTGTTGAAATTTATCATCCAATTCATTTTGGAAAATGAAGTTTGGACTTTGGATGCATGCATGTACTGTACCTCATCCCATTTATTAATGTAGTTTCTTTAGAACATTCATAATAAATTATTATATTATATTTATTATTAGGGATCATTTATTTATTTTTTATTTTTTTTAACATACCACTTACGGTGCTGACGACTCAAACCTGAGATATTATCAGACGGAATGAGCGTCTTTACCATCGAGCCACATTGGACGATGATATTTAGTTTTTCCTCTCAATACTTTTTTTTTTTAATTACTTTTCCTCTTTATACTTAATAAGTCTAAATTGAATATATTAAGAATTATTTATTTTTTCACTTATAATTTAATAAGTTTGAATTGTACCCATTAAATAATTTTATTTATTTTTTGAAGTGGTCAAACAATTTATAAATACTAAAAAAAAACAACTTAAAAAAAAGTAATAAATCTTGACTTTCACTTAATTGCAAATCAATTAAATATATTTAAAATATTTTCTTTTAAAAGTATGCTCCTAAATATAACATATTTTTAGTTTTATTTAATTTTATAACATACAATTTTATTTCTTTTCACAACCGGCTTTATAAAAAAACGTTAATCACTTTTCATCCTCAAAGTTTCTTAGAACCGAAAGATAGAATTATCTCCAGGTAAAATTCCAATAAAAATCATTTATTTATTTCCTTTATCGAACTACTTGTGCTCTATATAATTTTATTATTTGTAATAAAAATTATAACTTAATTTGTGGTGTATAACATTAATTCTAGTATTACAGTAGTAGAAAGATATATATATATATATATATATTATGGTTTATAATTGTGATTAAATAAAATAATTATACTACAATTTGAGGCTTTATATATATCTTGATCTTGGCTCATAAGATAAAAATTATTTTTTAATATAATTATTTATTATATGTTCATCCTGAATAAAATCTTATTAATATATATACACACACAAATATATATATATATATATATATGTATATATATATATATATATTATATATACACTTTAGGATTTATTAAATTATTTAGTTTTAGTTGTTTGTATCATAGCAAATAAAAATATATAACTATTAATAGTAATATGGGTATATATGTTAAATTTTATGTTTTCAAATATTTTTATTTTTAAAAAATAAACAAGTTGATACCATATTCAGTGGTTTGAGAAAAAAATAAACATGTCATTAAGGTTTTAGATTTCAGTCACCATTCAATTTTCGGTAAAATTTAGGATTATTCAGTCTTCAGATAAAAAAAAAAAAAGACCCCTAAGTTATTTTTGTTTATTTTTTAAGTGGTCATAAAATTTAAAAATGCTAAAAAAAAAAAACTTAAAATAAAAAGTTAAAAATCCTAATATATTACTTAACACTTAATAACTCAGGGTCTTTTTTTTTTATCTGATGACTGAACAGTCATGAATTTTACTGAAAACTGAATGGTGACTGAATTCTAAAACCTGAATGACATGTTTGTATTTTTTCTTCAAACCACTGAATATATCAATATAGTGTCAACTTATTATTATTATTTTTTAAATAAAAATATCTAGAAACAGATAATTTGAATTTATACCCTTATTTCTATTAATTATTATATATTTTTATTTACATTGATACAAACTACTAAAACTAAATAATTTAATAAATCTCAAAGTATTTTTGTGTATGTATTAATAAGATTTTATTCAGAATAAAAATATAATCAATAATTATTAACAAATAATTTTTTATCTTAGGAGTCGAGAACAAGATATATATAAAGTCTCAAATTGTAGCATAATTATTCCATTCAATCACAATTATAAACAATAATATATATAGCTTACTACTACTATAATACTAGAATTAATGTATACTCACAAATAAAGTTATAATTTTTCATTACAAATAATAAAATTATATAGAGCACAAATAGTTCGATAAAAAAAATAAGTAAATAAGTTTTACTTAAATTTTGTTCGGAGATAATTCAATCTTTCGATTCCAAGAAACTTTGAGGATGAGAAATGATTAGTATATATTTTTTTAATAATTACAATATTGTTTTTCATAATTATAATATTTTTTTCTATTATTATTATTTTTATATTAATATATTTTCAAATTTATCTTTATTCAAATGTTTTTATCTTAAAAAATAAACAATCAATACTTTTTATTCAGTAGTTAGAAGAAAAAAAATAAACATGTTATTCAGGTTTTAAGTTTCAATCCTTATTCAAGTCTTTAGAAAAATTAAGGTCTATTAAGTCTTCAGATAAAAGAATAAACGACCACTTAATGTCAAAAACGTTCATTCAATTTGGTAATATATTAGATTTGAATCATCAATAAAAATAAAATATTAAATTAATAATTAAGACACATTTTAAGGAAGATTTATACCCATTTATTATTATTATTACTACTATTTTTGGCTTTAACACAAATTTCATGCACTAACTTTATATATCAACAGAAATTTATATAAATCCTAATCTATAAGTTGAAAATTTTAAGAATTTTAAAATTTAGAAATTCTGTTCGAGACAAGAAATAACTTCTTCACGTTATTACAACTAAAATTAAAAATTAAAAAAAAAAATTAACAATTAACAATTTCAGTTATCAAAATCATTCGAATGAAATATATGTTTAAAAATGTTTCCAGCACATTTCATAGCTACTTGGAATGATGGCATCACATAAACTCAGTTTAATGCATAAGGATGTTAAAATAGAAACCCGAACCCGCGGGGACTCCACCCTGCCACATCCATACGAGACTGGGTTAAACCAAAATAAATAGATTTGGGGTGGGTTCTGAAACGATTTCAAAAACTCATTTTGAAAATGAGGCGGGTATGGGTTTAGGCCCGTCCGCTCCCAAACTTCATTTATTATTTGTTTATTAATAATATTAATATTTAAATCAATTAACTAATAAAATAATATTATTAAGTAATAAAAATTAATATACAAACAACAAAATTATAAGGATGTGAATTTGTTTTTATTTTTTAGCAAAAATATTATTTACTTTTTTAATAAAGTTGTTGACAGTAAAAAATGGTCAATAGTAGTCAACTATACCACATAAGAGGGTTAGTAGTTGATTGAGTTAATAATCTTAAGAAATGACCCTTTAGGTCTGCGAGAAAGTTCTCGATTGAGGCAAAAACTTGGCCAATACGAGCTATCAAATGGATATCTAAAAATAAAGAAAGATTGGTGAGGAGTGCCGGACTTGTGCCGGTGATTAGGTTTCGACGATCAAGTTAGTACATATATAACAAAGAAATCAATGAACTAATTCCCAGAGTTTTAGGGTTGATGAGTTGTATTAAATAACATACCTTACTTCTTCTTTAATGACTTTATTTATAGTCAACCAGATATTCTCCTTGCCTTCTTCTATTTTATGAATGTTCAGGTTATCTGCAAACTTGGTCAGCCACATGTTACCTTAAACGTGAAATAATCGTTTTCTCGGGGAGCCTGTCCAGGGATGGGATATGATGAGTAGTTGAACGGTAACTTGCAGAACTAAGGTATTTAATGCGTCTGACCTCTTTGATGATAAGGTTCGAAACTTAATTAGGTTTGTCATAAATATTGTCAAGTGCGTTAAAAATGGTCAGACTTTGAGTTGACCAGGACCGTATTATTTATCACTGACACTATACTGACAAGCAATTAATATTGTGTGAGAGCATTTAAGATGCTCGGATGATTATTTCTTTAGCCGACCACCTTATCGGCGGTTCACTCTCAAATAACGTCGAAACTACCTTTAATTAAAATGATTACTCGGCGGCTAAACGACTGTGTATTGAGACTGAGATGACATGGTGGTGCATAGATAAAAATTACCCATAACAAAAGTATATAAAGAGTTGAAGATTAATTATTTACTTTTTTTATTATTTCTTATTAATTATTTTGTGGATTTTTATTTTATAGTTAATTATGAACATTTAAACTATACTTTTATGGGTTAGTCTTCAGCTTGTTCAAAAGATAATAATTTATTTTATAAGAATATATAAAAAATGATCTAATATCTATAGATATGTTCATAAAATAAATTTCATCGAAATTCAATAAATATTTAAATAATATTAGGATGCTTGTTTGGCTTCTCTCTTTATTTATGATTTTTTTGTTATGAATAATTGTAGAATTGGAAAATTATAATTATAGATATTAATATAATAAAATATAATATTTTAAGGAATTAAAATAAAAAAAATTAAAATTAAATAATATATTTTAAAAACATTTTCCAGCTAAATCCGCCTCGTACTGGTAGAGTATCAACTAACTCTAGCTGTTCGAGTGGTAGATAAATGAGTACCTGTTTTGGGTTCTTTATGACCTCATAACTCAAATACACGTTTAAACTTTTTTTTTTTTTTTTTGAAATGAAACGTTTAAACTATTTTAAATATCATACAATATGCTAAATTATTATAATACTATCCATTTTTATAATGCGTGACAAATTGTACTGGTTTTATCATTTTTATTTACAAACCTTACAAGTTCTCCCAACAAAATGATTTTTAAGAAAGTTAGCTCTTTACAAATATAATAATATTTCAGAAAATATCAAACCATGAATAAAATTTTATTTACGATTAGGTCTTATCTAATCTCATATCACTAAAATATAATTAATTCGTTTTCTTATTAAAAATTTAGTAACTTAATATAAATGGTTGTATATACATTCGTAATTCTCGTATGACAAGTCACGTCAGCATACTGTTAGAAGAATAAGGGATCCAGGGATCCACCCTTTTTGCGCGAGTTGTCGAGTGTCTAGTGTCTTCTTGAAGCGAGTATGGGAGAAAATAAACTTACATCATAGTAAAGAATTCACGGAAAGAGCTCTAATTGTCAATCTACTGAGAGAAATTGCAATTAACTGTTCTTTGTCCTATGAATATTAATTTAAGTTGTAAGGTTGTAGATGTTGTGCGGAAGCGTCGGTTTAGTAGTGACAAATTGACGGCAACTCAAACAGTAGAGAAATAATAAACAAATAATGGATACAAAGTATTTACGTGGTTCGGTCTTGTGACCTATATACACAGACGAAGACAGGAGAATAAGTTTTAATAACAAAACAAAGTATACAAATTTGAGTGAAAACTCTTAAACACCCAAAGCTCCAATACACCCAATAGATACTCTCACATTAGAGTAACTCCTAATGACTCTCAAGATCACAAGCTCACTTTTCTCTTAAATGAATTCTCTCAAATTGCTTGGATTGATTACAAATGAAGGGAAGGGGGGGTTTATATAGGAAATTCTGATTACTATTCACGGATACTGTTCACGCGTATACGTATTGTTCATTAGTACTATTCACGTATATACGTGTGGGGCCCATCAGGCTGCGCTTGTCCGTTGACTGTTCACCAGGAGGCGCCCACGAGGCGGCTACCGACATCCACAGTTCACAGCCGCCATTTCACTGTTCATATATACGGTACGGTTCATTATATACTATTTACGTATACGATACTATTCATATTTGGTCAGCCCAATAGTATTTTGAGCCCAACACTATTCGAACCACAAAATCCAACAGTAGAAACTTTTACTACCCAAAAACTCGACCTCTCTCACTCTAGATTTTATTTCTCTTTAATTGTTTATTTATTTAACCATGAGTATGTTAGTCACGGGCTAGTATTCTTAACACATTTCATTATTTTTAGGATTATCACATTTCTTAACAGACAAATTGAGGGCATAATTTCCATGAGAGAGAGTTCTCGCAAATGCGATCGGCAACTCGAACTTCCATATCAACAATGACTTTTCAGTGCATATTCTCTTTTAGTCATACGTGTTAGTTTGCCCAATTGACTAAATTGAGGTTGATATCTCATTGTGAACATAAATAAAAACAATAAATGTATATAATTTTGTCTTGTAATAAGATATTTTGTTACCCTAATCGCACACGTCATATTATTGACATCAAAATCTGTTAAAAACACAAGGAAAACGATTAAGCTGCTGGACCACATGCATGTGAGTTTGCAGATAGCCCCACTCTAGTAATTGATATCTGATACTTGAATCTTCTATATAAACTTGGCTTCTTCTTATATTACTCCCTCACAAACCCAAGCTTGTCTCTGATATACAAGTATTTTCACATCATCTATGGCTGCTACCAGTAGTGTCCAACCAGAAATTAAGAAAGCAATAGAAATGGAAACCATTGACGGTGGGATTCGAAGCAGTAGTAATAGTAATGGAGATGATCAAGGAGTTTTCATGACGTGGATGGATTTGTGGGTGAGTGTCTCCAATGGAAGAAAAGGCAGCAGAACACTCCTTGAAGGTGTTACTGGTTATGCTAGACCAGGACAGCTATTGGCAATTATGGGTCCTTCTGGTTCCGGAAAATCTACTCTTCTTAATGCTTTATCAGGTACTTATATACGCACCTCCTCATATTCAAACTTTATTTAAAACAGACTTATAGTCATTAAAAAATAAATAAAAAACACTAACCGTGCTTGAAGTTTGTTTAATTACACTCGAGAATAAAAACTCACACTTAACTCCTATAGTGTTAAATTTAATTATTAAAAAGTAGAATTGACCGTTAAAAAAGGAAAATGTAGAAGAAAAAGTGAGAGATCCATAGTTGATCCACCATAGATCTACCATGGATAACGAATTAAGGGAGGCTCAAACCTACATTTTAACGGTTAAACTTAACACTTGGAGAATTTAATGTGAATTTTTATAAATTTTAATTATGAGTGTAATTCCACGAACTTTCTTGGATTAACTTTTTTGTTCATAAGATTTTAAAAATACATAGTTGAACTTAATCAATTTTTTAGTAGTCAGTTGACCGAAACATGATTATACCTTTTAACCTTTTAAAATAATATAACAAGTTTAGTTTTATTAATGGAAAAGCATAAATAAGAAACGTTGTATGATGATGCAGGAAGACTGGGATCGAACACGAGACAAGCAGGAGAGATTCTAGTCAATGGACGAAAACAGGCGCTCGCTTACGGAACCTCGGTATTGCATTACATATTATATAAATTAATATTTTAAGGTATCATATTTATTTGATTTGATAGTAAGATAGTTGGTGTTTTGCAGGCATATGTGACACAAGATGATACTTTGATGACTAGTCTAACAGTGAAAGAAGCGGTGTACTACTCAGCTCAGCTTCAACTGGGAAAGACAATGTCTAGTTCAGAAAAGAAGGAAATAGCAGAAACAACAATAAGAGAAATGGGGTTGCAAGAAGCCATGAATACAAGAATAGTAGGGTTGAGTGGAGGACAAAAGAGAAGAGTTACGATTAGCATTGAGATTCTTACTCGACCAAAACTCCTTTTTCTTGATGAACCAACAAGTGGGCTTGATAGTGCTGCATCTTATTACGTAATGAGTAGGATTGCTAGGCTTAATCAAACAGATGGAGTTGGAACTGCTGTTATAGCTTCTATTCACCAACCCAGCAGTGAAGTTTTTCAGCTTTTTCATAATCTTTGCCTTCTCTCTTCTGGCAGAACTGTCTACTTGGGTCCTGCTTCTGCTGCTCATCAGGTAATTACAATATACTATATTACATCTACCTACTTTTTGGTGTTGGAATTATTAACCTGTATACGTACTTGCAATTCAATGCAGTTTTTTGCTTCAAATGGTTTCCCTTGCCCAACTCTCCAGAATCCATCTGATCACTTCCTCAAAACCATAAATAAGGATTTTGACAAAGTACGTAAGATGTATCTTCTTTTCGATAATTACTTGAAAACTAGCAAATAATTATAAAAATTTATTATCTTTCTTCTTCTTATTCTTGGTTATGTACAAAGCAGGATATTGAACAAGGTTTAGCTGATCATGAAACTAAAATACCCGCTGAAGAAGCAATTAATATTCTTATTAAGTCATATAAATCATCTGCTAATTATGAGCAAGTTCGAAGCGAGGTAGCAGAAATATGCAAGCAGGTGAGTGCGCAACAGAAAAATATGATATATTTTCTTGAAATTAAATAAAATTAGTGGAGATCAATAAATTAATGTCTAATATGTTTAGACGCAGGAACGTGGAGTGCCGCAGAAGAAGAGAAGCCATAGCAGATTCCTCACACAGTGCCAAGTCCTGACAAGAAGATCTTTTGTTAACATGTATCGTGATCCCGGCTACTACTGGTTGCGCTTGGCTATTTATATAGTTTTGGCTTTAGGTCTTGCCACTGTTTTTCATAATCTTGGAACTAGTTATAATTCAATTCAGGTAGTTAATTAATTAATTAGAAACAAAATATGTGAACACAGATTCATATTTGTTGTCGTAATAGATATATATATTAAAACTAAATTTTGTATGATTCAGGCGAGGGGTTCACTACTCATGTTTGTAGCTTCATTCTTGACCTTCATGACAATCGGTGGATTCCCTTCTTTTGTCGAGGAGATGAAGGTAATTAGCTTTTTCTCTAGTAACATCTTTCTATTTATACATTAGTATGTAAATATGTATATATACATGTACAGGTGTTTGAGCGAGAAAGGCTAAACGGGCACTATGGAGCCACCCCATTTGTTATTGGCAACTCAGTGTCTGCGGTGCCATACTTGGTGCTCGTTTCGGTGATTCCTGGAGCGATAGTTTATTACTTTCCGGGACTTCACGAAGGATACCAACATTTCATTTACTTCACATTATTATTATTTGCTTGCTTAATGCTGGTTGAGAGCTTGATGATGCTTGTTGCAAGTTTGGTTCCAAATTTTCTGATGGGTATAATAACTGGTGCTGGCATTCAAGGGCTTATGATTTTAGGTGGTGGATTCTTTCGATTGCCAAATGATCTTCCTCATCCATTTTGGAAATACCCATTATACTATATTGCTTTTCACAAGTACGCTTACCAAGGATTGTTCAAAAACGAATTCCAAGGTCTCAAATTTTCCAACATTGGAGGGCCAAGCTCAAGCAGTATTATCGATGGAGAAGTGATTTTGAGAGAGAATTGGCAACTGCAGATGGGTTATTCAAAGTGGGTTGATCTTGGCGTCTTGTTTGGAATGGTTCTTTTGTATCGTCTTCTTTTCTTGTCTATTCTCAAGATAGCTGAAAAGATTAAGCCAACCATTTCAGCTTTTATGTCACTGCCACCAAAGAAATCAACACATATCATGGCAAATCCTTATGCGTCTCCTTTACAAGAATAGATTACTATTTAGTGTAACTATTATTGTTCTCGTTTTGTAATAAAAAGGTAAACTATTGTCTTATAAGAGATGTGGTATATTAGTTTCAAGCATTTTGGATAGCTATCAGAAGATACCAATCAAGGATCTTACATTTTGAAAATATCAATTCTACGCATGGAGAAGCAAGAATCAAAATTTTAGACATCAAAGGAAGATTTTAGTGAAACCTGAAGCAAAAAAGAATAGTTATAAGTTTATTAATTTAATATATTGCGAACTAGTATATGTTCGCATGTGATTTGAATGGTTTGGCTCAAAATGGTCCTAACTTGGACCTTAGGATAAATTAAGCACGTTTACCTGAACCAGTTTGACTTGTGTTTTTTGGGCATAACAAAATCAGCGTATCGGTTTTGGGATTTCAAATTTCTAACGGTCTACTAGATTTTCATTCCACCTATAAATACAAGCCTTAGATCATCCAAACTTCCTTGAGTCACAAAGTTCTCTAACATCCCAATGAAATGTTATAAGTCATGTTTAGCTAAAATCCTCCATTATTCCACCTATAATCATGTACTTGTGCTTGAATTTTCTTATTTATTTTTCAGAGAGAATTTTTTCTATATTCATTTTATCATATTTGAGTTAAGAAATGACCAAGATCCTCTCCTCACCTAACCTGTACTCACATTCTTTAAATCTTATGACACATAAGCATTATAATAAATAAATGATTAGGATATGATTACTTATCACTATTACTTTATTAACATCCAATCACATGCTTCAGAAAAGGTGAGGAACAAAGATGAGGTGAGGAGAGGATCCAAATTCCACAAGAAATGAATGTTAAACACTTGTATTGAGATTAATCCAAGTGTGAGAGATCCTTTGATGAAGATTGTGGTGATGTATCCACATTTTTTTTGTAAAGTCCAATTGGAATTAGTTGATAGCTCAAGCTTGGGCGATGCTTGGGGAGTAGATGGAAGCACAAATTAGGTTCGAACTACTATAAATTATTGTGTTTGATTCTCTATCCCTAAACTTTTTAATTTGTGCAATTTATTTTTGAGCATATTTATTTATATTTGCACAACATACTAGAGTCTAGTTTTATGGCTAGGAAAGTGCTTTAAATTGATAAAAAACCTAATTTTCTAGCTCTATCCCTCCATTATAGGTGTTAATTGGAGGACTGAAATGACAATTTATTTGCAGTCTATTAATCATGATATATGAAAGTTGTTTGCAATGATCCTTATATTCTTAGTAAAATAGAAAGAGATTAAGTAATCCCCAAAATTTCAAATGAGTGGGATGAAAATGACAAAAAGAAGATTTCTTTAATGTTAGAGCTATTAATGTCTTTTTTTTTTTTTTGATTTCAATAAAAGTTTCTATTACAGAAGACCAACAAGAAAGTTAGGTTCAGGATTAAACCAACAAAACTCCTGCTTAGAGGAAAAGGCTAGGGAAGCAAGAGAGTGTGCCATTCCATTCCCTAAACGAGGAATGACATGACAGTTGGAAACTCCCACAGCCCTAAATAGAGCCTTAACATCAGAAAAAATAGGGTCCATAACAGAACTAGAAAGAGAGTTACACACCCTAGCCACAACATTAACATCATCTAACTCAACCCACTCAATAATCAGGTTGAACTCCTTCGCCAGCAGCAACCTCTCTCGCAACGCCAGCAGTTCGCCAAGCTCTGCAGGAAAAAACCCCAAGAGGGGCTTGGCAGAAGCTGCAACAATCTTGCCCTGAGAATCACGCACCACTGCACCAGAACCCATCACAGAATAACCAGGCTTCACTGCTGCATCGGTATTCAACTTCAGGGAGCCTGCGAGAGGAGGCGACCACGGAGAAGAGCGAGGCTGCCTAGGGGGCTGAAGAGGAGAGCCAAAGACCTTCTGGGTACCCTGAAATTCACAAAGCAAAGAGAGAGACCAAGAAACCAAATCAGCACTGAACCTGGGGGATTTAGAATGACAGACAACATTCCTTTCAGACCAAACCCCCCACAGGATCATGCAGAACTCCTCGAGCTCTGCTCTCTTAGCCCTACCAAAAACCCACAGGATCAAATCAAAACAAGAAATATGGCACTTCAAATTGAGAATGCCCCAGAAAACAGAGGACTCCCAAACAGGGCGCACGGAGCTGCACCAAAAAAGGGCATGGGCTGAACTCTCGGGAGCATCACCGCATCTAAAACAACACGGGTCAACCACAATCTTCCTAGAGCAAAGATTACAAAGAGACGGAATGGCATTGAGACAAACTCTCCATATGAAAATTTTAATTTTGGGGAGGATGTTGAGATTCCAAAGTGCAAGCCACCATTTCGAATCCGGACACGAGGAGGAACCTTTAAAAAAGAGTTTTTCCTGCGCTGCAACTCTATACCCACTCTTCACAGAATACTCCCCATTCTTATCAAAATGCCAGATTAAGGAATCATTACAATCACCAAAACTCAGAGGAATTTCCAGAATAGAATCCCTATCCGCTGCCACAAAGACCTGATCAAGCTTAGCCAAATCCCAAGAATGGGACGAAGGGGAAATGAGAGATGCGACCATGAGATCATCCACAGGGGCCTTCGAGAAGGGTTTGAAAGTGGACGCCCTTGGTATCCAAGGGTCCTGAAAAGCACTGATATTCTTACCATTACCTACCCTCCAACGAAGGCCTTTAATAAGAAGACTCCTGCCCCAAACCAAACTCCTTCAGAGATGAGAACTCCCCTGTTTTAGCGAGATAGATAAGAAATCCTCCTGCTTAAAATACTTTGCCTTAAGAACTCTAGAAACCAACGAGTCTTTATTCATAACAATTCTCCAAGCCTGCTTGCCCAGAAGAGCTTGGTTAAAAAGAGATAAATCTTTAAACCCAAGCCCCCCACAAATTTTCGGAGAGCACAACTTGTCTCTAGAAACCCAGCAAATTTTCTTATTACCATCTGAGGCACCCCACCAAAAGCCCATAATCATAGAGCACAGCTCATTACACAGAGCAGAAGGCAACTGGAAAATACTCATTGTGAAGGTAGGGATAGCTTGCGCCACTGCTTTGATAAGAACTTCTTTCCCGCCCATCGAGAAGAGATTGTCCTTCCACCCTCTGATCTTACGCCATACCCTCTCCTTAATGTCACTGAAGGTTTTCCTTTTATTTTTCCCCACCATGGTTGGAAGGCCAAGATATTTGTCATGAGCTTGGGCATTAACTAGACCCAGGCAATTCAAGATACTAGCACTGCAGGCATCTTCCACATTTGGACTAAAGGTGATGTTGGACTTTTGCAAATTAATCCGCTGGCCAGAGGCTTTCTCATAGACATTTAGGATCTGTTTCAACTTCTCACAATTTTGAACTGAAGCCCTGCAAAAAACAATACCGTCATCTGTAAAAAACAAATGACTCACTAGTGGGCTCCCGCGACAACATCTCATGCCCAGAGATTGCCCATTAGATTCGTTGCCTTTGATAAGAGAAGATAAAACTTCTGCACAGAGAAGGAAGAGATAAGGAGACAAAGGGCATCCCTGCCTTAACCCTCTTTACGGAGTGACTTCCTCCATAGACTTCCCATTTATCAGGAAGGAAAGTTTGGAGGTCGACACACAATCCATAACAAGGGCTCTAAACTGATTAGAAAACCCTAGTTTCTCCATAATAAGCTCCAGAAAGCCCCACTCCACACGGTCATAAGCCTTACTCATGTCCAGTTTGATAGCTGCATACCCTCTTTTACCCTTTTTCTGTTTCTTGATAGAATGGAGAAGCTCAAAAGCAACCATAATGTTATCAAAAATTAACTGCCCTGGTACAAAAGCACTCTGCTCCGAAGATATAATGTGGGGCAGAATTTCTTTCAACCTATTTGCCATAACCTTGGACACAGTCTTATAAATAACACTGCAAAGGCTGATGGGCCTGAAATCGATCATACGCTCCGGGTTTTTAACCTTTGGGATCAGGACAACATTAGTGGCATTGAACTCCTTGATTGAGCATCCACCATTAAGAACATTAAGACATACACTAGAAACATCCTCTCCAACCACATTTCAAAATTTCTGAAAGAAGAGAGCATGGAAACCATCGGGGCCAGGGGCCTTATTTGGACCCATTTCAAAAACTGCAGCACGCACCTCTATTTGGGTGAAGGCCTCTCCAAGTCTGCCTGCCATATGGGCATCAACTTTACGCTCAAGAAAGGAGGAGGCAGCAGAGAAATCGGAGGATGATGGCTGGATAGACTTGAACAAATCTGAGAAATAATCCAAAACCACACTAGACATACCCTGCTCAGATTCCCTACGGATCCCTCTACCATCCACCAGCGAGCTAATCATATTCTTCTTCTTTCTGGCCGTCGCTCTTCTGTGAAAAAATTTAGAGTTCTTGTCCCTTGCGAGTAGCCAATCAACCCTCGACCGCTGTTTCCAATATAATTCCTCCTTGGAGAGGAGGCTTTCCAATTCTCGTTCCCTAAGGTTGATATCATTAAGAACCTGTTCAGATTGCTGCCTATCATAAAGAAGATTGAGCTCACATCTTTTCCTACCAATGGCTTTCCTCAAAGATCCGAACTTGACTTTACTCCATTTTTCCAGCCGATCAGCACACACAACCAGCTTATCTCTTAAGCCTCTACCAGAAGTATCACTGTCAAACCCTCCCCAGGCCGAGTAAATCACAGAATAGCACTCTTCATCTTTAAGCCAAAAAGGCTCAAATCTGAACTTCCGATCTCTGTCGCCACTAATGTTGGGACCACCATGCATAAATTTGGCCGAAATCGGCCTATGATCAGAAAACATAAAACCTAAATGCTCAACTTTAATCCCCGAAAACAAATTAACCCAATGACTGGTAGCAAAAAAGCGATCCAATCTTTCTTGAACATTTTTAGCACCCCCCTTTTATTATTCCAGGTAAACAAAGGCCCTGAAAAACCCAAATCAACAAAATCACACAACTCAACAATACTACGAAAATTAAACATACTCGGACCAGTTCGTTCATTCCCGCCAGACTTCTCCTCAATATGAAGGAGTTCGTTGAAGTCACCGCCACACAACCAAGAAAGTCTGTTGACTGCCTTCAGACGTCGAAGGAGCTCCCACGAATCGGTTCTATGGTTAGGGACAGAACACCCATAGAACCCAGTGAACCTCCATTTGAGGTTATTCTCTATTTTAATCACCATATCAATATGACCCCTGGAGAAGGACAATACTGAGACATCCCACACATCGTTCCACAGTAACATTAGTCCACCACTCTTTCCCACACAATCCACATGCAAACCCCCAGAAAAACCCAACTGAGTCTTAATCTTTGCCGCCCACTCACCTTTTAATCTAGTTTCAGAAAGGAAAACTAGATTAGGGGATTGTTTCCGGATAACCTTCCGGAGCGCCAAGAACGCCCGAGGACTCCCCAATCCTCGAACATTCCAACAAATGATACTCATGGCCCCCGGCGGGCCTGCTCCGCAGACTCCGCTGATAAATTAGTCTCTAGCAGTTTCTGTTTCTTCCCAGCCAGGTTCTCCCCAGCAACTTCAACACCTTAACGCTTCCCACCAGGATCTGTAACAATCGCTTCAGAAGGGGGTATACCAGCGTAAATACCAGAAAACTTCTGATTTAGGGATCTCTTCACTGGCTTTCGACCCCTCCTAGCATAATGCCTAGCTAGTAACATCTTCTGGATTGGGCTTGGACAGCCTGGAATAAGCTTCTGTAAAGGACTCCCCCGAATTAGTCTTTTCCATTTCTTAGAGGTAGGCTTACCAAGAGAAGACCCAAACATAACCACATCTCCTTCATCACATAAATTTGACCCCACTATTTCCTCATCCATTCTTGCCAACGCCTCTGAGTGACCATCTTCAGTCGGTGCTACTGCAAGGACCTCCCTAGATGGGTGATCTACCGGCTGGATATCCTGAATCAAAATACCACCCTTCTGTCTCACTGCACTATTCAGGGCTGATGAGGAGGCCTCAATATTCCGATTAGATTTACCTTCACGTTTGTCAGAAGATGTTGGAACAGTAATAACAATTCTTCTAGCACCCTCTGCACCTGCTCCGACAACATCCTCAATGTCTTCATGGGCCTTCGGTTTTGCTGCTGATGTCTCCTCTCCCCGTTGCCTAGGCTTTGAACGATCTAGATGAGATGCTCTAAGCCACACCCCGAATTTTGGCTCAACCCCCTCCATAATACTTTTCCTCACCTCACTGTTGTGACATTCCCTGACAGAATGACCGATATACCCACAACCATAGCAAAACTCTGGAAGTCTCTCATATTTGATCAAAGCTGTAATCATAGTCTCAAAATTCTCCAACCTCATCCGGATACCCCTTTTCAAAGGTTTAGTAATGTCAATTCTAACTTTAATTCTCAAGAATTTACCCCACAAATCTTTCGAGTCCATCGGGAACTCAACAATGGTCCCAACTTCCTCTGCTATTAATCTTGCCACTTTACAATTCATACACGCTAGAGGAATATTGTAAATGTGAATCCAGAATTCCGAGAATTGGAATCGAAGTTGAGAAATTGCACCAGGCCCCACCGATTTCTCAAGAACAATAAGATTTTTGTCGAAATGCCAGGGACCCCTGGACCAGACCATCGCTTTATCCTCAAGGGATTGGAAATGGAAGACAAACACATTATCACCGACCATTTCAATTTCTATTCGGCCCACAGTACCCCAGATTTGTTCAATAGTGCCACGGAAGGCCTCTCGGTTCACCTTTCTACGAGAAAGGATCTTCCCTACTAAGTAGTGCTCAACGCTTCTAATTCCATCAGCTTGAACATCCCATGCTATGTCTAAGACTAGGCCATCTTCCTCTGATAAGGACAGGGCCTCGTAAAGCCTCAAAATTTCATCTGTAGCCATTATAAGTACTACTGCAGCTACAACACCACTGGCCTCCACTACCAGATCCGCACCTACTCAATACACAGACCCAGATCCACAGAGTGGCTCCCACAACAAAGTAAAAAAAAAACCCCAGAACCTGAGAAATCACAGATTGCCAATTTTGACCGCCCAATCTGAATGAATCACAAACAAAAATGCAACTGAACCCAGTCCAACTGCATCACCTATAACCTGCCCAGATCCGCTTTGCCCAATATCAATCTACTCTGATAAAGCACCAGAACCCGAACAAAGCCACCAAAACACCCAAATAAATATTAGATCTGAGTAAAAAAATCAATACTCCAACATCATGACAAGCAGCCCCTACAACAAACCCAACAAAACCAAACAACCACAACAATTAATCCAACTCAACCCACACACAAACAAGGCCGCAGCAAACAAGGCCGCAGCACCACAAGAACCCCCAGACCCCGTACTGCCCAGATCGGTCTAACTAGGCCCTGATTCAGGCCCCCTCCACAACAGCCCTCACAGCTCCACCAGTTCACTGGGTAACAGTTCCACCCAACAGCAATCAAACCCGATCGCTACAGCGCCAAGATCGAGCACCACAGCAGCTCCAAACCACCAGATCCGAAGACTTCAGCACTACCGCTCACTACTAGAAGTAGATCGAGAAAGAAGACCCCGATCGGATCACCCCGGTAACAGATCACAAGCCCGATCTGAGCACACCAACAGCTCCAAATGCTACGGCAGCTGATCGAAAGAGGCACCAACAGCTCGAAAGCACCCCAACTCTGCCCCGAGCACAACCCACACAGGAGAGGGAGGGAAAGGGAGATCGGGGAAGAAAAATCTAAGCACCCATACCAGCCAAGTCGCCTCTTATCAGTAAGAACAACAGGAGAGCAAGGAGAAGTAATGGAAATTTAGATAAAGGCTGTCTTCACAGAGGAGGAGGATCTACCCGAAGGAAGGCTGCTTTTACACTCTTGTTACTTCAGAGAAGGAACGAGAGGAAAAGAAAATATGAAAGCAAATTTCAATATCAAGATTTTCAGTAGGAAACCAAAAAAAAAAAAAAAGAAGATTTTGTATGAGAACAAATGTTAAAATAGCTATTAATGTCTTATATTGTGCATTTTATCATATAATTTCTTGAAGCACAACATCAAAATAAATATGGCATACACTTCAAGATATTTTGGGTGATAATGGCAGTGTTTTAAAATGTGCTAGGCGTTCGGTGGCCAGGCGCCGATTACTCGGTGCCTAGACAGATCCTCAAGTCAACGGTCAATGTGTTGACCTCGCAGTTGACCACCTAAATTTTTTTTTCTGTATAACTGTATTTAATAATTTACATGTAAATGCACCTAAAGCAAAAATATATGTCATTCTAAATATTCCAAACAATATGAAACTAGGTCATTCCAAACAAATAAGTCATTCTAAAAACATTCTAAACAATATGAAACTAATAACTAAGTCATTCTAAATAAATAAATCATTTGAAACATTCCAAACAAGATGAAACTAATGAAATTATGAAAGCATGAAAATATGATGAAATGATAATACAAAATCCTAAACTAAACAACATCATGATCATGATCAAACTCCTCTTCTCCATATTCTTGTATTACACGCTCTCCATCGGATTCATATTCCACATCAACATCAACATCATTTTCCTCTTCCTCCTCATCCTCCGAAACGAAGTCATCTTCATGAAGATCTCTCTCTATCACCTTTAAACTCCTCCTAGGTTGTAGAATGTCATCTACATCGGTTATTTCGTCTACCATTTGTCAAGTTAGCCCTGTTCCGGGCTCTACTTTATCACCACCACCACCACCACCTTCAACAATCCATTCTTGTGCATTGGTCGCTTCGGCATCCTTAGCAAGAATGACATCCAGATCCTTTTCCTTAGCTCTTTTTTGCTTGTTACTCAACTTGGCATTGAATTGGACATAGACTAGATTATTCAACCGACTCACATCTAGTCTATTCCTTTTCTTTGTATGTATTTACACAATGAGAATAATAATAAATTAATAAAATAATAAATTGTTAATTAATAGTTAATTAGTTAGTTACTTTATAAATTTTATAGTAAGCTAGTGGCCTAGTACACTCACCCCTTCAAAAGTACTCCAATTTCGTTCACATCCGGAGGAACTCGTGGTTAATAATAGGATTCTTATCGCCATTTTTTGGAGATTGGGTATGCGATCTATATATAGCCCACCATGAAGCTACCATTATGAAGATAGATATTTCAAGTTTTGAACATATAGAATATAATAATAAAAAAAAGTAAAGAACTTTAAGTTTATAATTTTAAAATAGTACTCGGATTATAACTCTCATCATTTCTTTCACATTTTTTTTCCGCAAATAATTTGTTAAAAGATCCTTCCCTCTCCCTATACTTTACAGTTTTAACATTGACAATATGATTTTGCAACTCAAAATTGTCACCACAAAACGCCTCCACACAATCAAATATTTCATTATTCACATCATCGTCATATTGAATTGTTACATCTTTGAAGTAGTAATAGGGGTTGAGGAAATAGGCCGCCAAGTGCAATAAACTATCAAGCCGACCTTTAATTCTTGCATCAATAATGTCCAAGATCGGTCGATAGTTTCTTTCAACATTGTTCAATGCCACTTTGATTTCTTCTTTTGCTTGCAGCAGCTCTCCATATACAAATCCCATGGCTGGCTTTCTATCCCCATCAACAAGTCTAAGCACCTTCACCAAAGGTGCAAATACCTTCAAGCAAGTGGTCACACCATTCCAAAAGCTCATACTTATAAACTATAGCGAATGCCGCTTTCCCTTTAGTAGAGGAAGACTATTTGCATTGCTCCTATAGTTGACTAGAAAACATTGATCTCAATTGAACTTTCTTCTTCATCAGACTTTGTAATGTAAGAAATGAAGAGGCAAATCTAGTGACTCCTGGCCTCACTATGTCTCTCTTTTTGTAAAAGACCTCATTAAGGATAAGGTTTTGTAGTGTGCATAGATGAAGACGGTAAAAGTCTTGGTTTGGTCAATGGTTTTTTTATACTTCTGGATCTTACCAATGCTTTCAAGCATGAGACTGATGCTGTGAGTTGCACATGAGGTCCAAAATATATGGGGTCTCTTCACCTTGAGCAATTTTGCCACTGCCAAGTTGTTGGTGGTATTATCCGTGACCACTTGAATGACATTCTTTGGTCTAACTTGTTCAATGCACCCATCCACATACTGAAAAATGTGCTCCCCTGTGTGTGTCTCGTCTGAAGACTCTTTAGAGGAAAGGAAAGTGGTTCCTATTTTGCAATTCACATACAAGTTCATTATGCTTCTCCTTTTTATATCGGAACAAGCGTCCGTTATAATGGAGCACCCATTCAAAGCCCACTTTGCTTCTTGCTTCTTCAGTACATCTTTTGTTCTCTGAACCTCCTCCTTTAACAATGGTTCCCTCAATTGGTATTGACTTGGTGGTTTGTATCCCGGGCCAAATTGATCAACCGTCTCCACCACTTGTTTGAAACTGTTATTAACAATTGCTTTGAAAGGAACCCTTGCTTCGTACACCCATTTAGCTACATACTGGTGCACTTTATGAATCCTTTCTTTAAAAAGTGCTTCGCAGATGTTTTGTTGTCTCTTAGTTCCACCACTCAATGAAGAATCAGGATTGATTTTCGATACAAATTGATCCATGGGGCCAAGAGAACGAGGCTCTCTCCTCACCCCTAATTCTGCCGCCATCGCATCTTCTTTCTCGGTTGTTGTATCCACTACATTTACTTGTGATCTCAACAACAACTCTTCCTTCCTCTTACCCCTCTTCTTACTTTTAGCCTCCATAATGACATTTCTACACTTGGTTTGCGCTTCTGGTGTTGCTTTTGGACAAGCTGCAACATTTCCTAATATTTGGCCTATGTGCTCTTTCATTCTATAAGCTCCTTCGGACATCACTTTTCCACAGAGGATACATTTAACCTTGTCCAAATTCTTCGTATCAACTAACACCCCAAACTCCCATCCAACATCATTTGACTTCCTTTTAAGTACTGATTCGGCTGAGGATTGGACCGTTTGGTCCACTTAGGCTGCCGAGGACGCCATTAGAAATATAACAACCTAAAAAAGTTAAAGAACATTTATAATTTATCATTTATTTAATTATAAAGGCATAAATAAAATAATACAACATTACAACTAGCCAACTATACAACTACAATGATACAATCTAAATATCTAATCATCGATTAAATTCTATAAACTTCCTGCTTTCCTATTTGGCTATTTTCTACATAAATATTAATTACAAATTTAAAAATTAAAATACTAAAATAGTAAAATCTTTGTCATAATTTAATTTTCAAATTATTATTTCAAGTTCAAATTGTTCAATATAACATTATGGTAATCAACAATGAAGAATTGAAGATTAAATTAAAAATATTCATAATTTTACAAAAAATATTCATCTAGACATTTAATCAAACACTTGGATTGCATATATAAAATCATATTTATTACAACTAAAAAGCTTAAAGATACTAAAATAGAGAAGTATCATACCTTTGTAGAAAATGATGATGATGATGATGATAAAGGGTTGAAATGGAGAAGAAGAAAATCACTTAAAGCTTGGGTTTCTATTTTTTGGTGGTTTTCTAAAGAGGAGAGAAAAAAAAATTTGCTTACGTTCTGTTCTTCTACGCACGCCTGGCCACTGCCAACTTTGTGTTTTATTTATTTATTTTGACAAGTCCAAAACGGCGCCGTTTTGAGCTTGTTTTAAAACACATCCAAAACGGCGCTGTTTTGGGTGTATAGTTAAAAACAAAAATTTAAACTGTCTCCGTGGCTGGTGGCTACGGAGACAGAAGGCGGCGCGGCCTTGGAGACTATGCGACCTTCGAGACCGCATTGTCGAGATTCGTCTGTGTGGCCGGCTGCCTAACATGGTCGATTTGACCTTGTTCGGCATGGCTAGCCGCCACCTAGCGCCGAACAATCCGCGTTTTAGTACATTGGATAATGGTGAAAGTACCTTCCGAAAGTGAGAAAGAAGTAAGAAGTGGCGAATAGCTCATCGAGATGAGATAACATGCTCTAACTCTATTGAAAATGATTCTCACATTTTATATGTGAAATTGCACGATTCATTTGAGCAATTGCTTGGTGACTTCGATCAATAGATTTTGAGAAAAATAGTCATAAATGAATTTCATTTTTATTTATTTATTTATGTTTAATTGGTGTATATTTATTTTAAAATAATCCAAAGGTCTTGTATCATCCATGTTCACTTAAAATTTTTTCTTAAATAAATATTGTTTTAAAAAAATAACTTAGTCCGATCTAAATTATTTGGTAACACTAAAGATAGAGGAAAAGAAAATTGTGTTGTGTACATAAATTTATAGTGATAGATCTAGAAGAGAAAATGAAGTGAATTAATTTACAATGATTACTCAATCAATTATATTGTTAATTACATTAATCTATGACTGATTGACATCCCACTTGTAGCTTATTGATGACTAGATTTAACACTCTTCCACAAGGTTGAGTATAAATATTCTCAATTACCATCGTGTAACATAATAAAGAAAAATTTAAATAAACATGGAAACATTTAACAATTCATTCTGAAATTCTTTAACATCCCCTCTCAAACTCAAGATGGGGAGATGAAATAGTTTTGAGTTTGTAGAATTTTGAAGACATGTTACTATAGTAGTGTGTCATTATAAAATGTTAATGAACTGACTTGATAGAGGTGCCAACCAAATAGCTTGACAGATTGTCGTCGAAACAACTTGACAGCGTGCCAGACGAAACAACTTTATAAAGTGGTTGAGGAAACAACTCGGAAAAGTAACCTAGGAAACAACTTTGACAACGTGACTGAGGATATATATATATAATTGAATTACAAGAAAAAGGGTCATCCACCACCGGCGATGCCCAATGTGTATTAAGCAGTGATAAAAAATTACAATTTTCCACAACGGCAGCGCCCGTGGTGGATAATGTGAAGAACAACGAACAATGTCTGTGGTGGATAATGTAAACGACAACGAAACAATGCTCGTGGTGGATAATATAAGCGACAACGGGCCCGTTGTAGATACATTGATTTTAATAAAAAGAATTAATTTGATGAAATTAATTGATATATAATATCATAAAATTTTTAAAAGATTGAGCAAATAATAAAAATATTATAACAAAATAATATCAAATTCTAATTAAAATACTCAAGTTCTAATATTAGACTCACCAAAATATTAACTCAAATCATAATTATATGTCATCACTTACAAAAAAAATAAATAAAATACTAAAATATAATGTATTTTGTAGTGGAATTCATCGATGCATGGTAGAGTAGATCAAACCTTCATTTTCAAGAGTTGAAATTAAATCCCTTATGCAAACAATAGAATAATCAAAATAAATAAATAGCTCACTCATGTACAAGAGATCGGCAGAGAAGGAGAGACATTACATGATCTTATTTTCAGGTGTTGGGAGAGTTCATTTATGTGTACTCCCCTTTCCCGTTCACTGCAAACAAAGACCAATCCCCAAAGCTTAGGTACACAGTAATAAAAATCTAAAACCAAGCGTAATTATAAAAAACAGATGAAGATCTGACAAAATCATCAGAAAAACATGTTCCAATAACCAATATAAGCCTAGTATAATATAAATTTCTTTAAAACAATTCATATATGTAATACACAACTAGAGAATAAGCAGGAATAATTAACTTGAAAGAATATAATAAAAAAGCTCCCAAAAGAAAATTAGACTAAATGGAAGGGAAATAAGCTCTAAGGTAAAAAGTAGAACTTCGGTGTATGACCAACCTGTTTGAAGGTTGCTGCAGATAATCCAGGATTAATTGATCGATGCTCTTCAGTCTATCCATGCCAAATTGAAAAGAGAACTGGCCAACAAAAAAAAAAAAAAATTATGACAGACATGGGTTATGACGACAATTATATGAAACAAACTTTCTGTGGTTGGATCACATGCGTTAGTTGATGGGGCTGTCTGATATCCAGTTGACCCAGTCCGGATAGGTGTGTTCAGTAATGTTTCTACCATCTGAGGCTGAGTTGTGGCAATACCTTGCTGTTTCAGTTAGTGTAAATATATAATTATTACATAAATAAAATGCAATACGTACTCATCATTTATTTCCATCTCCAGAAATTAAAAGAAAGGCCACTTTGAGCACAAATTTAATCAATTCCACTCGTGAATACCTTTGATTTAGAATTCTGCAAATGGAAGTGTATGCAATCAATATAGTGGAAAGTAACCTCATCAAATTTTGTCACAGGCCCCAACAACAGCAAAATCCAAGATATCAAACTCCATCAATCTGTTTTGATATCGGAACTTCCACTCAGAAGTCAAGACAATTGTAATTTATAGATTCCAAACATTTTCTTTTCCAGAATTTAATACATTTTAATTACTACATCATGTACTCTTTATATGTTGGCCCATGAATTACTGAAAGTACCACCTGGCTTACATGAGAAACATGGTATTTCAGTGGAAAGAACATTCATTATGGCAGCTCCAAATACAAAAATGTCACAACCAGAAATGGGGAAATTTTTTTTTTTTTTTCCTATCATAAACTCCACATATAAGGAGAAATTTAATTGTCATGTCTACTATACCCACTTTCAAGGATTTGTTCTCTGAAAAACCCTGTTCTTCAAATTTAACGAAACATACAAGACGTCAAGACCCATTGTCTCAAATTTTTACTTAAAAAAGAATGCATCCAAGCATAATATAAACATGGATTGTTCCCACAAGAACAAGTTCTATACTAAAACACATCTACCATGTTTTATCCATAAAAGTTTCTTAACCTCTGCAACTGACACGGGAATAAACTTTTCCTAACAATTTAATTGTTACAGTACGAGACTTTCTGCTGGCAGTTAATTGAACAATAATATAAGCTTCCCCATTACTCAATATGTGCCCAAGCATGAAATTTTGCATAAACATCATCCTTCCTTTGTTCACTCTTGCTATACTAAATGCATCCACAACTCAAGACAAACTATGAAAACAACTTTGAAACTAGTAAGTAAAACTCATCACCAATTTCATTTTCTCTTAAAACTCACATAGTTGAATTAACAGAAATTGTCACAAGGTTAACGTGTTTATCTGATCTAATAAAATAGCTAAAAGATAATTAATAAGGAAAATATTTGAAATCAAATTTACTATAAAAAAATGTATACATATAAGTGATTGGTTGGATGAAACAACTTATCAAGTATACAAAATGACAAATATTTTTATATTCACACGTCATTAAAGAAAGAACCCAACTATAACCACTCATTAAAGAAAGAACCTAGCAAGCAAATTTTTTTAAAAAGAAAAAAAAAAAAAGAATCAAATGAGCTTGAGCTAAGGATTTTTATGAAGAGAAAGAAAGAACTAAAATAAATTTAAAGAATTTGATATTGTAATCTACTAAAATGAAGATGAGGTTTTTGAACAAAGTAAATAGAGAACTTTAATACTGCGCTAGAGATGAGAGTGGAGACTTGAAAGAGGCACGGTGAGTAGTGAGTGATACGATAATTATGATTTTTTTTTATATAATCGACCAGACCTGACTGGTACCTGACCCATAATTTGGTCGGGTCAAATTATCCAATCCACAACGGCCATTTGAATGCCCGTAATAGTTAATGCAAAACCATTATGGCCATTTAAACGCCCGTTGTACTAAGACTTAACCATCACGAACTTTTAAAGGCCCGTGGTAGATAAGTGTTTTCTAACATGGGCCAGTCATGCTCATGGTAAAAAGCCTGTAGTGGAAGCCCACTTTTTGATGTAGCGAAAGCGTATACGAAAAAAAACCTGCAAGAACAATTCGAAAAGCAACCTACTGGTAACAATCGACTTCACACACGAAGGATTGTTATCAGACTTCAAATACGACAATCTTTGCTAAGATGTTGTAGATGGATAGTTGAGAAACAATCTCAGAATTTATTTAATAAAAAACTACCTCCTCAAAAGCAATTACATCCAATATAAATAGGCAACAGCTATCCTAAAAGAAAAAGACTTTATTTCCTATTTTTAACTCTAAAACAAATTCCTATTGTAACTCTGAAATCAAAAATTCCACTTCTAAGCTAATCCTAATCACTCATAAACTAATCCTAATCAATTTCTTAAAAGCAATTAATCAATAGCTGCCGCATCACTTTTCTTGTAGTGACAACTTTATAAAGGGGCAGATGAAATGACCTAACAAAATGGTGGATGAAATAGCGTAACAAAATGGCACATGATGATAAGACAACTTTGTTGAGAAATGACATTTACTTTCTATAATGTTAGTCAAACTTAACTGGTGGAAGGGTATTTTTATCATTTTATCCCATTTTTTACTCTAAAAAAGAAAAAAAAAATTGGATCTATGAGATGGACAATGAAATCAATTAAAAAATAAACATTAAGAAATAAAAAATAGATGGAATTCCACCATTCATCTCTGAGATTGACGATAAAGATAAAAAAAATAAAAACAAAATTTAAGAAAAAAACTGTAGAAAGAAAAAAGAAAGAAGACAGGAATGAATTTGTGGAGATCCAAAGATGGATCTCTAAGAGAGGGGAGGCTGAAGCCTCTTTGGTTGGGGAGGCTGGAGAGGCTCGCCTCCTCCATTCGTGGCAAAGGAGGTTTCAGCCTCCTGGTCCCCTAGAGAACCATCTTTGGATGATCTCTATGAAGATCCAATATGGATCTCCACCAATCCATTTCTTCTTCTTTTAGTTTTGTTTTAATTTCTTTTATCCATCATCTTAGATGTAGACAATGGAGATCCATATATATATATATATATATATATATATTGCAATTTGTTTTTAACTGATTTCTATTGTCCATCTCTGAGATGAACGGTGGAAATTCATATTTTTATTAAAAAAATAGTTTATTTTAATTTCTTTTATTATATTAAAATTAAGGATAATATGAGTGTTTAAGTTTTTTTTTTTACCCTTTTAACATAGTCAATAATTTAAGTTAACAGTCACATTGCATTACCTTAGATAAGTCGGGTATACTTTCTTCAATAAAAAAAAAAAAGAGAAAATAGTTCAAAATGGCACTGTTTGAACCAATACTTTTAGAAACGATTATTGTTTCTTCTCAAAATAGCACTTATTTTCAAATAAACCCCAAAATGCCCTTAATGAAAGTTGACTTATGTCTTTCCTAATTATTTTTTTTCTTCTCTTCTTTCTCTTTTCTCTTATCTTATCTTTCTCGCACGGACTATCCTTTCTCTCTCTCTCTCTCTCTCTAACCCATTCACGAACGAAATCTCCCTCTCTCTAACCCATTCTCACTCACGAATTACTCACCCACTCACAAATCAATTTAGTCGGGGAATGAGGACAATGTTTGGCTTGTTTGAGGTAGGCATTTGATTATATTATGTTATGTTTGTTTGAGGCAGGCATTATTTTATAATCTGTGAACTAAACATTAGAGTGAGTGCTCACGAGCTAATAATTTCGTGTTCAAACTGATCAGTTCACCCACGAACTAATCAGTTTGTGCGCAAACTGATCAATTCGTGCTCAGGATTCATGGGCGAACTTATAGTTCGCGCACTAACTATTTCCACAAAATATTTTTAAGCTTCACGAACTAATTTTAAGTCTCCCATGAACTAATCCACACATGTCTCTCATGAACTATTTTGCTCTCCCACAAACTATTTTTGACATCTAACGAACTATTTTTTCTATGTTGCGAATTATTGTGCATTTTTCAAGCATTTTACTAACTAATTGAATATTGTTTGTTTTTTTAGTCACATCGACCGGGTCAGACTTTTGATATCATATAATATTGTAGGAAAAAATAGTTTTTGAAAATGTAGCGGAATAAATAATAAGGTTTTAAAATTTTTTCTTTTCATTGAAAACTCTTTTTCAAAATGATCTTGTTAATATACATATGCGAATAGAATATATTAGAACTACAATACCTTTGATGCTTTTCTTGTTTCTTTGATTTCTTGATTCACCACCAAGCAGCCTTTCGAGCTATAACACGTGGTCTGACAACGCATGTGTTGGCATATCACGGATAAAGAGACAGAGATCACGAGCAAGCCGAAAAGACAACCTTCTTGCCTCTTGCTATGGCTGGCCAAACCTGCACAAGGGAAGAATAGAACTTTTTTCTCTCTCTCTACATGATTGCTGCACCATTTAATGCTTGCCTAGGGTTTGCTTATTTTCTTTTTCTGATATAGCATTGTATTTATATTAGTATATAGGGTTTTGGTTTGACCAGGTCAAATAGGATTCTAAATCCTATTTAATCTTTTGAACTCTTGACCTCTTGGGACTTTAAATATTATTCTTATTTAATTCCACTTTTTTATTAGTCAATGTTCGAACTTGCAACCTCTTGTTTAGTAATTAAAACAATAAATAATTCCAAATTATTAATATTTATTTGATTATTAATCATTAATCAAATAATCATATTATTTAATTAACTCTCTTTAATTAAACCGTGTCACTTTCATAACACAATTAATTGGACTATCCAATTAATTAACCGTGAATTTCGTTACCAGCAACTATAAGGGCTAGCAAGAGGACTTCATGGACGTACAATTTTGAGCTCCAATAATACTTAGAAATATTAATTAAAACTCTTTAATTAATATTCAATGATTATTAACCTCGGAGTTATTCCACTAAAACCCGAGACTGAACTCTTGAAACTGCAGATATTTTATACAATATGAAATCTCAGTGTCCTCAATATAGCTATTACATATGGTATGATCCTCCACGAGTAGTTCATAATTAGAGCTAGGTCACAATGTCCGTTATATACTTATAATTATATCTTTTCCTTTAAGAACCATTGATTTTCTAATGAACAATTAAATCCTATTTTCCTTTACGGAAGAAGGAGAGACCTCATAATTGTTCAAGCCCCGAATCAACCCTTAAGGGAACTACTCATCTACTTTTCACAAGGAATGAATTCCACTATTGTGTTCAAACTTCCCCAGTCACAAGCTAAACCGCAACTCCAAGATACAGAGATATTGATCGAGAATACTACATCGACCTCCCTCATTGTAAGTCAAAAGCCACGATTTAACCTGAAGGAGTCGATAAGACACTCAGGATTAAGATCACCCATATGCAGCCATTATTTGTTGGTATATATATATGAATCTCATCAACTAACGAATCTTGGTGAGAGATTCATATAAATCGTGACACAGTCCTATATGATCTCATCATATAAGGTGCTTCCATTCTCATGTCAACTGCTACATGAGCAGTCTAGGATAAAATCATCGTACACTACAGAATCAACTACAATAATAGATCAACCACAAATAAAGTACCTAGCTTTGTTTGCTTTCTACGGACTATTTAGATTGTTGTCTCAAAATGAATCCTTCTGTATATGACATTCATATATTCATTTTGAGATTATATTTTGCAATCTTGGATGTTACGCACACATTATATAAACGTATGAAAACAAATAAAAACACTTTTATTCAAATGAAGAACTATTATTTTTATTTATGTTTAATTACATTTACATTTACAAACTTTAGGGCATAAATCCCCAAAAAAAATGTACGGTTGGAGGAAAATTGGGCAGTGGATTTCAAGACACTAGTTTTGACATGAAAGGGGTTAAAGTCCGTAGGAATTTGACATAGGAGCAACTAGTAGCGACCGTCTATTTGACTATAAAAGTCGACCGAAATAAATATGATTTGGATATTAATGCACTAATTACCGGTACAGGGGTCAATTGTAGAACTATCGTCAACGATGATGATGATGATGCTGAGTTTATGCTACAGGAAGACCTTCATCACTCACAGCAAATATGCTTTCCTCTGACTGAATGAAGAGTTGATGAAGCTAATGCTGTAATGGGTTATGAACACCTAAAAATGTATGTTTAATAAGAGTTAAAATCATCATTTTACAATAATGTTGCCATTAAATTTCCTAACTTAAGCATATTTGCACTTTTATCCTTAATTATTAAAATTGTTGTTTGATGCAGGTTAGGTAAAATAGATATAACGTTTTATCCAAATATTGGATTGATGCCAATTTTGGTGTGGAAAAAGCTAACTTAAAGAGCTACAAGAATGCATTTCACGTGGAATTCCAAATAGGATCGTTTGGTGGGTCAACTCTCGAAAATGTAGATATTTTATACAATCTGAAACCTTAGTGTCCATCGATATAGCTATTTACATATGGTGTGATCCGCACAAGTAGTTTATAATTAGATTTGGGTCATAAAGTCCGTTATACCCCTCTAATTATACCGTTTCCTTTAAGCACCATTGATTCTCTAATGAACAATTAAATCCTATCTTCCTTGCAAAAGAAGGAGAGCGCTCATAATTGTTCAAGCCCCGAATCAACCCTTAAAGAAACTACTCATCTACTTCAGTTAAGAATGAGTGGATTCCGATATTGTGTTCAGACCTTTCTAGCTACAAATCAAACCGCAACTCTAAGATACAGAGATATTGAACGAGAAAACTACATTCGATCTCACACATGGTAAATTAAAAGGCACGATATAACCTGAAGGAGTCGATAAGACATTTAGGATTAAGATCACCCATAAATAGCTATCATATGTCAATATATATGAACATCATCTTCTAAACGGATCTTGGTGAGAGATTCATATAAATCGTGGCCCAGTCCTTTATGAACTCATTATATAAGGTGCTTCCATTCTTATGTCAACTACATGAGTGGTCTAGGATAAGACCATTATACATTATAGAATGGATCGCAGTAGTAGTTCAACCGCAAACTAAGTACCCAGCTTTGTTTGCTCTCTATGGACTCTTTAGATTGCTAGTCTCAAAATGAATCCTCTTGTATATAACCCTCATATACTCAGATTGAGATTATATTTTTCAATCTTGGATGTTACGCGCACATTATATAAATGTATGAACTTAAATAAACTACTTTTATTTGAATGAATAATAACTACTTTTATTAATGTTTAATTTCATTTACAATTACAAATCTTTAGGGCATAAACCCCAACAATTTCCTACTTGTAGTGAAGTAGGTGAGACATGTCTTATAAACCTAGACCCTCTAGGTAACCTTCAAACACTTTAGCTATCAAGGGTTTCGTAAATGGATTAGCCTGTTTGTCTTCCGACGTGATCTTCGTCACGGTTATGTCTCCTCTTTGCACTATCTCTCTGATGAGATGACATTTCCTCTCTATATGCTTCCTTATTTTATGGCTTATTGGTTCCTTGGAATTAGCCACATCGCCACTATAATCGCAATAAAGTGTCATGGGCTTATCCTAATCTGAAACCACTTCCAGATCATTTAAGAACTTCCAGGGCCATACAGCCTCTTTAGCAGCTTCACAAGCCGCTACATACTCGGCTTTCATGGTGGAATTAGCAATGCAACCTTACTTGATACTCCTCCATACTATGGCTCCACCACCAAGGGTGAATACTGATCTAGATGTGGATTTCCTAAAATCCCTGTCTGACTGAAAATTAGAATATGTATATTCTAACGGGATCAAATCCTGTGCGAAATATACTAACATATAGTTCCTCGTTCTCCGAAGATACTTGAGAATAGTCTTTACAACAACTCAATGATTTAATCCTGAATTGGACTGATATCTTCTGGCTATTCCCAATGCGAAGCAGATGTCAAGTCTCGTGCATAACATAGCATACATAAAACTACCTACAGCTAACGCATATGGACTACGTCTCATATCCTCAATTTCTTCAGGTGTTTTAGGACATTGTTCCTTAGACAAATAAAATTCATGTCTGGAAGATAAATTACCTTTCTTCGAGTTCTCCATCAAAAATCGCACAAGTACCTTGTCGATATACGATACTTAAGACAATGCTAACAGTTTGTTCTCACTATCCCTAGAACATATCTTGTGTCTCCCAAATCTTTCATTTGGAATTGGTTAGCGAGCCAACTCTTTACTTCTGATAATGTTCCTACGTCATTCTCAATGAGTAGGATGTCATCAATGTAAAGAACTAGGAATACTACTTTCTTATAAACGATGTTCTTGTATACACAAGGCTCATTAACATTTTGCTCAAAGCCATAGGTTTTAATAGCAGTATCAAATCTTATATTCCAAGATCTAGATGCTTGTTTAAGTCCATAAATGGACCTTTGTAATCTGCAAACCTTTTGCTCTTGATCTTAGGATATGAATCCCTTTAGTTGCATCATGTAGATGTTCTCATCAAGATTGCCATTAAAAAATGCAGTCTTGACGTCTATTTGCCAAATTTTGTATTCGAAATAGGTAGTTGCGGATAAGAGTATCCTAATAGACTTAAACACAACTATTAATGAGAAGGTCTCTTTATAATTGACTATCTCCTTTTAGGTATAACCCTTTGCCACTAGCCTTGTTTTGAAGGTCTCTACCTTCCAGTCTACTCCTCTCTTTCTCTTGTATATCCACTTACGCCCTATGGGTTTTACCCTATTAGATAAGTCTACAAGTTCCCAGGCAGAGTTGGTGTACATGGACTCTATCTCGAGATTCATAGCTTTTAGACATTCCTTTTTGTCAGAATCTTTTATTGCATATCTAAATGACAATGGGTTATCCACACTATCATTGAAAATGGCACCCTGTGTCTCTCCAATAGCTAAATAGCGTTCAGGTTGTCATACCACCTTCCCACCACGTATAGATGGTAGTGTATCCTGACTAGGAATAGTCTGACTATCAGACGTGGATGGAACAATAATCTTGTCAACAACTTTTGTTGATTGAGCACTTGTCGAACTAGGTTCCAACTCTCTTAATAGATCTTTGATCGAGGTTTATGATAACTCATATAATCATCGATATAAATACTTCTGTTTTCTTGAGAATTATGAAAGAATCCACATCTAGTTTTCTTTAGGTATCCTACAAACAAGCATACAACTGAATGAGATTATAGTTTTCCACTTTTGTTCTTTCAGTACATGTATTGGACATCTCTAAATGCAAAAATATTGTAAACTGATTTTACGACCATTCCACAACTCTTGAGGAGTCTTGGGAACAGACTTGGATGAAACTAAGTTTAAGATGTATGCTGTCTTTTATAGTGTATATCCCTAGAAGGAATATGGTAATGGTGAGAAGCTAATCATAGATCTTACCATTTCCATTAGGGTCATGTTTCTCCTCTCCTCAACACAATTATGTGGTGTTCTTAGAGATGTGGGTTGGGATACTATCCCATGCTCAACCATGTAGTTTTCAAACTCTTGGTCAAGGTACTCACCTACAGTACCTGATTGTAGAGCTTTGAATTTTTGGCCAAATTGGTTTTCAACTTTAGCTCGGAATTCTTTGAACATTTCAAATGTTTCCAACTTACATTGCATTAGGTAAACATATTCGTATATTGAGTAATCATCAATAAATGTGACGTAGAACTCATAACCATCTCAAGCTCTAACACTTATTGGTCCACAGACGTCTGAGTGTATAAGCTCTAATAGTTGTGTGGCTCTAATCCTATTTCCACTAAAAGATATCTTGGTAATTTTACTTTCTAGACAAGATTCACAGACAAGTAAAGTGCCAATCACTTAAACTTTTACTAGTCTATCTATTCTGTCAAGGTTATATGGCCAAGTCTTAGATGCAATAGATATGTTTAATTTTCTTGAGAAACTTTTTGTCGTTTTATTTTAGGTTTTTCAACCTTAAACATTTCAGTGTTAAGTAGTGTTGTATGAAGTCTGATTTCTCCCATTGCTTTTATTGAAATGACATCCCCTATTCTAATGCGCATTGTGAAGGATCCCTCCTCTTGCTCTATCCAAGAATCAGTTCAATGTAAAGAAGAACAAACATGGTTAGTGGCCCTTTAATCTACTATCCAAGGTAAACAATCATCTTTTACTAAACAAGATTCAATGACAAGTAAATTTGATTTACTTTTCACTTTCTTCTTATTTGAGTGCTCATCAAGGTACTGTGGATAGTTCCTCTTCCAATGACCAATCTCTTTGTAATGGAAATATTTTCCCTTTGCTTTATTAGTCGTGGTGCTCTTTATCTTGGGCTTAGCCTTTACTTTACCAGTAGACCTCTTATTCTTCTTGAAACCAGAAGAAGATGGCTCAGCAACATTTGCTTCGTCGGTCTTATTCTTGACAACTTATCCTGCATTGGTTACAGGCTCTGGAGGACATTCCTCTATAAGCACAAATTTAAGGTCTTTGCAGGCCATGATCGCATTCATATTATATTTCCATTTAGTATAGTTATGCCCGGTTAATATTTCATTTGCGAGGATTTATAATAAAGCAGAAGACATTGCTGATCTAAACATAAATAAAATTAATGAACATTCATATCATACATTCATACTATGTGCTAGAATTCGGCATAAAATTAAACATGATGCATGTTTAATGAACTAGAATAATCCCGAAAAGAGTTGTTATGCCACGACAATCTAACATACTACAAGTAACTGCCTAAGTAGGTTAGGTCAAATACTTGCATGTTAGATCGAGACATTTTCAATCGAATGATACACTAGAATAACTCTTTATTATTATATTATTCAATCCTCGTTATGTTTAGTCGGGATTTTAATTAACTAGTTTAATTTAAATCTATGTGAGTGTAACCCATCGTTTCAGATTTCACAAACTTAACTTGACAGTTGCCTAAGTAGGTTAGGTCAATCCCAAAATACATTCAGAAATCCTATCCGTTAGGAAGTCAACCTTGGTATTGACTGTCGTGAACACATTCCATTAGGGAGGACGAAAGCAAAGTCGTCACGAGGCCCCACTCGAGTCTCACGGTGTTGAACTAACGATGGAAATTGCGGGATATAATGTCATATATCCCTCTCCCACTCATATTTGTTATTTAGGATTTTCTAAATGACATTGATTTTTTAAACCCTATGTTTCTATTAGTTAACTTAGATATAACGGCTAATGTAAAATCTAAGTTACTAGATTCTTTATTCTATTAGTATAATCTAATCCTATTAATATTTAATAAATTAATAATCTCTAACTATTAAAGACTAAATTATTATTTGATTTCTAATCTATGTAAACTATTTATAAGATTAGAATTTATTATGAGATTACCAAGTTTGAACTTATTAAAACTAACTCATATTATTGGGTCCAATTATTATTAGGGCTTTAATCAAATTAATCCTAATAAATTATTGAGCCTAACTAATCTAATTAATTAAACCTTTTAATTAAAAGATTAATTCATTAATGAGAATTACTAAGTTTTTACTCATAAAAACCTAATCTCATTATTTGGTCAAATTATTATTAGGGCAGTAATCAAATTAATCCTAATAAATTATTGAGCCTAACTAATTTAATTAATTAAACATTTTAATTAAATGATTAGTTTATTAATGAGAATTATCAAGTTTTTACTCGTAAAAACTAAGCTCATTATTTGGTCCAATTTATTATTGAGGTTTTAATCTAATTAAAGCTAATAAGTTATTGGACCTAACTAATCTAATTAATTAAATGTTTTAATTTAATCGATTAGTATTTTAATGAGTATTATCAAGTTTTTACTCCTAAAAACTAAACTCATTATTGATTGCCAATTATTTGAGTGTTTATCATTTTATTCATTATTAAAATTAAACACATAATATATGACAATTATGCATGACATGTTATAATGCACGTGTAGGCACACATAATCTAAATGATATATTAATATATGAACATGCTTAATCATTCATCGCATAAATAAAAAGTATACATGGATGATCGAGTGAATTGGGCTATCTAACTTAAACAAATCTAATTACAAAATTTATCCAAGGCATTCCTTGGTCTTCTTGTAAATCTTCATCTTCAAGTCCACCACCTTTCGTATTGAGCTCCCATCAAGTCCAACTTGATTTAATTTTAAGTGACCCATCTCATGGATTGAACCCTAAGGCCCGTCACTGAAAATAAAAACAACAAGGTATGGCTGTCTATGAAGCCCATCAGACCACCCACTTGCATGCCTCAAGTCCGCTTACACTAAACATTAAGGCAGCGATCTTAGATGCATTAAGGCCATCTACATTACTTCTATGGACTGCCAACTTTGTACCAAGACCCACGTGTTACCCTAACACATAATCGAGGTCCAAACAAGGCCCAAAACAACCCTAACGCTCACGATGATGCGGTTGCTAGCAGCGACAGCCGCGCACACACATGGTGCGTGCAGCCACGCAAGGTGTGGTTTGAGCAGTTTTTCGAGCAATTTTTTGATTCAATTTTCTACCATTTTTCTAGGTTAATATTCATCAAAATTTTTAGAAAATACACAGCAAAATTGCCTGCAAAAAATCTACAAGAATAGCCTTAAAACCTACTGTGACAGTAGCTTGTGCACAACGCACTGCGTTGTTTTAGGTCTGCAGGACCGTTCACTTGTGGTGGCGCGTGAGGGCGTGTTTGATGCCAGTTTAAGATGCCGTTTTTGCCGTTGTCTTCTTCTGAATCTCATTTTTCCAGCTGTTTTGAATCACCTCAATCGGACACCATTTGCTATGGTTATGCATAAGTTAATTACAGGATGTTCAAAATAACCAATAACAGTTTCGGCCATGGCAAAAAAAAAAAACAAAAATACAAATCGAAACCCAATTCACTATAAAAATTACGACTATCCATATTTATATATTAAATATTAAATATATGACACATACAACCTATAGATCGTGCCTACACATGTGATAACAAATCAAAATAATCATATATAAAATATATATATCAAGAACAACAAACAAAAATATGTTCTTTTTCGCATATGAATAAAATCAAGAACCGCTCTAATACCAATTGAAGGGAAAAAGAAAACATGCAGTAGAGGTTTTAAAATTTTTTCTTTTTACTTTGAAAACTCTTTTCAAGAATCGATTTGTACATATGCGAATAGGAACAAGATATTACCTTTGTTTTGTTTGTTGTTTGATTGATCTGTTTTGTTACCACCAAATCTTCTGAGCTATGACCCGTGATCTGACAATGCGTGTGTGGGCATGTCATGGATACAGAGATAGAGGAGGAAAAGACAAGCGAAGAAGACAACACCTTGTTCTTCTATGGCCGGCCGTACCCTGCAAGAAAGCAGGAAGAAAATAATTTTTCTTTCCTTTTCTTTTCTTTGTGTTAGCCAAACTCCTCTAAGTTTTGTGTATAGGGTTCGGTTTTTTATTTGCTTGCTTTTTCTAATATAATAACTCTTTTATATCAGTTTCTAAGGTTTAGGTTTGACCAGATAAAATAGAATTCCACATCCTATTTTATTTTAGTCTCCCTTAGAGTTTGAACCATTGACCTCCTTAAATAATTAAATAAATTAATAATTCTAAATTATTAATATTTATTTAATTAATAAATCATGAATTAAATATTCATATTATTTAATAATTTTCTTAATTAAATCGTGTTACTTTCGTAACACAATTAATTGAACTATCCAATTAATTTACCATGAATCTCATTACCAACAACCATAAGGACTAGCAATGGGACCTAATGGACCTACAGTTTTGAGCTCCAATAATACTTAGAAATATTAATCAAAACTCTTTAATTAATATTCCATGGTTATTAACCTCGGAGTTACTCCACTAAAAACCTGAGGCTGAATTCTCGAAACTGCAGATGTTTTATAAAATCTGAAATCTCAGTGTCCATCGATATAACTATTTACATATGGTGTGATCCTTCACAAGTAGTTCATAATTAGAACTGGGTCGTAAAATCAGTTATACCCCTACAATTATATCTTTTCCTTTAAGCACCGTTGATTCTCTACTGAATAATTAAATCCTATCTTCCTTACAGAAGAAGGAGAGTGCTCATAATTATTTAAGCCCCAAATCAACCCTAAAGGGAACTACTCATCTGCTTTAGTTAAGAAGGAGTGGATTTTGATATTGTGTTCAGACCTTTCCAGCCACAAGCCAAACCGCAACTCCAAGATACGGAGGTATTGACCGAGAAAACTACATTCGATCTCACTCATGGTAAATCAAAAGCCACGATCTAACCTGCAGGAGTCGATAAGACACTCAGGATTAAGATCACCCATAAATAGCCATTATATGTCAATATATATGAATCTCATTTACTAAACGGATCTGAGTGAGAGATTCATATAAATTGTAGACCAGTCCTATATGATCTCATCATATAAAGTATTTCCATTCTGATGTCAACTATATGAGTGGTCTAGGATAAGAAAATTGTACATTACAGACTGGATCGTAGTAGTAGATCAATCGCAAATTAAGTACCCAGCTTTATTTGTTTTCTTCGGACTCTTTAGATTGCAAGTTTTAAAATGAACCCTCTTGTATATAACTCTTATATACTTAGATTGAGATTACATTTTACAATATTGGATGTTATGCTCACATTATATAAACGTATGAACTTAAATAAATACTTTTATTTGAATGAACAATAACTACATTTATTAATGTTTAATCTTATTTATAATTACAAGTCTTTAGGGCATAAACCCTAACAGAAACCAGTTTGGTTCCACTTCAAGTTCATCTTACTTTTATTAATTTTAATTTCTAATTTTAACTCTCTTGCATTCTAACTTTGTTCTTGCTAATTAACTTTCCCTTTCTTGTTTATCTTTAATTTTTATTATGAGAAACTAACTTTCTCTTTGCTAAGGAGAAAAGGTGAAGCTCTTGGTATGAGAATAAAGTTTTATTAAGACCCTTGAAATGGGCTTAAAATTTATATTCATATGTTAATATATATTATGGTTTGTATTTCCTTTCTTAATCGGGTTTAATTTTATCTTTATCCATCTCTTGTGTGAGTAGGAGTCTTTACTTGTTGTATACAATTTTTGGCACAATAAATACTTGAATCCGTCTAGAAAAATGGATGGTTATATTGGCTCCTCTGGCAAAGGATTCTTGATTCACTGTAGACAAATAACACCGTAAATACTTGAATCCTGTTACACCTTTTGTGTACCTGCAAGTATACGGGGTCGGCACAAGTAATATAGAATTGTGAGTTCCGATTATTGTTTCCACGGGGACGATTAGAAATTGAATACTGAAATTAACCAAGTCTAATGCTATCTAAAATACTAATTTAACGATGAGAATATGCAACTTACAACCTAAGTAAACTAAAAAACTAGAAATTAAAAGGGTTTTCTAATCAAGGAGAAAGGAACTAGAGAATCCGATTTCACTAACTAATCCTAATGATGTCAGATAACTAGGCATGAATGTTTAAGCCAATGATTGATGATCATGTTATAAATCTATCCGAAATCATCTCTTAAGGCAAATCGAACCTATTTATCACACATTAACACCATATCTCTCAATGAATGTCAAATATATGAGAATGCAATAAACATGGAAACATATTAGATCACATAACCTACACTAATATATCTCTATTTGATTTCTAGGCTATGGTGTCAGTTTATCGAATACGTTGTGGGCGTCTTCTTTCGGTACTTGACCCACAACAACAAGATGTTGAATATTGGTGATCAGGCAATATACAATCAATGAAGCATTAAATCAACACTCAATCAAATAACTCAAATCATCCAAGCATTTATTAATCTCAATCAAAATTCATAGAAGTTCCATCATCATCCCTAGTACAAAAAATTTAGTTCATTACTAGGAAATAAGAATACATAATATTTTTCATCAAGAACATCATGGACAAAAGAAGATTAAGGAAAAGAATGTGAAAGAAAAAACTCTAGATGTCTGGACTCTCGTCTGAAACCAACTCGGCTGAGTTTCTCCATGCACAAATCAGATTCCTATGAGCAATTGAAGTTGTTTGGAGAATTGATCCGATGGCTAGTCTTTTAGTCCTTCTTCTCTCTTCTTCTTCCTTATTCTCTCTCCCCCTCTTCTATTTTCTAAAAATCCTCAATCCCCTTTTCTAAAAATCCCGTTTTGCTTTTATGTGGCCGACTAGGGTTCCCAAATTAAACGGCACTTGCGACTTGGCAGCTTGCGATTTAACTCACGTGTGTCTCGGTCTTGGTTGTGCTGATGGCCTTCGCAACTTAGCCAACTCGCGAGGCAAGTCGCGTGACTCTCTGTCCCTTTGCTTGAATGTTGCCCTCGCGAGTCTCTCTGAATTTTTGTTGGAGATTGTTCTTCGTGAGATGGCAAGTAACGTGTAAGTAACAAGTCTCTCTGAAAGTAATGCACGTTTTCGGATGAAATCGACCAGACTCACCAACATAACCTAATAACCTGCACACTCAAGGAAACCATAAAAAACATTCCATAATAGTCCAAAAAAGGAAAAAAACATGGAGATATGAGGCTCCATTTCCGGCAAGAAATGGTTCCAACAAATCCATCTAGAAATGCACGATTATACCTGCCCCTCTGGCAAAAGATTCTTGATTTATAGTACTTGATTGGCGTAATGAGAACTTGAACCATTTATTATAAGTGTTAGAATTATGCTCGATAGAAAGAGTATAATTGTGTAATTGACAATCTTTTTCATATTAATAAGATGATTTCTGGTTTAACAAATCTTATAGCATTTATAGTAATTGTCAAAAGTAAATAATCATAAGGTCAAGAGACTATGAGAAATAAAGAATTGTTTGTACATCTGGATATGTATGAGGCATACACAATTCTTTAGTTAGTCTCGAACAACATTCAGCACTTAAGATAAAGGTTGGGCGTCTTTACCTTATTAAAGTTGTAGATTCTTTTCTTAGCATTTGAGCGAGATCAAATGTGATATGATGAGTCTAAAATCATTGAAGTGCAGTGTCTTTGGACAAAAGAATCCAGTGCACTAGGTGCATTGAATAGGATCAATAAAGAAAACTTTATCCACAACCGTCAGTGGACAAAAGTATTCAATTGAGACAATCGGAGAGTCTATCTTAATCTTGAGATAAATGATGGACTTATGGTTGCAAGCGTTATCATTTGAGCTGTCAATGAGTATGATTATATCGTATAGTCTATCCTCGATGGTTTGGTGGTATTCACTTGTATATCGATAGAGGACTTCATTTATAGATATGGACATCGTGACTACATTTATTAAATGTTAGTAGAATACCATCATATGGATATTTTGAGGTATTGGATATTAAATCTTAACGTTAAGTTTTCAATAGTGACTATTGAAACATGGCTTCTGGACAAGTCAAAATATCCAAGTTCAAAATGTGGTCATATGAGTGAATATGGTAACTTGGAGAGCTATAGGCGGTTTATAAACTCTTGGTGATTACTGGTATTTTTAACGAGGATACACTTTCTCCATTAAGGTTGTCTAGGGTACGAATGTAACATCCCTAATTTCGAATAAATATGAAAATTATTGTTTAATTATTATTGAGTATGTGAATATGATATTTATGATTTGAAGGGGTAAAAATGTAATTAATGCATGAAGCGAAGGTAGAAAAATTGGACAGTGAGCATTGCGACCATCCTCGCGACCAGAGATCGCGATAGCTGCTCACGATGAAAGTGGTCAAATTGGACCAGTGAGCATCGCGAACAAAATTGTGACCAGCGCTCACGATAGCTGCTCGCGATGAAGGTGGCAAATTCCACCAGTGAGTATTGCGATCAGAGACCGTGACCAGCGCTTGCGGTAGATGCTCGCGATGAAAATAGCAAAACTAGACCAGTGAGTATTGCGACTGAGCGTCGCGACCACCGCTTGCGATACGCAGTCGCGATGACTCAAAAATTATAAAAAAAATAGCACCGAACGATTTTGAAGCGATGGAGCTTCATAAAACAGAAATTGAAAGTGAGCAAAGCTCACAAACATAACAGAAATAGAATTGAGAGCTCGAAGAAGAGAGAAAAGAGGAGTGAGAAAGAAGAGAGAGAAAGGAAAGAAGAAGAAGAAAAAGAAGAAAAGAAAGAAGAAAAGAGAAGGAGAAGAAGGAAAGGAGGAAGGAAAAAGTATCCAGGTTCGGTGTACATTCATTTTCGAATTTTTCATTTTCCAGAATATTTCGGATTTATTGAATTTGATTAATTTTGAGTTATTTGAATTATATTGATTATAGTTTATCGTTTGAAATTGATTTTGGAATGATTTGAATAGCGGATTTTTGAAATATAGTTTATATTCGAAATACTGGTTCTAAATAGTATTCTGAATCGATTTCATTACGTTTTGATTCTAATATTGTTATGGAAATACATTGTTGAAGGTGATTTTAACTATATAATATTTGTGAAATGCCTCGGAAAATGATTTTGGGGCATTTTGATTCGATATGGAATTATGAAATACGTTTGAATATATTTTTGGATTGATTTGATGAGATTATTGATTTAGAAATATAATCGTATATTTTCATTCTATGATATTTGTTGAAATTTGAATTTCAAATATATGTGTACATATATATATCGATGTGAATCGAAATTGAATAATTTGAAAATTGAATTCGATGATTCTGAAAAAAATGAAATAGTTGACATGGGATTTGAGAAAATGTTTTGTGAAATGGCTCTAATGTATACGAACATATATATGGATATAGGAGGTTGACATGTTAATTGGGTTTCTGTCTGAACAGTACTGTGCTGATATACTCTGATGAGCTTTAATCTGAATCTGTTTGTGCCACCCTTTGGATGTACAGGCCCAAGTGCCGGTCCTAGGGTTCTGAATTCTGTTATAGGACATTTACAGTGGGTGATTCCGTTGGTGTTCCATTTTGATTTGATGTTCGGCGGGTAACACTGTTTGTGTGTCCGATGCTGAACAACCCGTAATCCAGTCCGATAACTTATGTTATGTATGTCAGGAGCTAGTATGAAAACTGATTTGATATATGAAAACATATTGAGAAATTATGAAGATTTTGTTTGTTGATTGATTTTGAATACTGTATTTGTTGAATATATGATTTGATTTGACATGAGCCCCATATATGATTTTATTATATGTTATTTATATTTTTATCGAAAATAGATAAACTTATTTATTATAGTATATTTGGATATACAATTTTGTGTACACCCACTAAGTAATATGCTTAGCGTGTTGAGTTTTCTCATACGTAGGTAACATAGGTTCCAAGGGAGATAAAGACAAAGAAGAGTAGAAACTGTAGAAGGAGAGTCCGGAGTCACATCGGTCCTATATATATTTCGGTAGTCCTTTTGTAATAAGTATATATGTTTTGATACAGCATGCATATACAGAAAATGTTTGTACATATTTAAAAGAGCTTCCGCTATGTAAATATTTTATTATATGTTTATGTTATTTGAATTTTTTTTATAAATGATATTGCGATAAATTGATTTGGTAAGTCGCACTAGATTTGGAAGGCTGCGCAAAGATTTCTTCGAGAATTTAATATTATGAATTGATTTTTATGAATTTTAATTGTAAACAGGTTTTGGAAAGTTAGAAAAACAGAGGAAACTCTGACAAGATTTTTGGAAATTTATTTGGACCCCTTTCAAATATTTTTAATATAGTTTTAAATTATGGTTATATAACAGTAAAAGTTAGATTTTAGTATATAGTAGCGCTCCCTGATTCGGTCCGAGCGATTTGGGTCAGGGAGTGTTACAACGAATGAGTACAATAAACTTATTCTATCTTTATTTAATAGTTCAATTTTAGTTTTTTAGTGAAATGAACTAAAATTAATAGATTGGACTTAAGTGAATCATTTGTTGATTGTGATTAGGTTATATCTATTTGAGCTTAAATTTAGATAGCCCGCCAAGATCCCCAATCCATATGAATTTGAATGGATCATTTGTTATATTTAACCGAATCATTTAATTGATTCATCTTAAGAATTGTTTTTGAAATTTTTTTCCAAAAGGTTTGAGAGGTGCGGTCTTGTATTTGATCAAGACACGCGGTAAGTCGTCAAAGTACCTAGGATGGGCGGCCAAGGGTGTGTGCTCCTTTAGGCAGCCCTATTGGAATGTGTTTAACATTCCATTAATGTATTAAGAACATAATTTGCACATTTAATATAAATGGGTTGTTGAAATAATATTAATATATTAAATAAAGACATGTGGACTTTTTTCTTTTAGTAAGAATAAGTTTAGTTCACATGTGGAAGTCCAATGGGACTAATAAAATGGAAAAAAACAAAGTTTGGTCCATGATGAATGGCTCGGGCGGCATTAGCTAATTACTTTGTTTTATTTTATTATTTAATTAAATAGAAATTAATTAATTAATTAATTGTTTAATTAAAAGACAAACTACTTTTCTATTAGGAATTGGTTTACTAGTTTCATACTATTGGTGACAGTATGATAAATATCAAAGATCTTATTTGATAAGGTGATAAATAATAGGAATTATTTATCAAATCAAATTAGGAAGATTTTTAATAACTATCAAAACTCTAAGTTGACTTTTGTGTCAAATTAAGAAGTTTTGATTATGTCACAATTACTTAATATCCATTATTTTAATTTTTGGATAAAACACTTACTAGTTGGGATAAGATTGAACTCTTGGATTGATAGGTTTTTGGTGGAACACAAATCCTCCCACTTAGAGGAATTTGGCCACCTAAGTTAAACCAACTAGAGGGTTCGGCCATTCAAGGCAATTGATACAATTGGTGAGATTTTGTGAACTTGGTAAAGCTAAGAAAAATTGCCCAACTAGAGCAATAGGTGTGTGAAAATTCGACCAAGAGAAAAGAGAGCAAGAATGTCTAGGTTCGATATTGCACTACTAGCTTTTACACCAAAAGGCTTTTAGCACAAGATCGACTTAGGATCACGCGAGTTTCAATCGAGAGATTGAGAATTCAAAAGTGAACTCACGTTCTTCGTTTTCTCTGGAGGTTTTTTGTGACTAACGGAAAAAGAAAAGTTTTTTGTTTCTTATCCTCAGGTACAAAATTCAAAGAAAGGGAGCCCACACTCGAAGGTGATCCACGTTTATGATTAGATTGGAAGATCTTATGGTTTCATCTCGATGCAACATCAATCTTTACGGTGTAAAAATGTATGATACCTTTTACGTGTATTAATTAATCAAGGGTTAAGGGCTGCTTTCGTTTTTAAAAGGAAATTTTTTTATTACCAACCCTACCATTTTCTACGCTTCTGCTGCTTGTTTTTCCTATAATTGGTATCAGAGACTGGTTGTACCCTTGATTAATTAACGTATATACGTGGATCTAGTTTCTTTTATTGTGTTTGAATATATACATGTTTTAGAAAGAGATGACACTCTAGGTATTCACATATATATATATTTACATTGGAATGTATGGATATATACATATATATATATATATATATATATGTTTTATAAAGTGAATTGTTATTGCTCGATTTTGGTCATAGATTTTCAATGTATTTTTTGTTTGGAAGTTGTGACAAGAAAGGTGGTTTATTATCACCATAATTTTCTTCTTGATAGTTGCTAAGTTTTTTTTTAATATATAAAAATTGATGTAATTCATTCGAGTTTTGAAGACATAAAGGATTGAAGAATTTGAAGCAGAAAAAGAAGCAACAGACAACCCAGGACAGCCCGCGTGCACTAAGGCAGCAAGCGTGCGTGACCAAGCACAGCTGCACTTGCTGCGGTGTGCAGTGCGCGACTCATCAGGGGCTGTGTGCGTGCGTGACACTACCAGGACTGGGCAAGGCGCGTGCATCCTACCCAAGGCCGTGCACGTGCATGGCCCAGTAAGGGCTGTGCACGCGTGCGGCCTGCCAAAGGGCTGAGCACAAGCGCGGGCCCCATGGGCAGTAGTGCACACGCCTCTTGCGAGGTAGCGCACATGCGGGCTCTAAGAGGCAGCGCGCACACCCTAGGGCGGCAACGACGTGTCACGGACTTTGGACGGATGGCCGTATGAAGACTTTTTCGTCAAATTAGGGTTAGGGTTTGTGTTTCCCAACAAATGTAATTTACTTGTTTTTCTAGGATGGATCAAAATTGTGGCTATTTACTTTTTCGTAAATATTACAATGTTTTTCATTGTTTGATAACATGTCATGTAGAATAGGAGTGCCACTCATATATTTCTTTTGGTATGAACATGTATTGAATGATTTAGGTATCTAATTGGCATCTAGCTAACTTGGTAAATCATTTTATGGAATTCCATCACACGCCTTGAACAATTGAGTGGGAGAAGGTGTTTGGAACACCTATGGCCTCTAGGGTAAGTTGAGCTTTATGTTTCGTGTGATAACCCCCCAAGGGGTATCCATGAATGGAATTAAGTAAGATACTTCTTTACAAGGATAAACTTGACAATTTACTCAAGTGATATATACTCTTAAAGGAGGGATTTTTGTGAGGGAAAATATTGAGGGTCGAAACCTTGGTGACACATTCAATGTGATTTTATTGATATCCTTCCAAGAGTTTTTATCAATAAAAATCGCAAGGCTAAAATTGAAAATACTGGTTGTTATGTTAACAATTAGGTGAGACCTAGTCCAACTAGTAGATGGTGCGAACTTCCAAAGGAGGCATGACATTTATGGGTGTTGGATCACCGTTGAATTTTACGATTGAATTATTCTAGTAAATTCAAGATAAAAAATTTGAAAGTGCTTTAATGATTATTTACTTAATAAAATTTTTATTTTATTCAAAATCATGACCCTATCCCTAATCAACATCCTAAAAGATAATACTTTGACTGGAGATAACGATGTTATATGGAAAAGGAAAATTGGGCTGTTGTTGCAAGTTGAAAAACATAGGTTTGTTCTCTTAACTCCTAAACCACCTGCTCCTACTGATGAATCTACTGAGGTGCAAAGAGGTGAGTATGAGCAGTGGGAGGCCTCATATGAGATGGCCAAATGTTACATTATGGCCACCATGTCCGATGTGTTGTAACAACAATATGAAGGAATGAGGACTGCTGCTGATATAATGATGTCTCTGGAGGAGATGTTTGCTATAGATTCAGGACGACTAAGAGAGGGGCAGTGACTGATTTTATAAATCTTAGGATGAAACCTAGACAGACTATGAAAGATCACATGATGAAAGTCATAGCACATCTCAACATTGCTGAACTCAATGGTGCTAAGATAGATAGTGAGACAAAAATTAACATGATCGTCAACTCATTGTCAGATTCCTTTGATTAGTTCAAGTTAGACTACACCTTGAACAATAAGGAATACACCTTGTAGGGCCTGATGCAAGATGTTTAAAGCGTTGAGAAGTTCCTTGTGAAAGGCAAAGGTCAAGAGATTCATATGGTTGGTAAAGTTGCTACTGTGAAGACCCGTAAGAAGGTCAAGAAGTCACGGAAGAAAAAGCAACTTGAGCCTACCAAGAAGGAGACCAAGAAAGTAACCAAGATTAAAGAAAAGTGCTTCCTTTATGGTGAAAAGGGATATTGGAAAAGAATTTCCCAAAGCCTTAGAAAAAGAAGAAAGAAGGTAATATTTATTATCTATGAACATGCTTTCTGGCGGATTCTACAGATTCTTGGATCGTAGACTCTGGAGACACTAATCATGTTTGTTATTCCTTACAGAGGCTCCAGGAAAGGACAAGACTGAATGAGAATGAATTCAACTTGCGGTTAGGCAACAGAGAATTGGTGTCCGCCGATACAATGGAATACATTAGGATTTATTTAGATTATAGTAGGTATTTGGATCTGTTAGACGTTTATTATGTACCTCAATTCAAGAGGAATTTAATTTCAGTTTCTTGTTTAAATGAATTTGGATATTCAGTTACTTTTAATAAAGGTTTTATTATTAGTAAGAATAACAAATTTGTTTGCAAATGTACATTGGAAAATGACTTGTTCCATTTACATAAAAACATCTTTCACTTATTGGACATGGAATCAGCTGAATCTAATTATAAAAGAGTAAAACTATCAAAAGATGAAACCTACCTATGGCATTTGCACCTATGTCATATTAACCTTGATAGGATTAAAAGATTAGTTAGTGATGGACTTTTGAGTGACTTAAAGGTTGATGATCTACCAACTTGTGAATCTTGTCTGGAAGGTAAAATGACCAAGAGGTCGTTCTCGGCCAAAGGCACATAAGCCACTGAATGTTTAGGAATGATACATACTGATGTATGTGGTCTTATGAGCATTCAAGCTAGAAGTGGATATGAGTACTTCATCACTTTTACGGATGATTACTTGAGATTTGGCTATGTGTATCTCATGAGACGTAAGGGTGATGCTTTTGACATGTTCAAAGCATTCAAAGCTGAAGTAGAAAATCAGCTTGAGAAACTCATAAAAATCTTGAGATCTGATCGTGGTGGAGAATATCTATCAGGTGAATCTTAGCAATATCTCACTGATAGTGGGATAATTTCTCAATTTTCTGCATCAGGAACACCTCAACAGAATGAGGTGACAGAAAGGAAAAATAAGACTCTTTTGGATATGGTTAGGTTGATGTTGAGTTATTCGACGCTTCCTAATTCTTTTTAAGGATATGCTCTGCAAACTGCGATGTACATTCTAAGCGATCGACCATCTAAGTCGGTTCCTAAAACACCACATGAGTTATGGACTGGGTGAAAGCCTAGCTTACAACACTTAAGGATATTTGAATGTTCTGCGCACGTGTTGAAAGGAAAGACAGAAAAGATGGAGTCCCGTTCAGAAACATGCATATTTGTGGGGTATCCAAAAGGAACCAAAAGATATTATTTCTATAGTCCTTCATATCTTAAAGTATTCATTTCTACGAATGCTAAATTTCTAAAAAATGACTATATGAATGATTTTGTGCCTAAGAGTAGAATTGTTGTGAATGAGCTTTAAGGAGATACAACTTCATAAGAGGTTTCACGACCTAGCCCAATTGTAAGTTTCGCACCATCACAAGATCAACAACCTACCATTCCTTATTGTAGTGGGAGGGTTAATAGATAACCCGAGAGATACATCGGTCTAGGAGAATTTATGGAGAATCTCCCGGACGATGATGATCCCTACATGTACAAGGAAGCTATAGAGGATGTTGATTGTCACCATTAGCAAAAGGCAATACAATCGGAAGATTGAATCTATGTTTACAAACAAAGTCTGGTCGCTTGTAGATTTGCCTAAAGGGACAAAACCCATAGGGTGTTAATGGGTATACAAGAGGAAAAGAGGTATGGAAGGTAAGGTGGAAACCTTTAAAGCTAGATTGGTAGCTAAAGGTTATATACAGAAGGAAGGTATCGATTACGAGAAAACCTTCTCTCCTGTAGCCATGTTTAAATCCATTAGGATACTTTTATCCATTGCGGCATCTCTAAACCTAGAGTTTTGGCAAATGGACATCAAAACAACTTTCCTTTATGGAAGTCTTGACGAAAGCAACTATATGATGCAACCAGAGGGATTCATTGAAAAAGGCCAAGAGCAAAGGTTATGCAAGTTGCAACAATCGATTTATGGATTGAAGCAAGCATCCAGATCCTGGAACATAAGGTTCGATCAAGCTATGAAAAGTTTTGGATTTATTCAGAACCTTGACTAACCTTGTGTATACAAAATGATCAAAGGCGATAAGTTGATTTTCCTAGTTCTTTACGTTGATGATCTACTACTCATCGAAAATAATGTAGGTGTATTGACATCAGTGAAAGAATGGTTAGCAAAACAATTTGATATGAAGGACTTAGGAGAAGCAAGTTATATTCTTGGTATCCAAGTAATGAGGGATAAAAAGAATAGAATGATTGTATTATCTCAAGCTTCATACACTGGTAAAATCTTGTCTAGGTTCTCTATACAGGATTCCGAGGAAGGTATGTTACCTTTCAGGCATGGAATCAAACTTTCTAAGGAACAAGTTTCTAAGGACGCGCATGAGGAGCAATTCATGAGTAGGGTTTCATATGCCTCGGCAGTAGGAAGTCTCATGTATGCAATGCTCTGCACTAAACCATATATTTGTTTGCAGTTGGCATAGTTAGCAGGTTTCAATTGAAACCTGGCCCTGATCACTGGATGGCAGTCAAGCATATTTTCAAGTATCTCAAGAGAATGAGAGATCATATGCTTGTATACTCTGGAGGGGATTTGATTCTCGTTGGGTATACAAATTCTGATTTTCAATCAGATTCTGACTCTAGGAGATCCACATCAGGATCTGTGGTTACCTTAGGAGGAGGCACAGTCATATGGAGGAGTATCAAGCAATCTTGCATTGTTGATTCCTACCATGGAAGCTGAATATGTTGTCGCATGCGAAGCTGCTATAGAGGCTGTTTGGCTCCGTCAATTTTTAAATGACTTGGAAGTGGTTCATAATGCGAATAAGCAGATCACCATCTACTGTGACAACAGTGGTGCATTGGCTAATTCGAAAGAACTAAGAAGTCATAAGATAGGGAAACACATTGAAAGGAAGTATCATCTTCTTAGGGAGATTGTGCGTAGAGGTGATGTGACGGGTGGCCAAGATCGTATCAGCAGAAAATCTAGCGGATCTCTTCACAAAGGCTCTACCACAAAAGAGTTTTGATGGGCACATAGAGAACATGGGAATGAGAGATATGACACACTTGCCATAGCGCAAGTGGGAGATTGTTAGGATTATGCTCGATAGCAAGAGTGTAATTGTGTAATTGACAATCTTTTTTGTATTAATAAGATGATTTCTGGTTTAACAAATCTTATAGCATTTATAGTAATTGTCAAAAGTAAATAATTATAAGGTCAAGAGACTATGATAAATAAAGAATTATTCGTACATCTGGATATATATGAGGTAGATACAATTTTTTAGTTAGTCTCGGACAACATTCACAACTTAAGATAAAGGTTGGTCGCCTTTACCTTGTAAAGTTGTAGATTCTTTTGTTACCATTTGAGCGGGATCAAATGTGATATGATGAGTCTAAAATCATTGAAGTGCAGTGTCTTTGGACAAAAGAATCTAGTGCACTAGGTGCATTGAATAGGAACAAAAAAGGAAACTTTATCCACAACCGTCAGTGGACAAAAGTATTCAATTAAGACAATCGGAGAGTCTATCTTAATCCTGAGATAAATGACATCGTGACTACATTTATTAAATGTTAGTAGAATACCATCATATGGATATTTTGAGGTATTGGATATTAAATCTTAATGTTAAATTTTCAATAATGACTACTGAAATATAGCTTCTGGACAAGTCAAAATATCCAAGTTCAAAATGTGGTAATATGAGTGAATATGGTAACTTGGAGAGCTATAGGCGGTCTATGAGCTCTTGGCGATTACTGGTTTTTTTTACGAGAAAACACTTTCTCTATTAAGGTTGTCTAGGATAAGAATGAGTACACGAAACTTATTATATCTTTATTTAAGAGTTCAATTTTAGTTCTTTAGTGGAATGAACTAAAATTAGTATATCAGACCAAAGTGAATCATTTGTTGATTGTGATTAGGTTATGTCTATAGGAGTTTAAATTTAGATAGCCCGTTAAGATCCCCAATTCACACAAATTTGAATGGATAATTTGTTATATTCTACCGGATCATTTAATTGGTCCATCTTAAGAATTGTTTTTAGAATTTTTTCCAAAAGGTTTGAGAGGTGCGGTTTTGTGTTCAATGTACCTAGGATGGGCGGCCAAGGGTGTGTGATCCCTTGGACTGCTCTATTGGAATGTGTTTAACATTCCAGTAATTTATTAAGAATATAATTTGCACATTTAATATAAATGGGCTGTTGAAATTATATTAATCTATTAAATAAAGGCATGTAGATTTGTTTCTTTTAGTAAGAATAGGTATAGTTCCATGTGAACTTATTGTGGAAGTTCAATGAGATTAATAAAATGGAAAAAAACAAAGTTTGGTCCATGATGAATGGCTTAGGCGACATTAGCTAATTCAATTAGCTAATTACTTTGTTTTATTTTATTACTTAGTTAATTAAAAATTAATTAATTAATTGTTTAATTAAAAGTCAAACTACGTTTCTATTAGGAATTAGATTCCTAGTTTCATACTATTGGTGATAGTATGATAAGTATCATAGACCTTATTTGATAACCTGGTAAATAATAGGAATTATTTATCAAATCAAATTAGGAAGGGTTTTGATAACTATCAAAACTCTAAGTTGACTTTTGTGTCAAATTAGGAAGTTTTGATTATGTCACAATTACTTAATATCCATTAATTTAATTATTGGATAAAACACTTACTAGTTGGGATAAGATTGAACTCTTGGATTGATAGGTTTTTGGTGGAACACAAATCCTCCCACCTAAGTAAAACCAACTAGAGGGTTCAGCCATTCAAGGCAATTGATGCAATTGGTGAGATTTTGTGAGCTTGGTGAAGCTAAGAAAAATTGCCCAACTAGAGCAATAGGTGTGTGAAAATTCGACCAAGAGAAAAGATAGCAAGAATGTCTAGGTTCGATAGTGCACTACTAGTTTTTACACCAACAGGCTTTGAGCACAAGATCGACTTAGGATCACGCGAGTTTCAATCGAGAGATTGTGAATTCAAAAGTGATCTCACGTTCTTCATTTTCTCTGGAGGATTTTTGTGACTAATAGAAAAAGAAAAGTTTTTTGTTGCTCATCCTCAGGTACGAAATTCAAAGAAAGGGTGCCCACACTCCAAGGTGATCCATGTTCATGATTGGATTGAAAAATTTTGCGGTTTCATCTCGATGCAACATCAATCTTCACGGTTTAAAAAGGTACCTTTTATGTATATTAATTAATCAAGGGTTAAGGTCTGCTCTCATTTTTAAAAGGAAAACTTTTTATTACCGACCCCACAGTTTTCTACGCTTTCGCCGCATTGTTTTCCTACAATAAGAGTGTGGGTTAATCATTATAATCTAATCAAAGGAAGAGAAATACAATTTCATATATGATTAAAAGGACTTAGATTGACTTAATTTCCTATTGGAACCTCATTTGTGTGTGGATTCCAATTGAGTGATAAAAAAATTAGTCAAATATAACTTTATCTAAATACCAAGAGTGGACTCTCTAACCTTAGAATTTATATTTTAGTTTGATCAATTGCCTTGTTATATTCATCCATTATTTACTATTTGTTCGTTAGCACAGTTCTAGATTGTTGTTAGTTTTTGCAGGCTCTAAATTTCTTTCCTGAGGATCGACCTCGTTTTCACCGGGTTATATTTTTCCTTTGACATTTCTGCACTTAGGAATTAAATTCAATTTCTGGGCGTGTCAAGGTTTTGGCACCATTGCCGGAGAAGTATCATTTGGTGTTTTTGTTTTCTTTTATTTTATTGTCTCTAAGACTAGCATGAGAATTTGGTTACGTATATCAATTGGTAGACTTGCTAAGAGATTGTCATCTTCTCTTGAAAACGTGGCAGAAAACCAAGTTGAAAGAGTTTGCTGACCTTGGGGACAATCGTTCCCAACATAATGACCATGAACAACCTAGAACACTTAAAGACTACATGAATCCCACGAGAACTGATGCTCCATGCTGTCTAGTTTTCCCTTTCAGATGCATCTCATTTTAACTTAAGCCGGGTATTATTCAAGTTTTACACAACTTTCATGGATTAGACACTAAAAACCTATACTTGCATTTGAAAGAGTTTGAGGAAGTGTGCAACATTTATAATGACTCAAATTATAACATGAACACCATCAGACTAAAAGTTTTCCCTTTCTCTTTGAAAAATAAAGCTAAAACATGGCTACAAAATCTTAGATTTGGATCTATTGGTACTTGGGATGAAAGACAGGAATAGTTCTTGAAATCTGCACCATGGCTTTGAAACATGGAGACTAGTCACACACTTTTACGAGGGCTTAACACCCCAAGGTAGACAAATAGTTAAAATGATGTGTAATAGAGAGTTTAGGGATAAGATCTGGAAGAGGCACTATACTACCTAGATCTACTAGCAGAGAATGCTTAAAATTGGGACATGCATGTGCCCAAAAGGCACCAAGCAAAGCTTAGGCCTCTACATCTAGTGGACGTATTTACAACCTTGAGGAATAACATGACATTCAAGCTAAATTTGCATATCTAGCCAGAAAGGTCGAGGATTTAGAATTGAAAAAGAGCAGTCACTTGAAATTTGCTCAAGAAATTGTGTGTCATATATGTGATGCCAATGATCATTTAACCAAGGAGTGCCCAACTCTACCTTCGTTCAAAGAATGTCTCCATGAAAAAGCCAATATTTTAAACACTTTTAAAAGGTCAAATCCTAACCCATACTCACAAACTTACAATCTAGATTAGAGGAATCATCCAACTTTTAGTTGGAGAAATGACAATCATGCACAATATTCACAACTACCTCCTTCCCAGACACTAGAATTTCCAAAACCATCAAGATTGCACCTTATGTCCCACCTTCTAGAAAAACCTTGAAGAAACATTGCATTCATTCATTGAGAAGCAAGAGGCCATTAATAATTAAGATGCCTAAACATTGACTGATTTGAAAGATACTCTTGCCAAATTTGCTTATGCACTCACCATTCATGAGAAAGGAAAATTTCCTTTTCAACCTCAATCGAATCCTAAGGGTCAATTCAATTTAAATAAGTGTAGTTCAGGGAGCCAACACATGGACCAGATTAAATCGGTTATAACTCTTCGCAATGGTAAGGTTGTCAAAAAATACATTCTTAAACCTTGTGAGATGGATGATGAATCAATCTCCAAGGGTAAGGAAAGGGTTCATGAGCCTACACCTAGCAAAGAAAAGACCAAATTTTCACCTGCACATCCATTTCCTCAACCATTGAGTAATGCAAAGAAATTGAACCACAATCCTGAAATTTATGAAATTTTCAAACAAGTGAAGGTCAATACTCCTTTGTTGGATGTAATTAAACAAGTTCCATCTTATGCCAAAATGTTTGAAGGACTTGTGTACTGTTAAAAGAAAAATGAATTTGAAAAACAAATAGCCGAACAAGTAAGTTCAATTCTTCAGAACAATTATGCTTTGAGATACAACCCTGGTTGTCCTACAGTTTCATGCATTATTGGAGACCATGAAATTGAACAAGTTACTTGACCTTGGGCTAGTGTTAATTTAGTTCCAAATTCAGTGTATTAGCAACTTGATCTAGGTGAGTTAAAACCAACTTCCATAACTTTTTTACTTGCCGATAGATTAATTAAAGTGCCAAGAGTGATAGTGGAAGATGTGTTAGTACAAATCAATAAATTCATATATCCTATGGATTTTGTTGTCTTGGATACACAGCCTGTTGATAATGGGTGTGAACCAATTCCTGTTATTTTAGGCCATCCATTTTAGCAACCTCTAATACTTTGATTACTTACAGGAATGGCATAGTGAAGATGTCATTTGAAATATGACACTAGAGCTTAATGTTTTTAACATATACAAGCAACCACAAGATGAAGGAGATTAAAATGAGAAAGCCAACATGATTGAAGCTATTGTTGAAGATAATCTTCAACTAGGGAGTTCTTCTGATCCTCTAGAATTTTTTTAGTCAACTCATTTGAGTCAAGCATGCAACTAGATCCTAATATTTCTAATATGTGTATGTTGCGTAATTGTTCCCATGTAATGAAGAGCAAAGGTTGGAAGCCAAAATTTGAAGCGTTAGGACCTGTTAATGAAATTAAGCATGAGGAAGTCCCCAAATTGGAGTTGAAACCTTTGTCTGAAGGACTGAAGTATGCATTCCTCGGAGAGGAACAGACTTATCCAGTGGTGATTTTCTCAATTCTCACAAGCGAACGGGAAGTTAGGTTGATAGACGTATTAAAAAGGCATAAAAGTGCAATTGGGTGGTTTTTAAAAGACATAAAACACATTAATCATTTAATATGTAGACATAGAATACACTTAGAGGATAATGCTTGAACATCTCAACAGCCCCAAAAAAGATTAAATTTACATATGGAAAGAGGTAGTAAGTGCTAATGTTCTCAAACTACTTGATGTAGGAATTATCTACCCTATTTCTGATAGTAAGTGGGTGAGTCCAACACAAGTAGTACCAAAGAAATTTGGAGTCACAGTGGTCAAAAAGGAAAAAGATGAGTTATTACTAACACAAGTCCTATCTAGTTGGTGAATTTGTATCGACTATAGAAAATTAAACGCTGCTGCTAGAAAAGATTATTTTTCCTTACCATTTCTTGACCAAATTCTAGAAAGAGTAGCATGACATCCCTACTACTATTTCCTTGATGGTTATATAGGTTATTATCAAATTCCTATAGCACTAGAAAAACAAGAAAAGACAACATTCACATATCCCTTTGGCACCTTTGCATTCAAAAGGATGCCTTCCTCCGACATTTCAAAGATGTATGGTGAATATTTTGGTTGAACATTTTTTAGAGGTTTTCATGGATGATTTAACAGTGTTTGGAAATTCCTTTGATAATTGTCTTGATAACTTAGAAAAGGTCTTTAAAAGATGTGAAGAAAAAGGTCTTATGTTAAACTAGAAAAAACATCAATATATGGTTACCTATAGAATTGTTTTGGGTTATGTAGTTATTGAAGTTGATAAAGCTAAAGTTGAATTGATTGCCCATTTACCACCAACAAAAGAAGTTGCAGATGTCCACTCCTTTTTAGGACATACAGGATTTTATAGGAGGTTCATTAAGGACTTTATTGCTATATCTAGACCTCTGTGTAACCTCTTAATAAAACATGCACTATTTGAGTGGACTCAAGATTGCCAAAAATCTTTTGAAAAGTTAATTGGTCTTTTAACATCTGCTCCTATCATGCAATCTCCTAACTGGTCTTTACCTTCTGAATTGATGTGTGATGCTAGTGATTTTGTTGTTAGTGCTATTTTAGGGTAAAGAAAAGAAGGTAAGCCTTATGTGATTTATTATGCAAGTAGAACTTTAAACAATGCACAAATGTATTACACAACTACTAAAAAAGAATTGCTTGCAGCAATATTTGCATTAAACAAATTTCGATCTTACTTGATTGGTTCCTCAATTGTTGATTTTACTGACTATGCTACTGTTAGATACTTAATGTCTAAGCATGATGCCAAGCGAAGATTGATACGGTGGATTTTATTGCTCCAAGAATTTAATATCACAATCAAAGATAAGAAAGAAGCTGAAAATGTTGTTGTAGATCATTTATCAAGACTCACACCTAGAGTCATCATTAGACATCACATCTATTAATGACTCTTTTCATGGATGAATTTTTATTTTCGATCGCTACGATGCCATGGTTTGCTAACATTATAAATTTTCTTATTACAGGTGAAATGCCATCACAATGGACTTCCCAAGTAAAAGGAAGTTTCGAACTGAGGTGAGAAATTTTTATTGGGATGATCCATACTTGTTCAAGTATTTCCCTGATCAAATCTTTCGAAGGTGTATACCTAACAATGAGGTACGCAGTGTAATTAAATTTTGTCATTCATAAGCATATGGAGGTCATTTCTCATCAAGGAAAACAGGTGCAAAAATCTTTCAATGTGGATTTTAGTGGCCTACTTTATTTAAAGATACTCATGCATTTTGCAAAACTTGTGAAAACTGTCAAAAATTGGGATCTATTTTTAAACACAACATGATGCGTTTAAATCGCATCATTGTCATCGAAATTCTTTATTGTTGGGTTATAGATTCCATGGGTCCATTTCCACCATCATTTGGTTTTGTGTACATTTTAGTTGCAGTAGATTATGTCTCAAAATGGATTGAAGCGATTCCATCTTGAAATAATGATCACAAGACAGTGATCAAAATTTTAAAAGAAAACGTCTTGAGTCGATTTGAAATCCATAGAGCCATTATAAGTAATGGGGAAATATATTTTGTAACAAACCTTTTGAATCTTTAATAAAGAAATATGGAATTACACACAAAGTTACTACCCCTTATCACCCTCAAACAAGTGAGCAAGTTGAACTAGTAAATAGAGAGATAAAATAGATTTTGGAAAAAATAGTTCACCCAAATCGTAAAGATTGGTCCCTTAGACTTAACGATGCACTTTGGGCTTATCATACTGCTTTCAAAACTTCATTGGACATGTCTCTCTATCATCTAGTTTATGGAAAACCTTACCACTTGCCTGTGAAACTTGAGCATAAAGCCTACTGGGCTATTAAAATCTTTAACACAAATCTTGATGATGCTTGCAAATTACAAATAAATGAACTTGAGGAATTGAGAAATGATGCATATGAGCATTCGAGAATTTATAAAGATAGAGCCAAAGCTGTTGATGACAAATCAATTTTGAGAAAAACATTTGATGTTGGGCAAAAACTTTTACTTTATAATTCTCGACTTCACATATTCCCTAGAAAATTGAGATCTAGGTGGAGCACTCCATTTATTGTGAAACATGGGTATCCTTATGCGGCCATTGACATTGAAAACCCTAGGAATAATAATGTGTTTAAAGTGAATGGTTAAAGACTCAAACCATTTCTAGAAAATCAGGCTTAAGAAGAAGCGAATGTTCCTCTTTCAGACCCATGTTATGGAAACCATTAATTTAACTTGAATTGGGTTTGCATATTTCTTTCTAACTCTTACTATATATATATTTGTTTTGTGATTGCAGGCTAATTTTGTATTTTTTTTCTCCTTCTATTTTCTCGGTTAAATGGCGGATAACAGTACTCCTTGACTTCTCAAGTCGATCTTTTCAGTTTCCCACAATAGTTGATACAAAAAATTCTCGCTTTGTACTTTCTCTTTTCCCTCTCTTTTATTTTTCACAACAATGGAAGACATTCTTAAAAATTGAAAAATTATTTTCCTTTACTTTCTCAAAAAGCTTTGATGAAAATTTACAAAGAACGGTCCGAAAGATTAAGAAAATTAATGCACAAACGGTATCCCTGTTGAGGTATGTTGGTTGATTGAAGCCAAGGTAAAATTGACAGGTGAGTTCTCTTATTCATTTGTTGCTTACATGCCTGTCTAGGTAAGAGCAGTTTACAAAAAAAATGCAGAGCAAAAAGCTTGCGTGTATGTTATAAATGTGCTAGTCTGACTTGTAACACACATTGTTGTTCTCTTGGAATGGTGTCCGTAAATTGAGAAAATAAAATACGATTCATTAAGGGTGGCCTGAGTAGAGTCATTGGACAATGTTTTAATGACTCTTGAGATGCATCCTAGTGGATATGTGCATATTGCAATCCTCACTTTATGGACCCAATTTTGAAAAGAACATGAGAGATACAATCTTGATAATCTGACTTCAAAAAACCCAGTTTGCCAATTTATAAGAAAATTGGATGGAAGTCTATCCTCGACCCATAAAGGACGTTTAAGCCGTTACTTGATGTAAAACCAGAGGAAGATATGAGCGACAATCATAACTAATTGTACATATGTATTTAAGTCGCAGTTTTTTTTTTTTTTGAAAAGTTTGGACTATAGACTAAATTCCATTTGACAGCAGCAGACCTATCCATATAGTTATCATCATTAGATTACTTTTTCTGAGTTCTACAAATACTAACCTCACTTTTCTTCATGTGCATACAAACCTTCAATTTTTTTTAAAAAAAGGGTTAGGGTGAGTATAACAATGGCGAAAGCTTCATCGAGTCGATTTACTAGTATCTGTGTATTTATGGATCCAGTCCTAGTAAGGATGGAGTGTTTGTAGTGGCAGCACAAAGTCTTGGTAAGGTGTTAGATGAGAAAAAAATTAAGTTAGTATATGAGGGAGGTGACCTTGGGTTAATAGGGTGTGCCAAAAGCTGCACATGATGGTAGTAGTCAAGTTTTGGGTATCATCCCAAAAACTTTGACTACGGATGGCATTATCGAAAATATGGTTGGGGAGGTAAAAGTTGTCTCATCCATGCATGAATGAAAGGCTAAAATACTTAACCATTCAGATGCCTTTATAACTCTACCAGGTGGTCTTGGAACTTTAGAAGAACTTTTTAAAGTTACACATGAGCCGAACTAAAAATCCACCAAAAATCAATAGGCTTGTTGAATGTCAATGGTTTTTACGATAATCTGTTGTCTTTCCTCGATTATGCTGTGGAAAAGAACTTCATCTCACTTCTGGCAAGGCGAATCCTTGTCACCGCTTCAACCTCTCATCAATTGAATGAGTAGTTGGAAAATTTTGTCCTTAAATATGACCAAGTAACATCTCAGTTAGATTGGTCCGTTGACGAGAGCAGCAAGAAGCACAGATTGTATAGATCTCCTGTTTTGTTTTCGAAAAAAAAAATATTCCTGTTAATTTCATATTCTATATTTTGTTTTTTGGGGGTGGTGTAACATTCCTAATTTCGAAAAATTAATTTTGAATATGTGGATATCATATTTGTGAGTTGAGGGGTGTAAAATGTAATTAAATGGTTTTCAGGTGGACCAGATGAAGTGGTCCAGAAAGATTGCATGAAGTGAAGGAATAAGTGGACAGGGAGTACCGCGACCAGAGATCGCGATGAGCTGCTCGCGGTGAAAAATGAAATTTTTGGCAGTGAGCACCTTGACCAGTTACCGCGACCACAGATCACGTTGACTAGCACGCGGTGAAAAATATTAAATTCTGGTAATGAGCAACGCGACCACCAGCGCGACCATGGTACCGCGATGGGTGATCGTGATGAAGGCGGTGAAACTTCTCCAGTGAGTACCGCGACCAGGCGGCGCGACCATATGTCGCGATGACGGTCGTGACGACTGAAATGTTATAAAAAAAATAAGAGGCGTGAGAAGTCTCGAGAAAACAGAAAGAGAAAGACCAAGAGAGAAAAAGGAGACCGAGAGAGAAAGAAAAGAAGGAAAAGAAAAAGAAGAAGAAGAGAGGAAGAAGAAGAAGAAGAAGAAGAAAGAGAAGAGGAAGAAGAAGAAAGAAGAAAGAAAAGGAAAAGAGGAAGGAGAAAGAGAAAGGAAAAAGGAAATCCAAAAGAAAAACTGTTCGAAAAACAGAAACCAGGTTGGTATACACTTCTTTTCGAAACCTTTGTGTTTTTGATTTGAATCTAAGTTTATTTGAAATATTTTGATGAATATCTGTTTCTATAATTCTTGATTTGAATATTCTGAATATTATAATTTAATTCGATTTTTGATTTACAACGGTTATTTTAAAATAAATTGTTTGAGAGTATAATTGTTGATTTCGAAAGAAACAGAAAGTTTTGATATGAAATTTATGGATTATGTATTACGAATATTGTTTGAAAATGTTGATTCTTGACTTTTATTTTGAATTGTGAAACTGTTGATTAATTGGAAAATTTTGATATGTGAAACTGTTGATGAATTGGAAAAAGAATATAACGAGTTGATTGTTGTTGCTATCTCGCGGGGCAAACCTAGTATAGTCCAGTTTAGGCGAATCCCAGAGATAACTATTGTACTGATATTAATGACTGCTGCATCTCGCGGGGCAAACCTGGCAAGTCCAGTTTAGGCGAATCCCAGAGATAGACATTACACTGTATCCATCATTGTTGCATCTCGCAGGGCAAACCTGGCAAGTCCAGTTTAGGCGAATCCCGGAGATAAACATTGCACCGTATCCATGATTGTTGCATCTCGCGAGGCAAACATGGCAAGTCCAGTTTAGACGAATCCCGGAGATAGATATTGTATTGATATTCATAACAGTTACATCTCGCGGGGCAAACCTGGCATAGTCCAGTTTAGGCGAATCCCGGAGGTGAACGTTATACCGATGTTACAGATATAGAAATGTATGATGAGTGTACAGCCAGAATTGAGAATGAAATTGAATAAAATGATTATAAAAGAATTGAAAACTGAATTTCGTATGCTTTATTGATTGAATTTAGATGCTTTTATTAAACTGTTTTTATATGATTTATTTCAGTGAGAAAGTTGAAGATTGAAATGTTTTTATACGATAGCATTGTGACATTTTTATTATGAAATGATTATTGATTTTGATAATTGAGTTTAGTGTACACCCACTAAGCTATATGCTTAGCGCGTTGATTTTATCACGCGTAGGTATCAGAGACACAGGGGGAAATAAAGAATAGAGAGGAAGTAGCAGCAGATTGAAGGTCCAGAGTCATAATTCTTTTGAGTAGTTACAATTGAATTTTAATTGTATATTGTATTTAGTTAAGCATGCATATACAGAAATCTGTAATTCGACATTTATATATATGTTTTGTAAATAAGTGCTTTATAATTTATATTTCTTTTCAAATGTTTGTAAATATTAATTATATATGTTTTATTTGAAACTGTTTGAAAGTCGCACTAAACGACAGAGTGCGCATTGATTTGAAAATTTGGATATAGAAGTGTTGGAATTATATTGTATTATATTTGTTTTAGTGAAAACAGGTTTTTGGAAAATCAGAAAAATAGAGGAAACTCTGCCGAAAATTTTTGAAAATAAAGTTTGATGGGCTCACTAGAAACACATTTTTAAAATACAATTTATATGATTTTCACTGGTTTGTCATTTATAAAGTGAATTAAGAAAAGTTTTGAAAACCCGGTAGCGCTTCCTGGGTCAATCTAGACGGGTCGGGTCAGGGGGTGTTACAGGTGGGGTTGGAATAGCTGACAATTGTTGTTATTATTATTTTTTTTTTTGCATTATTATTATCTTTCTTGCTAAAAAAACCCAATAATAATAATAATAATAATAAAAGAGCATTACTATTTTGTTTTCATTTTCGAATCTCATAACAAGGTATCATTATTTATCTTTCTTTGAATCATTCAAATTTATAAGCTCTCAAATCTATATCGTCTAACTATATTATTTGCTTATATACCTATTAGTAAGTATTCATAAACTATTCTCGTTACACACACTGAGATATCATTGTGGGTTGCAAATTCATGTTTAGTAAGCTTCATTATTTTGTTTTAACACAACAACAACCAAGGGTAGTGGAACTTCACAAAAACAAAAGAATAAAAATATAAAAAATATAGAAAAATAGAAAATAAAAATGACGATAGTAATAAGTTGTGGATATGCTTGGTTTTGTAACCTTCTGGATAATTAAGCCCATAGGGGTGTCTTCACATCTAATGCCCTAAGATTAACTGGTCTGGGAGTCATTAGCCCAAAGCTCGCAATATAGGTAAAGAAGAAAACTTAAGGGAACTAAGAATTGAACTATTTATAATTAGTGTATTTAGTTAGTGGCACACAACTTGAGTAACTAAGTCCGTAGGGGTGTCTTAACACCTAATGACCTAAGACCAACTGGTCTGGGAGCCATTAGCCCAAAAATCGCTACATGGGTTAAGGATGTGTTATGTTATTATTATTATTAAAAAAAAAAAGAATAAAAAACTGTAATGTTGTGAATTACATATGCCCAAGGAAGTACTTATGAAAAAACATAAGTAGTCTTACCAATTTGTTTTCTTAGAAAGCTCCATAAACTTACATTGATTCATAATGAGTACAAAGAAAGTTTATATTATGGCTAAGGGTATATGACATAAATAATTGTTCTTTTAAAAAATTGAAAAAAGAAAAAAAAGATCTTTTAATGAGAGTTTGTTTATTAAAATGAGACCAAAGTTAGGAGGAATGAAAAATGCCTTGGTTTTGGATTCAATAAATCATTACTATATAATAATGCTTTAATTGTTAGGGACTACCAATAAACTGGTTTTGGAAGGGGGGTGATGAACACCTAAAAATGTATGTTTAATAATAGTTAAATTATAATTTTACACTAATGATGTAATTAACTTTCCTAACTTAAACATATTTGCATTTTTATCTTAATTATTAAATTATTGTTTGACGCAGATTAGGTAAAATAGACATAACTTTTTATCTAAATATTGGATTGATGCCAATTTTGGTGTGGAAAAGTTGACTCAAAGAGCTACAAGAATTCACATGGAATTCCAAATATAAACGTTTTGTGGGTCAAAAATAGGCTAGAAGAAGACTTATCTATAGTTATCGTGCATTATGAACACACTTTCACTTTTTGGACCATAACATAAACTACAAAATTTAGAATTTTACGAGCCTTACTATTTTGGAAAGCTAAGACACAAATCTAAAACTTTATGTTCAAATCAAAGGCAAAATTAGAAGCATGCAGCGCCAAATCAGCTGCATGATTCGGTGCATTCATGGAGAAGCCAAATTTATCAAATTATCTCACGAAATTCACCAAATTCACCTAATTGCATTAAATGAGCTCCCACAAATTCTAGCCATTTTGCCCCTCAAAATGCCTATAAATAGAGGCCTTGTAGAAGAATGAAACCAACTTGGTTCCCTTTTAATTTCATCTTGCTTGTATTCATTTTTATTTCTAATTTTAACTCTTTTGCATGCTAACTTTGTTCTTGCTAATTGACTTTCCCTTCCTTGTTTATCTTTAATTTCTATTATGAGCAACTAACTTTCTCTTTGCTAAAGTGAAAAGGTGAAGCTCTTGGTATGATAATAAAGTTTTATTAAGACTTGAAATGGGCTTAAACTTTATATTAAATGTTAATATATATTATGGTTTGTATTTCCTTTCTTAATCGGATTTTTAATTTTATTTTTATCCATCTCTTGTGTGAGTGGGAGTCTTGACTTGTTGTAGACAATTTTTGGCACCATGAATACTTGAATCTGTCTAGAAAAAAGCAAGGTTATACCGGCTCCTGTGGCAAAGATTCTTGATTTATTGTAGACAAATAACACCATAAATACTTGAATCCGTCTAGAAACGCACAATCATACATGCCCCTTTGGCAAATGATTCTTGACTTATGGTAGTTGATTGACATAATGAGTACTTGAACCAATTTAATATAAGAATGTGGGTTAATAATTGTAATCTAATTAAATTAAGAGAAATTTAATTTCATATATGATTAAAAGAGCTTAGATTGGCTTAATTTCCAATTGGAACCTCCTTTGCGTGTGGATTCCAATTGAGTGATTAAAAAAAAAGAGTCAAATATAACTTAATCTAAATACCAAGAGTGGACCCTCTAACCTTAGTATTTATATTTTAAATTTATCAATTGTCTTGTTATATTCATTTACTATTTACTACTTATTCGTTAGCACGTTCTAGATTATTGTTGATTTTTGCAGGATATAAATTTCTTCCCTGAGGATCGAACCGTTTCTCACCGAGTTATACTATTACTTTAACATTCTTGCACTTGCTAATTAAATCCAATTTCTGGGCATGTCAATCAGGAATCAACATTTTGCTTCATTTAGTGGTAGTAACCAACAGTTCCATTCAGACCCTCATTTCCAACATGTTACACAACAACCGTTGCATCAAATTAACGATGTTCACAGGGTGACATTTGATGATCCAATTCCAGCAAGTGTTGGAGGAAACATTTCATATTCTGATGAAGAATACCATGTCGAGCCACAGGGAGAAACCATTCTCGATTCACAAGTACACCAAGCTGTAGACCCCATGGAACCTTATGTACATCCTAATGACATGCGTATAGAACATTAGTATGACGGAAGAGATGGAGGTGGTGAAAGTAATATACCTGGGTACAGTTGTCAATGACGGTAATGTTAATCTTGCAAGTAGTTTTGCACCTGCACAATGGGTGATTCTAGGAGCCGAGTTGTTATCGATTAGAGAGGGTAGCATCGGGAACCATCCATACCCACCAGTCTGATTCATAGTGGTCAAATATTTCCACGAAAGAAAGATTTAAAAAGGATGTTAGGATTGTATTCATTGAAGAAAAAAATTTGAATGGCGTGTGAAGAGGCCGAATAATTCTATGTTCCATGCCATCTGTAAGATCGACAATTGCCAATAGAAATGTCAGGCGGTGAGGTTGAGAGATGAGACGTTTTTCCAAGTTAGAGGATTTTTTGAACAGCACATGTGTCCATTAGAATAGGTTCCTAGGTGACATAGGAACACCTAGTGCTTGATACAATCAGAGAAATGGTTATGCCAAGACTCTAACATTACCTTGGACGCATTATGAGGCTGAAGGATATTATTGCAGATATGAAGGAGATGTATGGAATTCAACTCATGTACGGTCAAGCGCACAACGCATTGGAGCATGCCTTGACTTTGACATACGGGTTCGCTACTGAATCATACCAGTTGTTGCCATCATACTGTTATGTCTTTGAGCAACAAATCTCAAGTACTGTGACAGATATGAAAATAGCCCCAAATAGTAAATTTATGTATTTCTTCATAGCTCTCGGTGCTTTATTGAGGGGTTTTCGAAACTTCATGCGCTCTGTCATTTCAGTTGATGGAACCCATCTGAAGGGCAGACATAGGGGTACTATGTTTATGGCTAGGGGTGGGTACATTAATCTGTCGAAAAATAATTGAAAATAAACGATCGAAAATAATCGAAAAACTGAGGTTATTTTAGGTTATGGATCGTGACTCGTAAAGGTTAGATTAATCACTTTGATAATCGAATAAAAATTGGTTAAGGTTAGATTATGGGTTGTAAAACCGTAAATAATTGAATTTATATAAAATTAAAATTTTTTTAAAAAAATAGAGTTAGTGGGTCATAAATTTAAAATTTAAACAGTTAAATGTAATTATAAAGGTGAAGTAGGGTTAACATAGGAAAGTGGGCTCATAAAATTTCTAAGGTTAATAATAAGTTATATAATTTATCAGGTGGAAGAGCTCATTACTAAGAGAAGACGAAATTTCTATACTTTGGAGAAAACGAAATTTGAACAGCAAGAGAAAACAAATTTCAAGTGAAAACGGTGTTATTATGGACATTCCTATATTTGTCTTTTTCTTCTTCTTTTTTTTTTCTATTTAATTCGGATTGTTTTTATTATGATACGATTTAATTATAGACTGCATGACATTTATTGTTCTATGGATGTTTTTATTATGGACATTTTTATTAATTATTATGGTGGACGATTGAATAGTTTAAATTTTTATAGTTTAAATCTTTGATTGTATATTTTAGGGTAAATTGCACTCAAGTACCCTGACTTATAGCATAATTGCACGTTTAATGCCAGTTTTGCTATAATTGAACTTGAATACCCTGTAATACGTTGACCACCGTTAAAGTGACGGTTGACCAAACGGATTATGGTCCAATGACGAGATTGCCTCTGCACATGGGTTCTGACATCATAAAATTTAAAAAATAATTACTAAAATAATTAAATAATAATTAAATGTTTATTTTTTGAAAAAAATTAAAAAAAATCACAGATCTGGAAATGGAAGAAATTTCCAGATCTGGATTCCTTCACAATTCAAAAAAAAAAATCAAAAACAAAAACAAATTGAGTTCGTGTTCGAACCCAGGTGCTAGGTTCATGTTCTTCAAAAAAAAATTTTAGATTTTTTTAATTTTTTTTTTGGTGATGTGGTGGAAGAGTCTCTAGACTCTTCCATCTGTTTTTTTTTTTTAATTTTTTTAAAAATATTTTTAATATATTATTTTTAAAATTAATTAAAATATGACGTGGCATGTTATAAGGTTGGATGATTTTTAAATTTTTTTTAAAAAATAAATTTAAACGTAAAAGACCAATTTGCCCCTGAACCCAGTTGGTCAACCGTCACTTTAACGGTGGTCAACGGATTACAGGGTATTCGAGTGCAATTATGGCAAAATTGGCATTAAACGTGCAATTATGATACAAGTCAGGGTACTTGAGTGCAATTCACCCTATATTTTATTGTAGGTTGACAAGTATAATACAGGTGTTATCGAAGTATATTTTAAAAGATTATTGAAAGAAGGTTGTATGTTTTCTAATACAATGAGATGATAATAGGTTTTTATGTAATATATATATATATATATATATATATATATATATATATATATATCAAATGGTAATATAACTCATAAGAGGCCCAAGTTTAATATTGACATAAACATAATGTATGTGGACATAATATTTTAAAATATACAAATAATTAGATAAAATATAAAAAAAAAATTAATTTTTGGTCTAAAAGGCCTAATTGAGCCCATATGTACAATTTATGCCCAATAAAGCCCAAATCGAAATAACCGAACCAAATCGAATCGAATTTAACCGATTTTTTAAGGTTAGGTTATTTTAGATTATTCATATAAAACTCACTAGGTTAGGTTAGCCCAATTGATAATCAAATAAAAATTAGTGATAATCAAACAAAAATTAGGTTAGGTTAGGTTATGGGGATAACCGAACATAATCGAATAGCGTCCACCCCTATTTGTGGCAGCATCCAAGGATGGTAATAAACATATGTATCTATTGGCATTTGGTTATGGTAATTCTAAAAATAATCTTGCTTGGGAGTGGTTCCTGGAGTCCTTAAAAAGGGTTGTTGGCAATGTCGAAGACTTGGTCATAATTTCATATCGTCATGCGAGCATTGAAAGCGGAGTTGCAGCCATGTGGCTTGTAGCTGTTCATTGTATATGTGCTTAGCTCTTCTCACAGAACGTCCGAAAAACGTTTCATCGGCAACATCACGAAAATTTTGACCGTGCAGTACGGGCTTACTGACACGCTCAAACGCGTGGGAATAAATCCCAAGTGTAGGATGTGTCGAAGTAATAAAATTTCCGTGAGTACGGAGTCGAATCCACAAGGAAGTGGTGGTACTAATTCTAAAACTAGAGATTAGACTAAAGCGGTAAAATAAATCAAGTTTGTTGTTTTTGGATTTTTAATTAAAATATAATTAACTACTAATACAATTAAATAAGCGAGACGGATTAAATGGAAGATAATGGTAGGTGGTCACACTGTTCCAATTCCGAATAAGGAAATATATTGACTATTATGAAGCACGTTATTAACATGATAAGACTAATTCAACTAAGGTCACACCACATTGTATTGCTCCCGCAATGGTATGGTATGTGAATTCAATCAAATACACCTATTGGTCCTAGAGTGTAATTAATTGAAAACCATCGTTAATCTAATACAAAGGTTAATTAAGCAATTTCTTATCAAAACTAACCTAGTATTGATTCTTAAGTCAATTAAGCTCTATTGCAATTTCAATGATTTCTCATATAATATTACAATAAATATTAAATCAGTTCTCATCAAAGAGCATACAATCTACTTTCGCAATTGCAAAACACCAGAATTGAACACAAAGTAATAATATAAAATACACTCAAAATCAATATCATGTATTACAATAAATATCAAATCGATTCTCATCAAAGAGCATGCAATCTACTTTCGCAATCACAAAATACAAGAATTGAACACAAAGTAATAATATAAAATACGCTCAAAATTAATATCATGAAATAATATACAAAATATATTTATAATCAATAAAATCCAAATTCGTTCATGGTTCCTATGACCACCTAACAACAAAATTAGCTACTCATACAATTGAATAAACATAAAGAAAAGAAAAGGGATGCAATACAACCCATTCGGAGACGTGTAGAGTCGAAATCCGCTTTGGTCCGGCTGAGACTTCTCTTCCGCAGATCTTCGTCTTCCTTGATGAATAATCGATGTAATCGTGAAACCAATAATGTGTTGGTGTTTGGTGATGATGCTTTGTGATTTGCAGAATAAAGAATGGTGAAAATTGGCCCTAGGCCGCAGCTAAAAGCTGCTGGAATGAACCCAGCCGAACTCTCTGTCTTGGATCCCTTCTTCTCTCTTCTTTTTGATCTCCCTTTTGATTCACAAATGGGGGCTATTTATAGGAGATGTCAGGTTACTGTTTATGGTACTGTTCACGCATATACGGCATTGTTCATAAGCACTGTTCACGCGTATATGATACTATTCATTGACTGTTGACTGCGGCGCCCTTTGACTGTTTAAGGCGGCATTACTCTTCATAATGCACTATTCACGTGTACCGTACTGTTCACGTGTACGGTACTGTTCACGTGTATGGTACATCTGCAATTTAATCCACTAAAGCTTCCTCGATAAGCTCCTATGCCTCATACCAAGAATACATGTCCCGAATTGCCCGGTTTTGCCTCGGCTCATCGTGTATTCACATTAATTCACGGGGCTCACCTAATATCTGCACATACTCACAAAATACATCAAACGTACCAAAAATACTCAAAGATACAATTAAAAGAAACGATCCAAGGGTCGTAAATATATAACAATAAATGACCGATCAAATACCCCCAAACCTATCTTTTGCTTGTCCTCAAGCAAATTGGCACACACCACAACAAAAACAAAAATAAAAGCAACTAAAATTAACAATAAAAATAAATAAATAAATACATAAACTAAGCTATATCCATTTTCGTAGGATGAAACGATGGCACTTAGCACGTGCCACAAGCCTTTAAACCCCTAGGTGGCCCTAGTGGACGAGTTATAGTCTCGTGAGGGTTTACCAGCTACGATACCCACAAACGTTATAAGCTAACCACATACATAGCTACACATCAAATCAAGTATATACACAAATACAAAGGCATAAGAACATCACAAAAATTAGAAATCTAAAACACTGCAAATAAGTCTGAACACTCTATATCACACAGGACACTGACATGTAATGCATTTATAATCGTGACACCTTCCATACTAACAGACCACTGATGTAATTCGCTTCGACTCTAGTCTCACAAGTTTTCACTCAATGACACTCAGAACCTAAGCTATCACACTTTCAACTGCATACGACTGGAATTTATGAACAAAGAATTTCAAAATGTATCGTATGCATCAATAATTAGAAAGAACGCACAGATTAAGTAAAGGACCTCATAAAAGATATCAAATGTTAAGAACGGAAAAATCAATATACATACATGTCAAATATTACAATTAAGTTTTCTAAGGAGATCAACAGGTCTTTATATGGTTGTAATAGGGCTTAGGGTGATTGGCTTAAAAAGAACGAAAATCGGGTTCAACTCACTTGAAAACCTATTAAGAGACTTCATAAAATTTTCAATTCGTGCAATTTCTCTCACGACTACCAAATTTGTTCAACTTTTCTTCCCTTCCTCTTGTACACCTTTCTCCTTCAACCTCTTTTTCAACCTTCTTCAAATTTTTTTTTCTGCACTTCACTTCGATTTCTCATTTTAGCCAACTCTTTTCATATATATCTATTTTTTTATTTTCTATTGGCTATTATTTTTTTATTTTTCTGCACATTTCCACATCCATTTCATCTTTTCTACTCCACTCCTTTTTCTCACTCAACACTTACACATTTTTCTTTTAATTGTCACTAGTTTTCAAGCGTCAAGGGTAGCATCTTACAATTTCGGCTAAGATTTTTGGACATGTAGTTCATACAATAAAAGGCTGATATACGAGTGTTTGGCCTTGAATGGGATAGGGAGTATACAATTTAAGGACAGGAAATCAAGCTATTTAGAAGTTCACACACAATGTCTGGATCATATCTCCAAAATCTACTCAACTGAACATTCAAAACATACATACAAGATTTTTATAATGCAGTTCATTAACATTCAATGCAAACCTATAGAGATCAATCTACTGACAATAAAGCTCAAGAAAGTGTTTAAGAGTAGAAACAAAAATTCCCTTAGAATGAATACGCGATAAGCTCAAAATCTCACTAAGGGTAGTCTCCACTATTAATCGGGGCTACTAATTGGAAGTTTTCACATACTACAATGCAACAATGTCAGACTTATATGATTAGATGCAAAACTTACCGGCATTATTCTAGTTAACAACTTTGTACACTCAAATGACCTAAGCATTTACATATTATTACTCAATTATCTATTTAACATGCATATGATTTGCTATCCTAAAATAAACAAAACACAAAAAATACAATAAAAGACTAAAAAAACTGGTGTACGTGGCATTGTTATGCCTAAGTCTTCCAAACGCAGTGCGTATGAGGAAAGTCTAGGTTTCCAGCCTATATACACCAACAAAACATAAAAGCACACAAAAGACAAAAATACCCACAAACCTAAGATAAACATTGCCCTCAATGATTAAAATCCTAGATTCAAAGGAAAAAAAATACAAACGCATAAAACATGAACACAGAACAACAGTCCTAGTATCCACAACTAACAATTTTAAATATTAACAACTAGCACTTCATCCAACCTCACTCCTCCATACTTCGTTTTCTCAACACAAGGCATAACACTTCTATTGGAAAAAAAAATTGAATGAAAATGATAAAAAAAAAAAAAAAGAAACAAAAATAAAGGGTTACCTCCCTCCTAGTGCTTTATTTAACGTCTAGGCAAGACGTCGTACTTGAGCTATCTCTCAAAATACATCCCAGACTTTGTTTCCTGCATGACCTGCAATCAGCTCATGCCTGCATGATCGTACATGCTCTCCATGGACTTGAAATAATAAGGAGAATAGCTTTTTCAACTTAAAGCAATCTCCATCATCTCCATATTTAGTCCCGTTATCAGGTGGTTTAGTCGAAATGAGTTTGGGCTCCTCTTTAGGTTTGACTTCCGTTTTAACCCCCAAACATGTTTTTGCCTCTACTCTCACCAGCTGAGTACCTGTACCTGCAGCAAAATTGATAGAATCAGAAAGTTCATCCTCAACCCTATCAGTAACTGTCGTACCACTCAGAGGAATGGTAATCTCCTCTGCTTACTCTAACTGGTTGGGGAACTCTTCGGGCCCTTTATTTTGCAATGCCTCGACCAGTTGGCCGAGTTGTGCCTCTATCCTGCCAGTTATCTGATTGTTCCGCTGCATCATTTGTATGAGTTCGTCAAGCTTGTCATTTTGTGATGTTTGAACCTATTGAGATGATTGATCAACCGGTTGATCAAAATAACTTTGTGCATTGGGCTGGTACTGGTACTGATGCAGTGGCTCAAACCAACTCTATTGTTGGCACTTCGGATACTGTTTATATCACTGTTCATACTCATACTCCGGGAAGGTCTCCCTGGATGGACACACAGAAGAATCGTGTCTACTAACTCCACATATAAAGCAAGCAACCCCTAGGCGGTCTTGCCTAATCTCAGCAACCAACATATGCATCTGTCTAATCAACTCTACTGACTGCATGGTTAATGGCTCGAGCACCTGACAAAGAAAAACAAATCAAAAGAAAAATTAAAAGTAAAATCGAAACAAAAGAAACTGAAATAAAAATAATAAAAATCTAAAAAGAAAAATAAAATCTAAAGGAAAAATAAAAACCTAAAATCTCTAATCTAAGAACTAGCAACTGAAACACTTCCCCGGCAACGGCGCCAAAAACTTGACACACTCAAACGCATGGGAATAAATCCCAAGTGTAGGATGTGTCGAAGTAATAAAATTTCCGTGAGTACGGAGTCGAATCCACAAGGAAGTGATGGAACTAATTCTAAAACTAGAGATTATACTAAAGCGGTAAAATAAATCAAGGTTGTTGTTTTTGGGTTTTTAATTAAATTATAATTAACTACTAATACAATAAAATAAAGCGAGACGGTTAAATGGAAGATAATGCTAGGTGGTCACACGGTTCCAATTCCGAATAAGGAAATATATTGACTATTATGAAGCACGTTATTAACATGATAAGACTTCTTCAACTAAGGCCACACCACATTGTATTGCTCCCGCAATGGTATGGTATGTGAATTCAATCAAATACACCTATAGGTCCTAGAGTGCAATTAATTGAAAACCATAGTTAATCTAATACAAAGGTTAATTAAGTAATTTCTTATCGAAACTAACCTAGTATTGATTCTTGAGTCAATTAAGCCCTATTGCAATTTCAATGATTTCTCATATAATATTACAATAAATATTAAATCGGTTCTCATCAAAGAGCATGCAATCTACTTTCGCAATTGCAAAACACAAGAATTGGACACAAAGTAATAATATAAAATACGCTCAAAATCAATATCATATATTACAATAAATATCCAATCGGTTCTCATCAAAGAGTATGCAATCTACTTTCGCAATCGTAAAACACAAGAATTGAACACAAAGTAATAATATATAATACATTCAAAATCAATATCATGAAATAATATACAAAATATATTCATAATCAATAAAATCCAAATTCGGTCATGGTTCCGAAAACCACCTAACAACAAAATTAGCTACTCATATAATCGAAATAACAAGAAGATAGGAAAAGGGATGTGATACAACCCATTCGGAGACGTGTGGAGTCAAAATCGGCTTTGGTCCGGCTGAGACTTCTCTTCCGCAAATCTTCGTCTTCTCTTGATGAACAATCGATGTAATTCGTAAAACTAATCTTGTGTTGGTGTTTGATGATGATGGTTGGTGTTTTGGAGAGTGAAGAATGGTGAAAATTGGCCCTAGGCCGCAGCTAAGAGCTGCTGGAACGAACCCAGCTGAACTCTCTGTCTTGGATCCTCTTCCACTGTTGAAGATAATGCTACTAATACAATAAAATAAAGCGAGACGGTTAAATGGAAGATAATGCTAGGTGGTCACACGGTTCCAATTCCGAATAAGGAAATATATTGACTATTATGAAGCACGTTATTAACATGATAAGACTTCTTCAACTAAGGCCACACCACATTGTATTGCTCCCGCAATGGTATGGTATGTGAATTCAATCAAATACACCTATATGTCCTAGAGTGCAATTAATTGAAAACCGTCGTTAATCTAATACAAAGGTTAATTAAGCAATTTCTTATCAAAACTAACCTAGTATTGATTCTTAAGTCAATTAAGCTCTATTGCAATTTCAATGATTTCTCATATAATATTACAATAAATATTAAATCAGTTCTCATCAAAGAGCATGCAATCTACTTTCGCAATTGCAAAACACCAGAATTGAACACAAAGTAATAATATAAAATACACTCAAAATCAATATCATGTATTACAATAAATATCAAATCGATTCTCATCAAAGAGCATGCAATCTACTTTCGCAATAGCAAAATACAAGAATTGAACACAAAGTAATAATATAAAATACGCTCAAAATTAATATCATGAAATAATATACAAAATATATTTATAATCAATAAAATCCAAATTCGTTCATGGTTCCTATGACCACCTAACAACAAAATTAGCTATTCATACAATTGAATAAACATAAAGAAAAGAAAAGGGATGCAATACAACCCATTCGGAGACGTGTAGAGTCGAAATCCGCTTTGGTCCGGCTGAGACTTCTCTTCCACAGATCTTCGTCTTCCTTGATGAATAATCGATGTAATCGTGAAACCAATAATGTGTTGGTGTTTGGTGATGATGCTTTGTGATTTGGAGAATAAAGAATGGTGAAAATTGGCCCTAGGCCGCAGCTAAGAGCTGCTGGAATGAACCCAGCCGAACTCTCTGTCTTGGATCCCTTCTTCTCTCTTCTTTTTGATCTCCCTTTTGATTCACAAATGGGGGCTATTTATAGGAGATGTCAGGTTACTGTTTATGGTTACTGTTCACGCATATACGGCATTGTTCATAAGTACTGTTCACGCGTATACGATACTATTCATTGACTGTTGACTGCGGCGCCCTTTGACTGTTTAAGGCGGCATTACTCTTCATAATGCACTATTCACGTGTACGTTACTGTTCACGTGTACGGTAAATTTGCAATTTAATCCACTAAAGCTTCCTCGATAAGCTCCTATGCCTCATACCAAGAATACATGTCCTGAATTGCCCGGTTTTGCCTCGGCTCATCGTGTATTCACATTAATTCATGGGGCTCACCTAATATCTGCACATACTCACAAAATACATCAAACGTACCAAAATTACTCAAAAATACAATTAAAAGAAACGATCCAAGGGTCGTAAATATATAACAATAAATGACCGATCACTTACACTATCTTCGATTACGATATAGAGATGGCAGAATTGTGTAAGCTGCACAAGATATCTTTCGATTATGTCATTTAAGCAAACCCGGTAAAGTGGTCATGTGTCCATTGTCCTTGAAGGAGGTACAAATTTATGACAACCAACAACGTCGAGTGCCTCAACTTTTACTTGAAGTTTGCTCGTCAATTGCCTGCGACTACATTGGCCGAGTTCATTAGAAACATGCTAGAGAATGGTTTTACGATTGTCACAGAGCTGCGGAGTCAATACGGTCACAACTTACTGATGCTGCCCCAAAAGAAATTTCTAAACGGCTTACAACATCTTTTGTAATGACATCACTTGATGTTGATGGGAATATATTTCCTTTAAAGTGCAGAAGCCGCAAATGGATCATTAACTTACTTCAAGAAACCTGCACATGCCACAGGTATTTGATATAGAGTTGTTATCTTTGCAGTCATGCATTAGCAGCCGCAAGGTACAAAATTAAATTTGATATTTTTTTCTGTTTATATTTAATTGAAAATACCATTGTTTATTGTACCACAGGGAGTGAAACATTGATTACACAACCCTCTGTGCTGACTACCACAAAAAAAAAAAGTTCCTTATCGATTCTTATGTTGAACCAATAATGCTCGTGGGTCATCCGAAACAATGGCCAGTCCCTCAGCACATTAAAGACATTGTGGTTGTACCACTGGAAATTAGGGTCCCAATAGGACAACCAAAAAATAGCTGAATTCCATCATCAAGTTAAAGGACACATGGACAAACATGCAACAGGTGTAATTTGCAAGGCCATAATAGCCACCAATGTTCGAATCCCATATCGCTCCAGAGTACTAGTTTTCCTTCCAGTAATTCTGGTCTTATTGCAAGGAGCTCGGACATAATTGTCTCGCATGTCCCAACAAAGATCAGGTCCAGGGAAATGTGGAGGACATTAATAGCTAGTTTATTTTCAATAGCATTTGTTTTATTTTTTGTATGGTGTTTTCATATATACAGTAGATATATTTGAACCATTTTCTCTTGGTATATATTGGAAACAATGTGTTATATTAATGGAAAAGAAATATTTTTCTCTTTTATATATTTCATAACCGTAAACTATATGCATGTTAATACAACCAAAATAGTTCACACATGGAAATAACAAAAAATACAAGAGTAACAAAAAGACCGACTACAAAAATATTACCAAAAAAAGAGTCGGCTTGCTGCTACTCTTCATGTACTTCGATGGAGTTCTTGAAGACATCTAACGACATATGCAATCGGTGCATATAAATCGTAGTAGCGTTGAAAGTGAATGGATACCCCGCGCGTAGATACTCTATAATCCGCAGACTAAATGCACTATAATTACCACTCGTATAAACAAATAAATTTGAAGATTATAGTGTTAATATATATTGTTGAGAAACTAGGTTAAAAACAAATATTATAGTGTTGAGAAATGAAATTGCATATGGTTCATTCTGTTGCGGACAATCTTGTTTAGACACAATGGTCATAGGCATGGGGTCTTTTGGTATGATGACGAATCTCCAATTCATGTAAAGCCCTATCCGTTTGATCAAGTCCTGTAGCATCAAATGTAAGCACAATAGTTTTGCTCTCCGTATCTTCTGCGAAATGTTCTTTTTTCCAGGATCGTACAACAACAGCCGGCTGGCAATCAAGTCAACCCTCACCACCGCCTACAGCATCGTCCCAGGTTACAATGAATCAGAAGCTGTAAAATACAATCATTATAATACATTTCATAACATGGATTATGACACACATCTCCATATATGTGTAAAATAAGTTAGTAATGTAGGAAAAACGGTGAGTACGGTGCAGCGGAAGGCGCAAGAAATAAATATTTTTGTATTGGTACGTTTTGAATTTTTTTCCAAAAGAGATCTTAACCCATAGTTAATTAAATATATAACAAAAGGTAACACACCTATTGAATTACGTGAGGCTTGATGTTGCGTCGATTGTGAACCCAAGATCTTCCAATCCTTCACGAATGTGGATCACCTTGGAGTGTGGGCTCCCTTTATTTGAATTGTGTACCTGAGGATTGTTATGCCTTTTGTATACCCGTAAGTGTACGGGGTCGGCACAAGTAATATAGGATGTGAGTCCAGATTATCGTTCCCTCGAGGACGTTAAAGACGCTAAGTACTAAAATTTGACTAAGTCTAACTCTATCCGAGTAACCTTTATGTAGATGGTGAATTACTGAATATAAATCTAATTAATCTAATAAAGTAACGAATAATGAATAGTAATTAGAGAAAGCAAACTAGGGATTCAGACTTCACTAAGTAACTACTAACAATCAAAATTATCATGTAAGGATAAATAGAAATCATGGTTGATGATCATGCTAACAATAATATCTGAAATCCTCTCTCAAGGTAAATCAGGCCTATTCCCACATTCGCAACCTTAACTCGTGAGTCTCTCTAGACTTTGCTGGAAAGTGGTCTTCGAGGTGGCAAAAAGCGAATGGACGTTCAATGCACGTTTTCGGCCGAAATCACCAACGGAACCTAATAAATCTGCACACTCAAGAAAACCATCAAAAACGTCCTATAATCACCCGAAGACGGACAAAAGCACGGAGATGTGAGGCTCTATTTTCGGCAAGAAATTGTGCTAACAAACACCCCCAAACTTGACTTTTGCTCATCCTCGAGCAAAGATGGGATAACGAAAAAAAAAAAAACAAAATGACCAACACACAAAAACCGATAAAGGAAAAACATTATGCAAAAGCACAGAGGGCTCACAAATCTACACTAAGCTAACTAACCTAAACCACTTTCGTAGGTAACACGATAACACTTAGCATGTGCCACAAGCCTTTAAACCCCTAAGTGTCCATAGTGGACGAGTTATAGTCTCGTGAGGGTTTACTAGCGGCGATACCCACAAACGCACAGTTTGAACATCAATGAACCAAAATCGTGCTAAGCATGAACTACTGTCAAGACGAATTATTCACACAAAGAAAAAGATTGAACTGAAAGCATCCACTCATGAATTTTCACACTGCATGCTATACACAAGCAACACTCTATGAACCTTAAACGAAAAGCAAGACATTCGACCAATTACCAGGATGTAATTCGCCTTGACTCTAAACCTCTCAAGTAATTTCACTTAAAATGCTCAGACCCTAGGCAACACTCTCATCAACATATGCAAACTGGAGTTTAAGCACAATAAAGTTCAAAATTAGATTCGCATAAGACAAATGTAATAGAATGACGTTCAGATTAAGCACAAGATCTCATGAACGGATTCAGACACTAAGAACGACAGAATTCACAAGACATGCGTAACTATTAAATTGGAGTCATCAAGTGATCAGTAGGTCTTTTAACCGGTTGTAATGGGGCCAAGGGTAAAGGTTAAGAAAAGAACGGAGTTTTTGGGTTTTAAATAGAACTTAGGATCGTTGTTTTAGAGATCTCTACAAATTTTTTTACGCACAACACTTGCTTCTATGAACCCTTTTATTTAATTTTGTTGTTGTTTCTTTTCTTTCTTCTATTCACATATATCAGATTTGATTTTTTTTTTTAAAAAAAAAATTTAGATCATCCGAAATGTCCCTTTTTGTTTTTCCCCCCATCTACAGCTTTCTTCTAACTCATTTTCTTTATGTGGCATATCTCTAATCGATCCCAAGCTCAACAGGTAAGGCTTTATAATAATTAGGCTTGGACACGTTTCTGTATAGGCGATTTTAGAAATGGCTAACGTGTTTGGCTTCAAAAGGGCTAATGGAGCATGCAATAGGGTTGGAACAATGGCCTTTTTACTAGGCAATAACACACATAGCCTACATCACTTCTCAATATTCAACCAACTCAAAAGCAAAGTATGCAAGTGATATTCATGCAAATAAGTTCAGTAGCATCTAAAGCAAAACCTATAGAGATCATTCTATATATGATAAATAAATCAGGAAGAGTGTATCGGATTAGAACAAGAAAACCTGCTCTTAGACAAAACATTAATGGCTCAAATAGCTTACCAGGTAGTCTCCACTATTAATCCTAGTTGGCTGGTCTAAGCATGCTTTCCGAAAAAGAAACAGATAGTGCAACTAGTTACGGTGCAAAACAGTCAAAAAGTTCTGAGTGGTACCTATCATTTCAATTCTACTGCAGGCACTAGTAACTGATTCCTAACAAAAAGTGCATACACAGCAAAAATATGGTTCAACGATGTTCAAAATATGACACTAACTCACGAACAACTCACAAACATCAACACAAAACAATAAAACACACAATCAACGAAATAAAAACACAATCAAAACAACCCCTAAACTTAAGATCAACATTGTCCCCGATGTTGACACTTAGCTTAGAAATGGGACACAAACTTTAAACAAAACCAAAATCAAAACAACTCACGTTGAAACGTACGTGGCGTTGTTATACTTATGTCTTCCAAACACAAAGCATATAAGGAAATTTTAGATTTCCAGCCAATATACGTTTCGATACACACAAACAAAGACACGAAATCAAACGAAAATATTAAAACAGAAAATTAACATAAAACCCATAGCAACCATTAATTAAAACTAATACTAAACACACAATGAAATAATCAACACAAATCCAAAACAAAAACTGAATACCAACAAAACTAAAAACAATGATATGAAACAAAACCCATAACTCAAACACTTCAATATATATATATATATATATATATATATATATATATATATCCAAGTCCTCCAATCTCCCCCAAACTTCGTATTGCACAATTTCAACTTCAAAAACACTTCAAGATCATCCACAACTCACCCTTAAATCATCTAAATGAAGGATTAAAAGAGAAAAATGGAAAAGGAAGTCATACTTGCTGCTCGTGTTTTGTTCTGATTTAACGTGTTGTGACTTACGCGCGACTTGTCCAAGTTGCGAGTCTCGCCGCTTCTAGAATTTTAGTTGCTCCCATATTTTTCTATGGTCAAAACCTCACTACTGCACATGTTCCAATATCACCAAAAACATAAAAACACAAATAAAAACTATTAGAAACACTAACTTACACAACTAAACCACAAAGTTCAAATCAAAATACCAAAAACAGAATTAAAGCAAACGAACTAAAAAAAAAATGTTAACAAAATTTCAGAAACTTGGGTTGCCTCCCAAGAAGCGCTATTTTATAGTCTTAGCTCGACTTTGGGAAAACTCATGATGGGTTCAATTGGCGGTAGTCTCTACGCAACCTCTAAATTCTGACCATGTCCCCAGATTTGCATGCTCCGCTAACTTCTTTGACCACCGTCTCTACCATTTTCTCCTCAATACGCTATTGACAGGTCTTTTTCTTCTTTAGAGGCTCTTTTTTTTTTTTTTCTTTGGTTTGGCACTCTTTCCGGTTGATTTCTTCACCTCAACATTAAAACAAGAAGTTGTTGAATTCTCTGGCTCGGTCTTGAGTATGTTGAAGTGTACTTTTTCATCTCCAACCCTCAACGTCAGCTTCCCTTCGTATACATCAATGAGAGCTCTGTTGGTTGCCAAGAATGGTCTCCCTAGAATCAACGGGATTTCCAAATCCTCTTTCATCTCTAGTACCACAAAATCTACTAGGAAATAAAGCTTACCAACTTTGATAAACACATCTTCAATTATACTATGTGGATACTTTACTGACCGATCTGCCAGTTGAAGTGTTATATTTGTTGTTTTGATTTCCCCCAAATCCAGTTTCTTGAAAACTGAATACGGCATCAGATTTACACTAGCTCCCAGATCGCATAGTGCTTTCCCAAATTCTGTCGTGGCAATGGTACATGGAATAGCGAATATGTCTGGATCCTTCAACTTTAGTGGAAGCTTATTCTGAATGATTGCACTACACTCCTCCGTGACTGCAACTGTTTCAAACTCACCCAACCTTCGCTTGTTTGAAATGATATCCTTCAAGAACTTCATATATGTTGGCATTTGAGCTAATGCCTCTGCAAATGGAATATTGATATGAAGCTTCCTGAAGATCTCCAAGAACTTTTTGAAATTCTTGTCATCCTTATTGATACGAACCCCGCCAACTTGTGACGAAACCAGGAACTAGCTCTGATACCAAATGATGCGAACCCCGCCAACTTGTGACGAAACCCGTAACCATCTCTGATACCAAATGATACGAACCCCGCCAACTTGTGACGAAACCCGTAACCATCTCTGATACCAAATGATACGAATCCCGTCAACTTGTGAGGAAACCCGTAACAATCTCTGATACCAAATTATACGAACCCCGTCAACTTGTGACGAAACCCGTAACCAGCTCTGATACCAAATGATACGAACCCCGCCAACTTGTGACGAAACCCGTAACAATGTTACTGCCTAGGACCGTTCTACTTTCAGGTTTAGGATGGAAAACCGCGACCCAACACCTATAGAGAAGGTGCGAACCTTGGTATTAGGAGGACGCCACAATCAAGGATGGCAAACTTGATTGATAAGTCAAGGTACGAACGCCACAGAGTAATCTGATAAGTTCGTAGGTTCTTCAAGGAACCCAAGAGAGACTTAAACTCACATTTCTATATTGAAATTCATCTCTGCCTCTATTAAATGATTTACAAATGAGTTTAAATAGAAAATGAAATGTCTTGGAACAACCCTCCAAGCATGGGAAACGAAAATAAGTAAAGCAAGGTGTGATTTTGTTGACTAGAAAGGTTTGAACTCAATAAAAACGTGCAATACAAATGTCAAAGGAAGATAACACAATTGTCAAAGTAAGACAGCTTCTGGATACTTTGAAATAACCGACCAAAGCTTCCTCGTGTGGTCTCCAATGGATCTGATTCCAACATCAAAGTTGAAGATAAGATCATGAACTTTGAAACGACCTCCTTACACGCCTCCAAACACCTAGCCGTTCACACGTTATGAATTTCCAAAGTTATCCCTTCGAATCAGCAGGTTACCTCGCCTTTGTGCTAGATAAGTCTTCATCATTCCCCTCCTCTTGAAAAGGATTTGTCCTCAAATCAAGGTCATCACTTATTGATGTGAAACAATACGAATTACACATGAAATGATAACGAATGATACGAACTACAAACGAACAACAATATACGATGGATTTGAATAGAAAACAAAAACATAAGGATAGAATAAACCCGAGACTAGAGCCTTGCCTCTGATACCAAATGATGCGAACCCCGTCAACTTGTGATGAAACCCGTAACAAGCTCTGATACCAAATGATATGAACCCCGCCAACTTGTGACGAAACCCGAAACCAGTCTCTGATACCAAATGATACGAACCCTGCCAACTTGTGACAAAACCCGTAACAATGTTACTGCCTAGGACCGTTCTACTTTCAGGTTTAGGATGGAAACCGCGACCCAACACCTATAGAGAAGGTGCGAACCTTGGTATTAGAAGGACGCCACAATCAAGGATGGCAAACTTGATTGATAAGTCAAGGTACGAACGCCACAGAGTAATCTGATAAGTTCGTAGGTTCTTCAAAGAACCCAAGAGAGACTTAAACTCACATTTCTATATTGAAATTCATCTCTGCCTATTAAATGACTTACAAATGAGTTTAAATAGAAAATGAAATGTCTTGGAACAACCCTCCAAGCATGGGAAACGAAAATAAGTAAAGCAAGGTGTGATTTTGTTGACTAGAAAGGTTTGAACTCAATAAAAACATGCAATACAAATGTCAAAGGAAGATAACACAATTGTCAAAGTAAGACAACAATTGTCAAAGTAAGACAGCTTCTGGATACTTTGAAATAACCGGCCAACGCTTCCTCGTGTGGTTTCCAAAGGATCTGATTCCAACATCAAAGTTGAAGATAAGATCATGAACGTTGAAAAGACCAACTCACACGCCTCCAGAAACCTAGTCGTTCACATGTTATGAATTTCCAAAGTTATCCCTTCGTTTCCCATGCTTGGAGGGTTGTTCCAAGACATTTCATTTTCTATTTAAACTCATTTGTAAGTCATTTAATAGGCAGAGATGAATTTCAATATAGAAATGTGAGTTTAAGTCTCTCTTGGGTTCTTTGAAGAACCTACGAACTTATCAGATTACTCTGTGGCGTTCGTACCTTGACTTATCAATCAAGTTTGCCATCCTTGATTGTGGCGTCCTTCTAATACCAAGGTTCGCACCTTCTCTATAGGTGTTGGGTCGCGGTTTCCATCCTAAACCTGAAAGTAGAACGGTCCTAGGCAGTAACATTGATACGGGTTTCCTCACAAGTTGACGGGGTTCGTATCATTTTGGTATCAGAGCTGGTTACGGGTTTCGTCACAAGTTGGCGGGGTTCATATCATTTGGTATCAGAGCTTGTTATGGGTTTCATCACAAGTTGACGGGGTTCGCATCATTTGGTATCAGAGCTGGTTACGGGTTTCGTCACAAGTTGACGGGGTTCGTATCATTTGGTATCAGAGATGGTTACGGGTTTCATCACAAGTTGGTGGGGTTCGTATCATTTGATATCAGAGCTGGTTACGGGTTTCGTCACAAGTTGACGGGGTTTGTATCATTTGGTATCAGAGCCAAGGCTCTAGTCTCGGGTTTATTCTATCCATATGTTTTTGTTTTCTATTCAAATCCATCGTATATTGTTGTTCGTTTGTAGTTCGTATCATTCGTTATCATTTCATGTGTAATTCGTATTGTTTCACATCAATAAGTGATGACCTTGATTTGAGGACAAATCCTTTTCAAGAGGAGGGGAATGATGAAGACTTATCTAGCACAAAGGCGAGGTAACCTGCTGATTCGAAGGGATAACTTTGAAAATTCATAACGTGTGAACGGCTAGGTTTTTGGAGGAGTGTAAGAAGGTCTTTTCAAAGTTCATGATCTTATCTTCAACTTTGATGTTGGAATCAGATCCATTGGAGACCACACGAGGAAGCTTTGGTCGGTTATTTCAAAGTATCCAGAAGCTGTCTTACTTTGACAATTGTTGTCTTACTTTGACAATTGTGTTATCTTCCTTTGACATTTGTATTGCACGTTTTTATTAAGTTCAAACCTTTCTAGTCAACAAAATCACACCTTGCTTTACTTATTTTCGTTTCCCATGCTTGGAGGGTTGTTCCAAGACATTTCATTTTCTATTTAAACTCATTTGTAAGTCATTTAATAGAGGCAGAGATGAATTTTAATATAGAAATGTGAGTTTAAGTCTCTCTTGGGTTCTTTAAAGAACCTACGAACTTATCAGATTACTCTGTGGCGTTCGTACCTTGACTTATCAATCAAGTTTGCCATCCTTGATTGTGGCGTCCTCCTAATACCAAGGTTCGCACCTTCTCTATAGGTGTTGGGTCGCGGTTTCCATCCTAAACCTGAAAGTAGAACGGTCCTAGGCAGTAACATTATTTCGGGTTTCGTCACAAGTTGTCGGGGTTTGTATCATTTGGTATCAGAGCTGGTTACAAGTTGTTGGGGTTTGTATCATTTGGTATCAGAGCTGGTTACGGGTTTCGTCACAAGTTGGCGGGGTTCGTATCATTTGGTATCAGAGCTGGTTACGCGTTTCGTCACAAGTTGACGGGTATCATTTGGTATCAGAGCTTGATACGGGTTTCATCACAAGTTGACGGGGTTCGCATCATTTGGTATCAGAGATGGTTACGGGTTTCGTCACAAGTTGACGGGGTTCGCATCATTTGGTATCAGAGATTGTTACGGGTTTCGTCACAAGTTGGCGGGGTTCGTATCATTTGGTATCAGAGCTGGTTCCGGGTTTCGTCACAAGTTGGCGGGGTTCGTATCATTTGGTATCAGAGACTGGTTTCGGGTTTCGTCACAAGTTGGCGGGGTTCGTATCATTTGGTATCAGAGCTGGTTACGCGTTTCGTCACAAGTTGACGGCTATCATTTGGTATCAGAGCTTGATACGGGTTTCATCACAAGTTGACGGGGTTCGCATCATTTGGTATCAGAGCTGGTTACTGGTTTCGTCACAAGTTGACGGGGTTCGCATCATTTGGTATCAGAACTGGTTCCGGGTTTCGTCACAAGTTGGCAGGGTTCGTATCATTTGGTATCAGAGACTGGTTTCGGGTTTCGTCACAAGTTGGCGGGGTTCGTATCATTTGGTATCAGAGCTGGTTTTCGTCACAAGTTGACGGGTATCATTTGGTATCAGAGCTTGATACGGGTTTCATCACAAGTTGACGGGGTTCGCATCATTTGGTATCAGAGCTGGTTACGGGTTTCGTCACAAGTTGACGGGGTTCGCATCATTTGGTATCAGAGATGGTTACGGGTTTCATCACAAGTTGGCGGGGTTCATATCATTTGGTATCAGAGGCAAGGCTCTAGTCTCGGGTTTATTCTATCCTTATGTTTTTGTTTTCTATTCAAATCCATCGTATACTGTTGTTCGTTTGTAGTTCGTATCATTCGTTATCATTTCATGTGTAATTCGTATTGTTTCACATCAATAAGTGATGACCTAGATTTGAGGACAAATCCTTTTCAAGAGGAGGGGAATGATGAAGACTTATCTAGCACAAAGGCGAGGCAACCTGCTGATTCGAAGGGATAACTTTGGAAATTCATAACATGTGAACGGCTAGGTTTCGGGAGGCGTGTGAGTTGGTCTTTTCAACGTTCATGATCTTATCTTCAACTTTGATGTTGGAATCAGATCCTTTGGAAACCACACGAGGAAGCGTTGGCCGGTTATTTCAAAGTATCCAGAAGCTGTCTTACTTTGACAATTGTTGTCTTACTTTGACAATTGTGTTATCTTCCTTTGACATTTGTATTGCACGTTTTTATTGAGTTCAAACCTTTCTAGTCAACAAAATCACACCTTGCTTTACTTATTTTCGTTTCCCATGCTTGGAGGGTTGTTCCAAGACATTTCATTTTCTATTTAAACTCATTTGTAAGTCATTTAATAGGCAGAGATGAATTTCAATATAGAAATGTGAGTTTAAGTCTCTCTTGGGTTCTTTGAAGAACCTACGAACTTATCATATTACTCTGTGGCGTTCGTACCTTGACTTATCAATCAAGTTTGCCATCCTTGATTGTGGCGTCCTTCTAATACCAAGGTTCGCACCTTCTCTATAGGTGTTGGGTCGCGGTTTCCATCCTAAACCTGAAAGTAGAACGGTCCTAGGCAGTAACATTGATACGGGTTTCCTCACAAGTTAACGGGGTTCGCATCACTTATGCTTCATCAAACGTTGCGGAAAAGGGATAGGCGGCACATACGCCTTGACTTCAGGCGGTGGAGGAAAGTCATCTTTGCTTTGGTTAACCGCTGGCTCTTCGTCTGTTAAATTACTCATGGTAGCTAGAATCTTTGCAGAAGGAATCACTATTGGGTGCTCAATTGATATGCCACTTCACAAGGTAATTTCATGACATTGCTATTTTGGATTAGTCTTAGTATCACTGGGTAGTGCTCTCTGAGCTCTACTCTGCATCTCTCTAGCTACTTGATTTTACTGCACTGCTACCTGAGTCTGCTGTGTAATTTGGTCAATTTTCGAATCCATCTTCTTCATTGCAGTGTCTTGGTTTTCCATCCTAGAATCAATCTTTGACATGAACTTGACTAACATGTCTTCTAGGGATGGTTTTCTCTCTTGTTGATTGGATACCAGATTCCTTTGAAAATTGCCCTGATTCTGAAAATCAAGCAGAATAGGCTTTGCATTGCTGTTCTGCTGCTGATTTCTCCACGAGAAATTCGAGTGATTTCTCCAGCCAGGGTTGTAGGTGTTTGAGTGGGGATTGCTGTATGGCTTATTAAAGTTCTGCACGTACTGTATCTGCTCTGCACTGCTACCACTTGCAAAAGAATTACCCATCATGCAATCTGTACTAATGTGCGGTCCTCCACACATGTCACATCCTGGAGTAGCTATATGAATTGAATTTACATTTCATTTGTTAATCTGGCTTGACAAGGAAGTCACATGTGCCTTAAGTGATGTGATCTCATTAATTTCGTGAACACCTACTGGACCCACTGCTCTCTTGTGTATTGCTCTCTCGTTCGCCCACTGATAGTTGTTTGTGGACATTTCTTCAATCAGATCTTGAGCAATGTTAGTTGGCTTGCTCATTAAGGCACCACCAGAGGCTGCATCTAGCATGTTGCGGTTTTATTGTGTGAGACCATTGTAGAATGTCTGCACTACAAGCCAGTCAGGTAAACTGTGGTGTGAGTACTTTCTTATAGAATCCTTGTATCTCTCACAAGCATCATATAATGACTCTGTCTCAAATTGTGTGAACTGAGTGATATCATTTCTAAAATTTGCTATTTTCCCTGGTGGAAAATACTTGGCAAGGAAAGCTTGAGCAAGGCGATCCCAAGTTGTGAAGGTATGTGACACCCCCCGACCCGACCCGGCTGGACCGACCCAGGGAGCGCTACTCGGATTTTCAAATCATTTTAAATTCATTTTATAATTTCAAAAAGACTTTTCTAGTGAGCCCATCGAATCAATTTTTGCAAATCATTGGAAAACCAAATAGCTGATTGTTTTAAAACCATTTTCAAGTGAGCCCAATACATAAACTTTTTACAAAATTTCGGCAGAGTTCCGTTTGTTTTTCGGATTTCCCAAAACCTGTTTTTCCACAAAACAATTCAAATACAAATTCAATATTAACACTTCAATATCGTTTTCAAACAATTGCGCACCCTGCCGTTTAGTGCGACTTTCCAATACAGTTTATAAAATAAAACCATTCGAGAGTCAATATTTACAAACATTCTGGAAACGAAAAACAGAAATCACAAAATAATTAATTACAAAGCATATTACGAAACATAATTACAAATTCTCTATATATGCATGCTTTCAGAATATATACATATAACAACAATATAGCTACCCAACTGTGATAACTCTAGGACTCTGTCAGCAAATCTCTCCCTCTTCAATCTTTAGCTTCTTCGGGATCCCTGGTACCTACGCGTTAGAAACAAAACTAACGCGCTAAGCATATAGCTTAGTGGGTGTACATAAAAATCATAAATAACCTTTAAATAGATAACGAATCACATTCTAGTCATTGATAAATCAATTTACCTTCCATATCAAACCGTAATCACAATTAAAACAATATTCTTACTCAATTCATTTTTGCAACTCATTTAATAATCATTTAATATAAACATTGAATTACACGTATTAAATCGATCTCAAAACACTAAATACAATCTTATTCAATTCACTTTTCAATTCAAATCAATTCTGGCCCGCTAGAATACTCAACATACTAGGACTGGAATATGGGTCAAACTCCCACCCTAGGACGAATCCTAAGAGTGGTACGTATCTCCCTACTCTAGGACCGTGGGTACGGAACCTAGAGAGGTACATAACTCCCTATCCCAGGAACGAATCCTTAGGAAGGTACGTGGCTCCCAACCCCCAGGACGAATCCTGAGGAGGTACGTCTCTCCCTGCCTCTGGACGAATCCATGAGGAGGTACATAATAATCATCAATAGCAATCAATAGCGGCGCAGTACTGCTCAGTAAACCCAGCTGGTATACCAACCTCCTATATCCATTTCTATGTCTAAGTATCCTAGGGCCGTTTCCGATAAACTAGATTCACAATAACTTTCACAATAGTTACCCAGTAAATAATAGTTGTTCAATAAACATGCGAGTCACACAATACCCTTCACGAAAGAAAATCAATAGTTATACAAAAATCTAAATCAAGTATTGTTCACGAAATCGAAATATTCGAAAACACAATCAAAATGCGATCTACCATAAAATCATTCCAAAATCAACAATAGATATATCAAATCATCGATTTTTCAGATAAAATAAACAATTTTCATACAAAAATCGAAAACAAGAACTTTCAACGAAATCGAAAACGATAACGAAATACTTTTTGTAACGATTCCGAAAACGAAGTACACCAACCTGGATACCGTTTTTTCGTTCAAGAGATCGCGGTTCTACGATTTCTTTTTTCTTCCCTTTCCTTTTCTCTTCTCTTTCCTCTTCACTTTCCTCTTCACTTTCTTCTTCTTCTTCTTCTTCTTTCTCTTTCTTCTTTCTTCTTCTTTCTCTTCTTCTTTCTCCTTTTCTTTTTCTCCTTTCTCGCTCTTTCTCTCGGCCTCTCCTCTCTCTTTTTTGTGTTCTGTGTGTTTTCTGGCTTCTGCGAGAAGCTTCTTTTTTTTTATATTTTTCGGCTGTCGCGACCTGTGGTCGCCCCACCAGGTCGCGGTACTCACTGGAGCGTTTACACCGCCTTCATCGCGAGCATACCTCGCGGTACCTTGGTCGCGCTGGTGGTCGCGTTGCTCACTGCCAGATTTTGCCATTTTCATCGCGAGCAGTTCATCGCGAGCTGTGGTCGCGGTAATCAGGTCGCGATGCTCTCTGCTTCAGTTTTTCTTTTTCTTGGATCATTTTTGGACCGTTCCATCTGGTCCACCTGGAAATCATAAAAATAAACATACTTTTAATTACATTAACACCCCTTCCAATCACAAAATTTATTTTCACATATATAAAATTTAATTATCCGAAATCCGGGATGTTACAAGGTATTCGGCGGCAATGAATTCAACCATAGCTTAGCTTTGTCCTTCAATAAGAAAGGAAATATTCGCAGCCGAATCGCATCATCAGACACCCCATTTTGCTTGAAGGTGTCGCAAATCTCCAAGAAACTCTCTAAATGATAATTAGGATCGTCACTCGGCATGTAACACCCCCTGACCCGACCCGACTGGATCGACCCAGGGAGCATTACCGAGTTTTCAAATACTTTCTAAATTCACTTTATAACTTTTCAAACCATTGGAAAACCACATAGTTTATAATTTAAAAACATTTTCGAGTGAGCCCATCAAATCATATTTTCAAAAATTTCGGCAGAGTTTCTTTTATTTTTCTGATTTTTCCTAAACCTGTTTTCAACAAAATAAATCTAATACAATTTAATAACAACACTTCTATATCCACTTTCAAACCAATGCGCACTCTGCCGTTTAGTGCGACTTCCAAATAGTTTAAAATAAAATAAATCATAACTCAATATTTACAAACATTTTAAAATGAAAAACAGAAATCATAAGATTATTTACAAACATATATATAGAAACACTTCGAAATTACAGACTTCTGTATATACATGCTTACAGAATATATATACAAAAATATATTACTACCCAAATCAATGTAGTGACTCTGAACTCTTCGATCTGCAGGTACCTCCCCTTTATTCTTTATCTGCCTCGGTATCCCTGCACGATAAAAACCGACGCGCTAAGCATATAGCTTAGTGGGTGCACACTAAACTCATTTATAAAAATCATAATATAATTGGCATACTATAAATCTCAAATAAAACAATACCATATTCAATTCAATTGTGAATTAAAATCATATGAAATCTATGTAATAAAAACAACTAAATCAATTTCATAATTCATACTAAAGAAAATTCTCACTTTCTTTTACAATTACTACAACTTTCTTTTACAATCAATTTCACTTACTATATTAAACGTATAAATAAAATTAATTTCTAACTTCACTTATAAACGTAGTATTCAATTCATTTCAATTCTGACCCTCTGGAATACTCAACATAAATCAGGACTGGAATATGGGTCGTTCGACCACAGTGGCTGTCTGTCGAACATAACTCTCACCCTAGGACGAATCCTAAGAGTGGTACGTATCTCCCTACCCTAGGACCGAGGGTTCGGACCCTAGAGAGGTACATTTCTCCCTATCCCAGGAACGAATCCTTAAGAAGGTACGTGTCTCCCTACCCCAGGACAAATCCGTGAGGAGGTACGTGTCTCCCTGCCCCTGGACCAATCCATGAGGAAGTACATGATATATCATCAATATCAATCTCAATATCGGTGCAGTACTGCTAACAGAACCCAGCTGGTATACCAACCTCCTATATTCATTTCTATGTCTAAGTATCCTAGGGCCGTTTCGATAAAATATTTTCAAATATTCACTGTAACTTACAAATCAACGGTCAATTCAATAAATATACTATTAAAAAAAACATAGGTTTTCATGGAAAATGAACAATATTCATACGATAGTCGAAAACAAGTAATTTCAACGAAATCGTAATAATAGAAATACGATCAACAATAAAATCATTCCAAGGAAATAATATAAGCACATAAAAATGAAAGTCTTCAAATAAATCGCAGATTCAAACTAAAAATACTTAATACGTTTTGTAAAGATTTCGAAAACGGGTGTACACCAACCTGGATACCGTTTCCTTTCGACTATCGCGTTTTTAGGTTTTCGTTTTCCTCTCCTTTCTCTTTCTCTTTTCCTTTTCTTTTCCTCTTCCTCTTCTCTTCTTCTCTTTCTTTTTCTCTCTTTCTTCTCTTTCTTTTTCTCTCTCTCGCTCTCTCTTTCGGTCTCTCTTTTCCCTTTCTGTTTTTCTACAAAGTTCTGCGATGACTTATTTTTTTTATAAAATTTTAGTCGTCGCGACCTGTGGTCGGGCCACCAGGTCGCGTTGCTCTCTGGAGCAACTCCACCGCCTTCATCGCGATCACACATTACGGTATCCTGGTCGTGATGATGGTCGCGATGCTCACTGCTAGGATTTTCACTTTTTTGTCGCGAGCCAGTCAGCGCGATCTGTGGTTGCAGTGACCAGGTCGCGTTGCTCACTGCCCGAAAATGCCATTTTTCTCCGCGAGCAGCTCATCGCGATCTGTGGTCGCGGTGAGGAGTCACGGTACACACTGTCCCAGTTTTTCACTCCTTTTTCTTCATTCATCATTTCTGGACCGTTCCATTTGGTCCATCTGAAAACCATAAAAATAAACATACTTTTAATTACGTTTTACACCCCTCAAATCATAAAATTTAGATTCACATATTCGAAATGACTTATCCAAAATTTGGGATGTTACAGGGCATACCCCAAACTGAACAGTGTTTTGAATCATCTGGATGATTGTCGGCTTGATCTCAAACTTGTTTGCCACAACTGGAGGTCTTCGAATGCTCGACTAATTTCCCACCATGGTAGGAATAGCAAAGTCACGAAGAGCCCTGGCATTCTTTGGATTTGCTTGTTGCTGTTGTGGTACAGCAGGTACACCATCTTGTGGTTCCATGGCATATTGTTGTCGTACTTGTTGTATTCTCTGTATGAGAGTTCGTTCAATCTCTGGGTCAAAAGCTTCAAGAGGCTCCGGATTAGTGCGTCTCGTATGTCTCATACAAAGCTTAACCTTTCTACAAAGATAAAAAAGCAAAACAAGTCAACACAATCGAAATAGAATAAAAACAAAACTAAACACAAAACTAAAAATAATGAAAATAAAGAACTAACAAAAAACAAAACTCGAATTAGCTCTAAACCTAGCTGGTATTAATATTAGCGATGCCTAAAACAGTTCCCCGACAACGGCACCAAAAACTTGTTACAACTTTTGTGTACCCGCAAGTGTACGAGGTCGACACAAGTAATATAAGATGTGAGTCCAGATTATCGTTCCCTCGAGGACGTTAAAGACGCTAAGTACTAAAATTTCACTAAGTCTAACTCTATCCGAGTAACCTATATGTAGATGGTGAATTACTGAATATAAATCTAATTAATCTAATAAAGTAACGAATAATGAATAGTAATCAGAGAAAGCAAACTAGGGATTCAGACTTCGCTAAGTAACTACTAACAATCGAAATTATCATGTAAGGATAAATAGAAATCATGGTTGATGATCATGCTAACAATAATATCTGAAATCCTCTCTCAAGGTAAATCAGGCTTATTCCCACATTCACTAATGCCCTATCTCTCGATGGGTATTAAACTAAATGCGAATGCAATGCATACAATAACATATTCACGATCACACAGAGTAAGCCAATATATCTCTATTTGACTCTAACACTGTGGTGGTATTTTATCGAACACGTTATGGGCGTCTCCTCTCAGTACTTAACCCACAACAAGAAGATAATTGCAAATTGATGATCAATCAATAAACAACCTAATGAGCACTAAAATAACACTCAACCAATAAAATCTAAATCATCCAAGTAATAATAAAATCAACTGAATTCGTTACAAAGATTCATCATCTTCCCTAATTAATCAAATTAGTTCATAACTATGGAAAATAAATCCATAAGAGTCAACATGGAATCCATCAAAATAAATACAATCAATGAGGGAAAAGTAAAAAGAACTCTTGACGGAAAAGACTCTCGTTTAATCCGTCTCTGATGAAGTTTTCCTCGAAGATTCTGACTCTCGAATGATTGAAGACGAAATCCGCTTTGATCCGGTGGCTAATCTCTTAGGCCTCCTTCTCTCTTCTTCTTCCCTCTTCTCTCTCTGTATTTTCTTTTTCCTAGAACCTAGCCAACCTCTCTAATTAGAATCCCCGGTTTCCTTTTATAGAATCCCAAATTAGGGCACAAAATGTACGCTTGCGACTTGGCTAAGTCACGTGTGTACGTCGCGTGTTCCTCGGCCTCGCTGAAAAATAAGCCCTCGTAACTTAGTCAACTCGCGAGTAAGTTGCGAGGCAAGTCGTGTGTGCCTCAGTCTCTGGCTGGTCTGATGGCCTTCGCGACTTGCCCAACTCGTGTGTAAGTCGCGAGGCAAGTCGCGTGAGTCTCTTTCCCCTTGTCTGATTTTTGTTCTCGCAAGTTAGCAAAGTCACGAGAAAGTCACGACCCTAACTCGCGAGTCTCTTTGGACTTTGCTGGAAAGTGGTCTTCGAGGTGGCAAGAAGCGAATGGACGCTCAATGCACGTTTTCGGCCGAAATCACCAACGGAACCTAATAAATCTGCACACTCAAGAAAACCATCAAAAACGTCCTATAATCACCCGAAGGCGGACAAAAGCACAGAGATGTGAGGCTCCATTTCCGCAAGAAATGGTGCTAACAAGGATGAGAAACATAAAACTTTTATTTTTCGTTAGTCACTCAAAACCCCCCTGAGAAAAACGAAGAACACGCTGTTCTTTCTCTCTTTTCTCTCCGGCGAATTCTCACACTTTTTTCTAAAGATGGTGAGTTTTTTCTTGACTTCTCAAAGCTCATAAAAAACTCAAACTTACCCCATCTAGAACTTTTGTTGGCCGAACCCTCCATAGTGGTATATATAGGGTGGTCGAATCCTGCCTTGAGGAGGATTTGTGTTTCACCCAAAAACCATCAATCCAAGAGTTCAATTTTATCTCATCTCTTGAATATATTATCCAATAATTCTCTTAAAGGATAATTGAGAATTAGTGACTTATCAAAACTTCCTAAAAGTGACTAATAGTCAACTTTAGAGTTTTGATAAATAATTTCTTTTTATTTATCTCCTTATCAAATAAGGTTTTTGATACTTGTCATACTATTACCAAATAGTATGAAAATAGGAATCCAATTCCTAAGTAGAAAAGTAATTTGACTTTTAATTAAACAATTAATTAATTAAATAAATAATTAACTAATTTCCATTTAATTAAAAAATAAAATAAAATAAAATAATTGGCTAAATAATCTAGCCATTGCTGCTCACCCTTTTTGGCTTGGGCCAAGTTTTGTTTTTCCATTTTATTAATCTCATTGGATCTCCACAAAAAGTCTACATATGAACTAAACACATTCTTACAAAAAGAAAGAAGTTCACATGACTTTAAATAAATATATTTAATATAATTTGACAGCCTCATTTAAATAAATGTTCTAATTATATTATCAATATATTTACGGGATGTTAAAAACATCCCTTAGGGCTGCCCAAGGGATGACACACCCTTGGCCGACCATCCCAGGTATTTTGACGAGTTACCGCGTGTCTTGATTGAACACAAGAACGCACCTCTAAAAACGTTTGGAAAGAATTCCAAAAACAATTCTATAAGATGGATCAAATAAATGATCCGGTAGTATATAACTAGTGATTCATTCAAGTTCGCGTGGATTGGGGATCTTGGCGGGCTATCTAAATTTAAGCTCCAATAGACACAACCTAATCACAATCAACAAATGATTCACTTAGGTCCGATCCATTAATTTTAGTTTATTCTACTAAAGAACTAAAATTGAACTCTTAAATAAAGATAGAATAAGTGAGCATACTAATTCGTACCCTAGACAACCTAAATGGAGAAAATTATCCTCGTGAAAAATACCAGTAATCGCTAAGAGCTCATAGACCGTTTATAGCTCGCCAAGTTACCATATTTACTCATATGACTATATTTTTGAACTTGGATGTTTTGACTTGTCCAGAAGTCATGTTTCAATAACCACTATTGAAAACTTTACGTAAAGATTTAAATATCCAATACCTCAAAACATCCATATGATGGTATTTTACTAACATTTACTAAATGCAGTCACGATATCCATTTCTATAAATGATATCCTCTATCGATATACTCGTGAATACCACTAAACCATCGAGGATAGACTATGTGATATAATCGTACTCATTGACAGCTCAAATGATAACGCTGAAGGGAATTTTAGAAAAGATTTTGATTATCGTATAACATGCGGAATTGGGTTTCAAAATTTTTTCTTATATTGAAAACCTTTTTCAATCAGGAACGAGTTCCTGTATATACGCAGAAAAAGACTTTAGAAACTACATACCTTTTTCTTGATTTTCTTTTTTCTGATTCTTCGATCTACCACCAGATCTTCCGAGCTATGATCCGCGGTCTAACAACGTGTGTGTGGGCACGTCACGGCAAGAGATGGAGGTCACGTAAAAAGCACGTCACGGCAACGAGTCAGAATTTTTTTTTTTTTTCTTCTCTCTTTGGTGGCCGAATTCTCTTTCTTTTTCACTTGTGTGCTAAGTTTTAGGTTTTTTCTAACTATATAACACTTATATAGTAGTCCTTTAGGGTTTTACTTTGACCAAGTCAAAATAGGATTCTAAATCCTATTTATTTTTAGTCTCCCTAAATCCTTGAACCTGTGACCTTTTGGACTATTAAAATAATCTAATTATTTTAATTCTTTTGTCCTAGTCATTATTTAATCACATGACCTCATATTTAATAAATAGAATTAATAATTAATAATTATTAATTTCTATTATTTTATTAAATATTTAATTAATTAAATAATCACATTATTTAATTATTCTCTTTTATTTAAATCGTATTACTTTCGTAACACTATTAATTGGACCATCCAATTAATCTACCGTGACCCTCGTTACCAACAACCATAAGGGCTAGTAAGGGAACCTAATGGACCCACAGTTTTGAGCTCCAATAATACTTAGTAATATTAATTAAAACTCTTTAATTAATATTTCACGATTATTAACCTCGGAGTTATTCCACTAAAAACCCGAGGCTGCACTCTCAGAACTGTAGACGTGTTTATATAATCTGAAGTCTCAGTGTCCATTGATATAGCTAATTGTATATAGTGTGATCCTCCATAAATAGTTCATAACTAGAGCTGGGTCATAATGTACGTTATACCCCTCTAGAAATATCTTTTCCTTTAAGTACCATTGATTCTCTAATGAACAATTAAATCCTATCTTCCTCACGGAAGAAGGAGAGCGCTCATAATCGTTCAAGTCCCGAATCAACCCTTAAGGGAACTACTCATCTACTTCAATCAAGAAGGAGTGAATTCCATTATTATGTTCAAACCTTCCCAGCCACAAGCCAAATCGTAACTCCAAGATACGGAGGTATTGGTCGAGATTCTCATCAACCTCACTCATGGTAAATCAAAAGCCACGATCCAACCTAAAGGAGTCGATAAGACACTCAGGATTAAGATCACCTATAAATAGCCATCGTTTATCGATTATATATGAATCTCATCTACTAACGGATTTAGGTGAGAGATTCATATAAATCATGGCCCAGTCCTATATGATCTCATCATATAAGGTGCCTCCATTCTCATGTCAACTACATGAGCGGTCTAGGATAAGACCACCGTACTTTACAGAATGGACCACAGCAGTAGATCAATCACAAACAAAGTACCCAACTTTGTTTGCTCTCTACGGACTCTTTAGATTGCACGTCTCAAAATGAATCCTCTCTGTATATGACCATCATATACTCATTATGAGATTACATCTTGCAATCTAGGATGTTCTTGCATAATACAAATGTATTGCTGAATATAAAACTTTTATAAACTTGAATGATAATCTGAATAATTCTTATTATTGTCTTTAACCATTTACAATTACAAGCTTTAGGGCATAAATCCCAATGAACACGTGCAGCCATAAGTCCATCATTTATCTCAGGATTCAGATAGATTCTCCGGTTGTCTCAGTTGAATACTTTTATCCACTGACGGTTGCGGATAAAGTTTTCTACAGTGATCCTATTCAATGCACCCAGTACACTAGATTCTTTTGTCCAAAGACACTTCGATAATTTTAGACTCATCATATTACATTTGATCATGCTCAAATGCTAACAAAAGAATCTACAACTTTAACAAGATAAAGGCACCCAACCTTATAACTTAAGTTGTGAATGCGTATTCGAGACTAACTAAAGAATTGTGTCTACCTCATACATATCCAGATGTACGAACAATTCTTTTGTTTCTCATAATTTCTTGACCTTATGATTATTTACTTTTAACAATTAATATAATTGCTATAATATTCGTTATATCATAAATCACTTTATTCATATGAAACGATTATCAATTACATTACTACACTCTTGTTATTGAGCATAATCCTAACAAGTAACACTTACGGTGTCCACTTCATTCCATAGACTAAACAGAGAGTCATCCCTGTAACATCCCGGATTTCGGATAATTCATTTATATATGTAAAAATAAATTTTGTGATTGGAAGGGGAGTCATCTCTGAGTAGAAAAGCACTGTTTGCTCTGAAAACTATGAATGTGCAATTACAGCTGAATCCATATAGTACATTGGTAGCTGAATTGGTATGCAGACCCAGTTTGATTCAGCAGATTGCAGACAAACAGAAGCAGGATGCTAGAATTCAGATGATATGTGGACAGATCCTAGAAGGGAAGCATCCGGATTATTCAGTCAGAACTGACGGTATTGTGTGTTTCAGAGACAGGATTTGCATTCCAGATGATGAAGAATTGAGAAAGATGATCCTGACAGAGGTACACAGTAGTTCGTATGCAATGCACCCAGGTAGCACAAAAATGTACAGAGACTTGAAACTTCAGTATTGGTGGTCTGGTATGAAGAAAGATGTGGTGGAATTTGTTAATAGATGCATGACTTGTCAGCATGTGAAAGCTGAACACCAGGTTCCATCAGGATTGTTACAACCAATAGCAATACCTGAATGGAAATGGGATCGCATCACTATGGACTTTGTCACTGGATTGCCACTTACCCGGAGTAAACACGATGCAGTATGGGTTATAGTGGACAGATTGACGAAGTCAGCACATTTTCTACCTGTCAGAACTGACTATTCCCTGGATCGACTGGCAGAGTTGTACATCATAGAGATAGTCAGATTGCATGGAGCACCTGTATCCATTATATCAGATAGAGATCCGAGGTTTACATCCAGATTCTGGAAAAAGTTTCAAGAAGCCTTGGGTACTCGACTGAGTTTCAGTACAGCCTTCCATTAGCAGACAGACGGACAATCAGAAAGGATAATTCAGGTGCTTGAAGATATGCTCAGAAGTTGTGTGATTGATTTTGAAGGAAGTTGGGTATATCATCTCCCATTGATTGAATTCGCCTACAACAACAGTTATCAGTCGAGCATAGCTATGGCACCATATGAGGCACTGTATGGAAGGAAATGCAGGACTCCAGTGTGTTAGACAGAGTTAGGAGAGGACAGGTTAGTAGGCCCAGACTTGATCAGACAGACTGAGGAGAAGGTGAAGATTATCAAGGACAGATTGAAAATTTCTTCTGACCGACAGAAATCATATGCAGATTTGAAAAGAAAAGAAATAGAATATGACGTCGGTGAGAAAGTGTTTCTGAAAGTATCTCCATGGAAGAAAGTGCTTCGATTTGGCAGAAAAGGTAAGTTGAGTCCTAGGTTTATTGGGCCATACGAAATCATTGAACGTGTGGGACCAGTAGCCTATAGACTAGCTCTACCTCCAGAATTAGAGAAGATTCATAATGTGTTCCACGTGTCTATGCTGAGGAGATACAGATCTGGTCCTTCCCACAGAGTTCAGGTCGAAAGTATTGAAATCCGACCAGACCTGACATATGAAGAGGAACCAGTGCAGATTCTTGATCGGGAGATTAAAGAACTAAGAAATAAAAGAGTGCCATTGGTGAAAGTCCTCTGGAGGAATCATAAAGTGGAAGAGACTACCTGGGAGAGTGAAGAAACGATGCGACAACAGTATTCGCAACTGTTTCATTGAGGTAAATTTTAAGGACGAAATTTCTTAAGAGGGGAAGAATTGTAACATCCCGGATTTCGGATAATTCATTTATATATGTAAAAATAAATTTTGTGATTGGAAGGGGTGTTAATGTAATTAAAAGTAAAAATAAATTTTATGATTTCCAGGTAGACCAGATGGAACGGTCCAAAAATGATGCAAGAAAAAGGAAAACTGAAGCAGAGAGCATCGCGACCTGGTCACCGCGACCACAGGTCGCGATGGCTTGCTCGCGGTGGAAAATGAGATTTTTGGCAGTGAGCATCGCGACCTGGTCACCGCGACCACAGCTCGCGATGAAAATGGCAAAATCTGGCAGTGAGCAACGCGACCACCAGCGCGACCAAGGGACCGCGAGGAGTGCTCGCGATGAAGGCGGTGCAAACGCTCCAGTGAGTACCGCGACCTGGTGGCGCGACCACAGGTCGCGACGACGGTCGCGGTAGCGAAAAAAATATAAAAAAAAGAGAAGCTTCTCGCAGAAGCGAGAAAACAGACAGAGCGAGAAAGAGAGAGGCAGAGAGCGAGAAAGAAGAAGAAAGAAGGAGAAGAGGAAGAAGAGAAGAGGAAAGAGAAGAGAAAAGAAAAGAAAAAGAAGAAAAAGAAGAAAAGAGAAAGAAAAAGAAGAAGAGGAAGGAAAGAGAGAGAAAGAAAGTGTGGGTGAAAGAGAAAAGGGAAAGGGAAGGAAAACGAAATCGTAGAACCTCGACTTCTCGAACGAAAAAACGGTTCCCAGGTTGGTGTACGTTTGTTTTCGGAATCGTTACGAAAAGTCTTTCGTTATTGTTTTGTTTTCGTTTTTGTTTCCGTTTTCATTTCCGTTTTCGTTTTTGATTTCGTTGGAAGATTTCGTTTTCGATTATTAGTATGAAAATTGTTTATTGTATATGAAAAATCGATGTTTGATGTCTTTATTGTTGATTTTGGACTGATTTTGTGATAGATCGTATTTCGATTTCGTTTTCGAATATTTCGATTTCGTTAAAAATAATTGATTTAGATTTTCGTAAAATTTTTTAGTATGATTCTTGAAGAATACTACGTGACTTATATGTTTATTGAGTAATTATCGGTTATTGATTAACTATTACGAAATTGATTGTGAATTTAGTTTATCGGAAACGGCCCTAGGATACTTAGACATAGAAATGGATATAGGAGGTTGGTATACCAGCTGGGTTTTACTGAGCAGTACTGCGCCGCTATTGATTGATACTGATGATTATTATGTACCTCCTCTTGGATTCGTCCAGAGGCTGGGAGACACGTACCTCCTCAGGATTCGTCCTGGGGGTTGGGAGCCATATACCTTCCCAAGGATTCGTTCCTGGGATAGGGAGTTATGTACCTCTCTAGGTTCCGTACCCACGGTCCTAGAGTTGGGAGACACGTACCACTCGTAGGATTCGTCCTCGGTGGGAGTTTGACCCATATTCCAGTCCTAGTATGTTAAGTATTCTAGTGGGCCAGAATTGATCTGAATTGGAAAGTGAATTGAATGAATTTATGAATCGATTTATATGTTGCTTATATTGTGGAATTTAAAGTGCTTGGAAACTGTTTTACGATTTGATTTTTAAAGTTTAATGGATTTATAAATTTTAGAGTTGAAATATATCTATATTGTGATATGTTTTCCATTTAAAAGTTATATATGATTTTCATAATTGAGTTATAGTACACCCACTAAGCTATATGCTTAGCGCGTTAGTTTTGTTTCTAACGCGTAGGTACCAGGGATCCGGAAGAAGCTAAGGACTGAAGAGAGAGAGATTTACTGACAAAGTGCCCAGAGTTATCACAGTTGGGTAGCTATATTGTTGTTATATGTATATACTCTGAAAGCATGCATATACAGAGGAATTGTAATTATGTTTTATAATATGTTTTGTAATTAATTATTTTATGATTTTTGTATTATTAAAATGTTTGTAAATATTAAATTCTGAATCGTTTTATTTTATAAATTGTATTGGAAAGTCGCACTAAACGGCAGGGTGCGCAACTGTTTGAAATTGATATTGAAGTGTTATTGAGAATGTGTATTTGATTTGAAATGTGAAAAACAGGTTTTGGGAAATCCGAAAAACAAACGGAACTCTGCCGAAATTTTGGAAAAAGTGTATGTATTGGGCTCACTCGAAAATTTGTTTTAAAATTTTAAATTATATAGTTTTTCAATGGTTTGAAAATCTATCGATGGGCTCACAACAATTTTCGGTTTATAAAAAGAATTTAGAAAGTTTTGAAAACCCGAGTAGCGCTCCCTAGGTCGGTCCAGCCGGGTCGGGTCGGGGGGTGTTACAATCCCCACCTATCAAACTTTGTAGTAAAGCTAGAAGCCAGTCGATAGAGTCAAACGGGAATTCACCCTGGAGGGGGGGAAGGGGAAGAGGGGGATTAATATCTTTAGTTATACATAATTTTGTGACAAATTACTTAGTAATTCGTTTCTATTACCGCTAAGTTGTATCTGTAAGAAATACATGATAAAGATACAATGCCACCGAATCGACCTCTCTTGATGGGTTGAACTTGCACTGACTTCAGCTCCCCAACTATGTTTTCACGTGTCTCTGTACATGCTGACCTGCCTTATCAATTGCAGATATGTCTTATGTACTCAGTGTGGGGTGTGTCTGAGGTGGCTAAGTTAAATGTATTATGTACTCAGTGTGGACGTATGAGAAGGGTACTGATGTCTGGGCTGACTACGTGCTGTAAACAAAAATTATGGTAAGTCAATATTAAAATATTACCACGTTAAATGTATTAAAGACAACTTACCATCTGCAATGTACACAAGGTTGTCCCGACTTGCGCATCGGTTTGTACATCAGCCGTATATGGTGTATGGTGGACAGTCTCATCATTCGTATCTATATGTGCTGCATCCGTATGTTTGGTATGTTGGATTGTATCTCCTTGTAACTCGCCTGCAGAGGCGGAACAGGCTGGGACGTCAGATTAACATGGCCACCAGATGGAAACAAAGAGGCATAATGTGCACCACTGTGTGGAAATACAACGTTTAAGTTAGATACTAATTGTATGATATTTTTTTAATAATATTTAGTTTGTGGTAATACCATCATCTATTGACTTACAGCTGAAAAGACACCACTAAACGGTCTCTGGTAGTGAACACCAACACGGGCCCTACTGGGCGTGCCATGTAAAGATGCGATGGCTTTAAGTATCTCAGAATTTTGGGACATAATTCGAGCATACTGTTCATCTCTATGCCTCCCGGTCTCGCGTATCTCAATCATGTACGCCTGCAATCGAGCATCAACATCCATCAATATGTTCTCTAAATGAGTTAAACTTGTCTTTAGCGCCGGGGATGGGGGGGTTTGGGTTCACTAGTGCATAGTCTCTGATGCTGCAGTATGTCTTATCGAAGGATGGTTATCTATGCAATCAATAGCCTAACCTTAATCCATTCCTGCGTCTCACATAGGAATGTCAGCGGGCATATTTGTATTGTCTGTCCCTCCACTAAAAGGAATATCTACATTCTCTGGGAATAAATCATGGACCTCATAGTACGACGGGCTGACCTTAATTTCAGATGATTCCATGCTTTTCTACATAAAACTACAATGTAAAAAATACATAAGTAACTAACATTTAACATTACAAACTATGATGAAATCAATACAATAGGTACATGATTTGGATTTGAACTACTAACCACTTGTATTAAGAATTGAAGTATTATTTGCTTATCAGGACGCTTGTTGAATGACCACTTCAATATTCGAGGTAATTTGTCCTCTACTTTATTTTGGGTGGTGAACTTTGCAGCAAACTATGGTATCACTTTGAATGCGAATATCTGTAAGTAATTTCATTAACAATGAAAATATATAATATATTTGTATGAATGAATTAAAAATTAATTAATAAAATATAAATCACCTGCAAGGCCCAAATGAAGCTGTATAAGTTGTACCTCTCCTTCGGGTGCTTTTTCGATCTAATTTCCAACTGTTTTTGCTTGTAACTGTTTATACTACTAGCTTGGGCTAATATATAAGAAAAATTGGAATGTGAGTATATGAATGAGCCCCAAGGGATCGCACTGCACGCCGCCAAGTTGTCGACAAATCAAAGCACCCAAGGTAACATGTCATGGTCATCGTTACTGTATTTCTGTGTAGCATTAATATCAACGACATCTTCAAGGCATCATCGGGGGCACCGAATTGACCAAGTTCTAGTATTTCCTTCATGTTTTCTATGGTCACGTCATCTCTACCATTAAAGTATCTGCGGTAGATGCCATCTGCCATCTCACCATAATGACTCGTATCAGGCAACTTCCCGACCATAAGGCAAAATTCAACCCTCGACAGTCGGTCCAAAAGAAATCTCATCTCATCATGCAGACCGTCATGCCAAATCTCCCTCAGCAACAACTCATGCACAAATACACTAGAAAAAGTCATGTCGTGGTGCATTCGCATGAAATGACTGAAACAAGACTCTAGGAACCGAGTCTTTTCCTGCCCTCCATCGTCGAGGTTAGATAATGCCCTGTCAATTATCCAAAGAGTACTGCTATGGCAACGTTGGGTAATAATCTCATTCGAAATGACACTCATTCGGGTCTTGAATAAATGTTTGTCATTCACTATCTGCAAAAAAAAAAAAAGAAGAAATTAATAATTAAACACAACTAATAAAGTAATAATTAACTGCATTAATGGCTTTTATGTTGTTCATACGAAGTCAAATTAAAAGTTTCAAAAATAATAAATTTAAATCCGTGTATTCGGAGCCTTGCCCACGAACTGATCAGTTCGTGCAGGCCCACCATCTAATTTAGTTCGTGGGTGAATTAACAGTTCGCCTATGACCTGAATTAGTGTTAGTTTGCCCACTATTTATTCAATTCGTGGGCATGAACTAATTATTTCGTGAGCAAGAACTAATTAGTTCACGCACAAATTGATTAGTTCGTGGGCGAACTAATCAGTTTGAGCATGAACTGATTAGCTCGTGGGCACAAACTGATTAGTTTATGGCACGATTCGTGCCCACGAATTGATCAATTCGCGTTCGTGCCTACCAATAGAACCCATTCAAAGATTCAAAAATCAAAGATCATTCAAATACAATTTCAATTTTAAACAATATTAGTGTCATTTCAAACACCAATTCAAACCGAACCACTCGACAAAACCCATTTTCTCTTTCTGTTTACCTGTATCTTAAATCCAATCACCATTTAACCCCAAAATCCATTACAAACAAAATTTTCAAACCCGATAAAAAAAACATAATTTTTTTTCAAAACACCATCAATTTTCATTTCAAACATCATCAATCTTTCAAACACAATTCAAACACCACTAATCTTTTAAACATCATTTCAAATAACAAACCACTCCAAATCACTCCAAAACCAATTTTATCCTTCTCCTCAATATAACTACCATTCAACCATAAAATCCACTACAAACAACATTTTTTTTAAACCCAATTAAAAAAAAACATTCATAAACTCAATGAAAACAATAACAAAATTTTCAAAAATCCAATATGAAAACCCCCATTCGTTCTAGTGTAAATCTGCCGGACGGTGGGAGTAAAACGCCAGCGGTGCCAGTCAGTAAGCGAAAGTGGATCGATTGGTGGATGGACCGACGATGACAGCGGTGATGGGAGTTGATTGGCAGTGGATGGTCTCTCTCTCTCACGAACTCGGGGTCAGTCGGTCTCTCTTTTTTTCTTTCCTTCTTTATTTGTCTAAAACGTTTTGAAAGTATTGGTCTTTTGTTTTTTCTCTTTTATATTGAAGGACAATTTTGTCCCAATCCATCTTTAGATGCTAACTTTCAGTGAAAATAATGATTTGATGTCAAATATCAAAACACCTGTACCATAAATACTACCTAAAAAAACTAAAAAAATACGAGGGCAAATTGCATTACCAGAAGGGATGGGCATGGTTCGGTTTTGGGTAAAACCGACAAAAACTGATAAATGAACGGTTTTTAAAAAAAAAACCAAACCGAGAACTGAAATTATAGTGAACCGAACAAAACCAAGCCAGATTGGACCGGTTTGGTTCGATTCTGTTTGGTTGGTTTGTGGGTCTATTGAGCCATAAAAAAAATAATGAGCTTTCATTTTTTTACATCCAAATATGATTAATTTTTATTCTAAAAAATACAAATTCAATCCAAAAATCTAATAATCAATCCAAAATACAAAATCAATTATGTTAAATTATAAAATAAATCAAACATTAGTAATATATCAAACACCACTTTCGGTTTTTTACATCAAAATATGTGAAATAAATAGGAATAAGTAAAAAACAAAGATTCCAATTGAATCTAGCAACATACCTATCCCTTTTGCTGTTTTCTTCTTCTTGCTTCCGCACCTGAGAAAACACAAAAGCAAGTGAAACAAAATGTACTGTTGAAACAAACGAAATGTTGAAATAAAAAATGCGAATGAAGCTACAACAGAAGCAACTCAAGCAGCAAGTCAAACCTTCAGTTGAGTCACTGCAAAAGCAAGTTAAACCAACTTGCATGCAACGGTTAACAGCACCTACAAAGGTCACAGTACCTATACCTAGCTACAAGAAAGTATTAAAAAGAAGTGATGTCAGTATAGTTGGATAACTAAAACAGTCCTGTGATAGCTCTAGTGTTCTTCTATGTAAATTGTAATAGACTTGTAACTGAATTCAGTTACACATCTGAGAGCTAAATTAATATTTCTAGTTAGTATAAATAGAGAAGATTTCTCTTATCATTGTAACACAGAAAAACAGAAATAAAAAGAGAGAGCTTGCATACCTGCAACAATGGTGTTTCCTCTCACTGTGTAGCTTCGTCTGGAACTTTTATCGAACACTAGGCGTGCGATTCTGTTTCATTAGTTGGAGGTGTACAATGGGACTAGGTGGAGGTGGAGGTGGACGGTGAGAAGCTGAGGCGTGCGACGGCGATGAAGAAGCTACGATGAAAAAGTTGTTGTTCTACGATGAAAAAGAGGCGTGCGACGATGATGAAGAAGCTGCGATGAAGAAGAGGCGTGTGATGGAGTTGCTGTTCTGCGATGAAGAAGCTACGATGAAGCAGTTGAGGCGTACGAAGTGCGAGGAAATAAAAATTAGGTTTTTCAATTTTGCAAGGCAGCTTAGCATGAGTGCGTGATAGGTGTGAGTTGTGAGTATAACTTTTTAATTTTTTTTATATGTAGTTGGTTTGTTGGTTCGGTTCACAGTTTGGGGCTCCAAACTGTGAACCGAACCAATGGGCACTGCTGAACCGAACAAAAAACCGTTCGGTTTGATTTGGTTCACCGGTTTTATGGTTCAGTACGGTTTGGTGCCCACCTCTAGTTATCAGTTGTGCGTATGTGTAAGGAATAACAAAAATTGAATATTATGTTATTATTGAAAAAGGTAGGGTGATTTAGTTCAATTTGCCGTTATATTTATGAGTTAATTACACTCAACCTCCCTGAGGTTTGGGTAATTATATTCGGAATCAAAGTTTACATTAATGAACACTAACCTCCCCTCACGTTAACGTTGACCGTTGACTTTTTCCAAAATTTTTAAATGACCAAAATACCCCTCTAACAAATTTTTTTACTGTTCATTAAAAATTTTTTACTGTTTATAAAAACAAAATTAATGGTGGAGATCCAGAAGGGTTCGATCTTCGAAGATGAACTTCGAAGATGAAGTTCATCTTCGAAGAACGAAGATGAACTTCAAAAAAATTATTTTTTTTTTCTTGGTGGAGATCCAGATTGGATCTCCACCTTCCATCAACAATGATCGAAGTTCATTTTGGAAAAAGTCAACGGTCAACGTTAACGTGAGGGGAGGTTAGTGTTCATTAATGTAAACTTTGATTCCGAATATAATTACCCAAACCTCAGGGAGGTTGAGTGTAATTAACTCATAAATATAACGGCAAATTGAACTAAATCACCCTACCTTTTTCAATAATAACATAATATTCAATTTTTGTTATTCCTTACACATACGCACAACTGATAACTAGAGGGATATTTTGGTCATTTAAAAAATTTGGAAAAAGTCAACGGTCATTTTAACGGTCAACGTTAACGTGAGGGGAAGTTAGTGTTCATTAATGCAAACTTTGATTCCGAATGTAATTATCCAAACTTCAGGGAGGTTGAGTGTAATTAACTCTATATTTATTGGTGGCAGGAACCCAATAAATAACCACGAAGAACAAATAGTGTAAAAAAGCAGGAACCTTAGAAGAAGAAGAGACAGAGAGAGGAGTAAAAGGATGGAAGGAGACGACGTGTACATGACAGGGACGGACAACAACGAAGCTGTAATGTTTCTCTATTTTGATATTTGTTTTACATCTTCGTTTGCCTAAAAATAACCAATAATGTCAACATTCATTTTAGGATAATGTCAAAACCAACGATTATATTCCTTTTTTCGTTTTAGGGCTTTTTTGTAACTGAATATGCAATAATTATTTAGCAGGAACTTGACGACATGAAAAAACGATTTCAGGAGATGGAAGACGAAGCAGCCGCTCTCAGAGATATGCACGCCAACGTTGAAAAGGAGATGGATCCTGTACACGGTATCTTCTTTTCATGGGTTTTTTTTCTTCTTTTTTTTCCCTAATTTCTTGACGTTTAATGTATTTTCATATATTCAAATGACTTGATATATGTTTGTAATTGCTTTTGGGCTAAATGTGCCTGCCTATAAGCCGATATTTCTATGTGCATTTGAGTTTTTGCGTCCTGTTTCGAGGGCTGGATTTCACTGTAATATTTTGTGATTCAACAATTTTCCTACATCGTTGATTTTTCAACTGAGCATTCAATTTTAAATTTAGTGGTGTTTCAAAACACAGTAATATGAAAATTTTGAATTGGCTCATTAATGCTAGTGGATTGAAGGTTGTTAAATTTCGTTTGTGGTCTGTCCTCTTACTATTGTAAAAATCACAGAAACAAATTTTTGCTTTTTTCTTTTTAAGATATGCTTCAAATGGATTATAAACTAAATAGAGAATTCATATAGATTTTAATTGTGATTCTGATAAAGTTGTTAAGGTTGGTTAGTCGTATATGAATGGAAATGGTTGAATGTGTTTATCTAATGTGTTATCACTCAGTGCTAGCTAAAATGTCGGTTTCCAACAATGGATGCGGCTCACAAATTTTTGGAGCTTGGATGACTTGCATCTTGATGGCAACTTTTTGTTAGGAAGGAAAGGTTGACATACATCCTACTTCATATGCTTTTTATCTCAGCTTTTTGGCTGCTCAAACAAGAGCACAATGAATAACTCTCTGTTTTGATGGTCAACGGTATTTATGATTCTAAGATGATGAGCTTGTTTCTAACTCCTCTATCTGACTTTCTTGTTTGACCAATTGCTTGATGTGGCATTTATTATTGATAAATTCAATTACTAACTAGGAGTAACAATCATTTCATGGATGCTTGTCTCTCGATATCTTTCTCTCATTCTGACCTTCATATTGGATTCTTGTGTGCAACCAGATCCTGCTGCCGGAAGTACATCCCAGGTGAATCGAGAGGAAGTAGATTCTCGATCGGTATTTGTTGGCAATGTGAGACCTCCTTTGCTTATTTACTACTTCACATTACAAATTTGTCATTCTACTGGGTATTAGTTGTTGATTCCAGATGCAGAATTGAAAATCTCTGCTGCACAGGATCTAAAAATTAAGCTTTCTTACTTTAATTATAGGGTTATAGGTATCAGATTGTGACTAAGACAAATCAAACAAAAATGAATACGAAATACTAGTATGACTGCTAAACTGAAGAGTGAAGACGAGATATGGGTAGTTTTATCTTTATTATGATCATCCAAATATGTTTTTTTCAATGTCTGTGCTACCATTATCAGCACCCTTGCTGCGACAATTGACATCTGGATCATAAGCCTTTTAGAACTACTCCTATCTCTCCTTTCATTTTCCAATTTCAGCGCCTGCCCGCCCCACACCCCCCGTACACACACACAGAGACACATTTTTTCTTTCCTGCTGCTTATTTTATCATTTCTTTCTTTTTTTTTCCTTTTAATGTTGCAACCCAGATACATTCTGAAATCACTGGTTTGGTGGTGAATGTTTTCTTAAGAGTGCTGCTTATCGAGTATATAACATTTTTGCTACTTTAAAGAATGAGGATGCATCTAAGGTTACTGTTAGCAATAGATTAAAAGAGTGAAGTTTCTTAATTCTTGTTTTTCTTGTGATAGATCATCAATCAATGTGCTAGTTGTAGGTATTTGATTGCCGTTTAGGATCGGAAACTGCTGCCTATGATTATTTTCTGTCTCTGAGCAAGGATTGTTGATTTGTTAAGTTTCAGAGTTGTTGATGTTACATGCTCTGTGATGTCTTGTTGGTTGGCCAATCTGGGAACTATCAACTTATTCATCTGCCTCTTTACTTTTTTCAGCCGCTGTTCATTGCTTAGAAATTGAAATTTTGAAGTTGCCAAAGCTGTCCTACTTACTGTTTGGTTGGTTGCACCGTTCAAACTTGGAATTGGTTTTTAGTCTCTCTAGGTTTACCGACCAACATTTTAATTTATTAAGAATTACATGCTAATCAAGGTTTCAAAATTACTATGTGATTGATGGTCAAACTAGCTAGCTGCATAAGTGCACCAGGATCTGCTGTGGGTTACCATTTTACCTCTAGTTCTTGACGTAATCAGCTGTTTATGCAATTTATGTTTACTTTTTAAACTGGTCACAAATAAGTCTTCTGGTCTAATCTTGATGTGTAGGTGGATTATTCTTGTACCCCTGAAGAAGTTCAGCGACATTTTCAATCATGTGGGACAGTGAATAGAATCACCATCCGGACTGACAAGTATGGCCAACCAAAAGGTTATGCCTATGTGGAATTTCTGGAAGCAGAAGCAGTTCAACAAGCTCTTCTTCTTAATGAAACTGAACTTCATGGGCGGCAATTGAAGGTAAAGCAAATTTTGTAATTAAGTAGATCTACTATGACTAACTTTGGTTGCATATTTGCTTGTTTTATTTTTATCCTTACTTTTTAGCTTAAATGGTTTTTATATATTTACAGGTAACTGCTAAGCGGACCAACATACCTGGGATGAAGCAGTATCGTCCTCGCCGGCCCACACCTTTTGTAGCAAACCAATCAAGGGCCCTTTTTATAGCTCCTTATATCTACTCTCCGTATGGTTATGGGTATGCTTCCATTAAAAGTGCCATCACTTATTTGTGGAGTGACTTATGATTGTCTGATCCCAATTTTAAATATTTTGTGTCTATAGTTTTTAAAGTTTCATGGACTTGTCTCTTTTCTTCATGGTGCAGGAAGGTTCCGAGGGTCAGAATGCCAATGCGTTACAGTCCCTATTTCTGAATGTTCTTTTTGCTTGAGACAGTGGTGGTACACGACATGGACAGTTAAAGAAGAGAAATTCAGGAGAGTATGATTTGTGAACCCCTGTGGACTGAAGGTGCAAAGGACTTGTGTACTAGTTTGCTGATGTTATGAAGTAGAACTTTAGCTATTATGATGTTTGCATCCATAATATTGTTTATTATGTTCATGTTTAAATTTTGCTGGTCATGTCATTGTGTGATTGCATCAGTCTCCTTGCTTAAATTCTCATCCCTTCACCAGAAAAGTACATAGGAGTTTGTGGTTATACTGAATCGAAAAGGAAACTTTTAAGTAGGATCTTGTGAATGATAAGAATTAGTTTTGAAAGTTTGGGAGTTAGTGTTTGTATAAATTTAGGCTTGGCAAAATGAGGGTCCAAATCCGCACCGTATGTGAATATTTAAAAAGCCCTCAAATTTTAAAAGGGTTTAAATTCGTTCCTAAACCCACTTTATGGACTTGCGGTGCGGGTTTGAACCCAATTCGTAAAATACGAGGGTTTTATTTAACCCGCATTTCAAACCTCACTTTTTATCCATATTACTATAATTACACAGTTATTGCATTATATTGAATTTTTGAAGATATATCAAAAAAGTTAAAAAAAATAAAATATGCTGAAAAATATTCATCATATTTTATTTTTATTATGTAAATATTCAGCACCACAAAATATTGCCATTAATTGACCACCATCATTAGTACGGTTCTCGAAATTCACCACTACCATCCACTCCTCGAAACTCACCACCACCACTATCTCATGTAGTTATAGTCCCGGTTCGGTTAGAACAACTGGACGGTTTGAACCAAACTGACAGTTTTTAGTTCTGGAATTAGAAACCGGAATTAGGACCTAAGGTTCCGATTTCAGTTAGCTTAAAAAAAGAATTGGACCCGTTGGTTAGGAATCAGCGGTTCAAAGAACTGTTCGGTTCCGACGGTTCCAGTTCTTAGACCTTTTTTTTTTTTTTTAATTTTTAAAAATTTAAAAAACAAAAAAATTTTAAAAAATGTGGCCGTTGCAGCAATCTAACACTGCCATGGAGCCGGCCAACGGCTCCAACTTGTAAAATTACAATAATAATCTTTAAAAAATTACATTTTGACCCCCTAAATTTTAAAAAATATTATTTTTCTCCATAATTCAAAAAACTATATAAACCCCATTCCTCTTCAATTCATTCACACCATTTTCTCTCAATCTCATTCTCTCAATTTTTCTCTAATTCTCTCATTCAGTCATTCTCTCAATCTTGTTCTTGTTTTTCAATACTGCAATTATTTTTGTTATTTATTTAAATTGTATATTTTACCATTATAAAATTATAATGGCATCACAGTCAAAACCATCTACTTCCGGAGGCTGAAAATCCGTTTCCAGAAGGTTCGCTTCCGGCAGAGACATTGAGCAGATACCGGATTTAAATACTGAAGAAGTGCAGAGTCGCCGTGCCCCTGGCCCAGAATTAAATTTCAACGATGCAAATTCTGCTGAATACTTACAACAGAGAGAATTTGAGAAGTTAATATTTGATAATGATCCTCCTTTTAATTTTACTCCTCAGTATTCTCATCCCCCTCCCCCAAGTCTCTCTAGTGAAATCCCCCCCCCCCAAGTGAAACCATACAAATGCCACTGTCAGATTTGGCAAAGTACAAATTTGAACGTTTTAAAGTTCATATGAGGAGGGTGGAGAAGGAATCGGGAGAAGTTGTGGTGACTTACAACTATTGCAACAAATATTTTAAGTGGAACAAATTCGGAGCGTACGGGACGTACTGGAAGCATATCAACACCAAGCATCCAGTCGAAGCTCAACGTGAGCGTAGCCGAGGACAATACCAAATTTCCAGGTACACATCTCATAACCATCCTTTATTTAAATATAGTGATATAAATAATAGAGAACAATTAGCAAGAATGGTAGCGACCGAACATCTTCCTTTTAGTTTGAGCGAAAAAACTAGTTTTTTAAAATATTGTTATAATGTTTTAAATCCCGCTGCATGTAGAGTACCTAGGACCATATTCAAACATAGTATGTGTAACATTTATATATATTAAAAAAAAAAAGCATTAGTTAGATATTTTCAAAATTATATAGGTCGTGTGTCTGTTTGTACCGATATTTGGAGCGATCATTGGCAAAAACATTCATACTTAGGACTTACTTGCCATTATGTTGATCAATCATGGGAGTTACAAAAATGAATTCTTGCAGTTAGAATTTTTGACGACACCCATACTACCGATAATATTTATAAATTAATAAAAATTATTGTTGAAGAATATTGTATTGAAAGTAAAATTTTTCCAATTGGTTTTGATAATGCTGCAAACAATACTGCCGCCGTTCCACAATTAATTCAATTGTGTCAACTCTACTCTGACGGCAGATTTTTTCATCAAAGATGTGTTTGCCATGTTTTAAATATATGTGTATAACATGGTTTGCAAACACTTCAAGAATGGATTACACCAATTAGGGATGCCCTATACTATTTGTGGAAACATCCTAGCACTATGAAACAATGAGCTAGGTATTGTAAATCTAACGGGAAACATCCAATTAGATTTTCCCGTGATGTTCCAACTCGTTAGAACTCCACATATAAATTGTTTTGTGAAAGCTATGACTATAGAGAATTATTAGTTATATTTATGCAGTATAATGTTAGTAGCGTTAATTTGTATACTCATCATTGAGATGTTTGTACTAAAATTTTCATGCTTTTAAAAGTTTTTCATGATGCAACTAACGCTTTATCTGGTATATATTATCCAACTTCACATTTATTTTTATGTGAAACCATTAATATTGTAGATGCACTTAATGAATGTGCACATGTAACGCCCCAAATTTTCCATAATTAGGAAAAATATATTATGTTTTTTTATGGTGCATTTGGATGATAATGAGTCCAATTGAATAGTGGTGAAGTCAATTTGGTAATTGGATAAGTATGAAATATTTTTGGAATAATTATTGAGATGGAATGTGATTATGAATAAATTTGTGCCATTAGAGAATTTTAAGAAGTTCAAGGGAGCAAATGGTAATTAGAAAGATATTTGTTTTGAAATTTGTTTTCCGTATCCGGTAGCGCTCCCCGATTCGGTCCGAGCGGATTCGGGTCGGGGGGTGTTACAGCATAAGTATCGGAACTAACTGCATGTGTTTGTGCAATGAGAGATAGATGGTTATATTATTATAGGGACATTCCTTTGATTTTTATACTGTTGCTTCAGTTTTTGACCCTATGTGTAAATTTGATAGTTTATATGAATATTTAACACTTTATTATCAATCTCTAGGGCTACACAACGTAGATATTAGTGCTTTATATAATAATATTAGGAAATTATTTTATTCAATGTATGACTAATATCGTTCTATATACGGTCCCTCGCTGAACATTAATGTTCGGCAACCGGAACCAAGCGGAAGTGGTAGTACTAGTAGTCATTCTCGTTCTCGCTTTCCCTCATTAAGAAAGTTAGGGTCAAGCGTGTTGACCAAAAAATCAAGGGCACAGGGGAGTTCTTCGTCTTCATCAACCTACGTTTCAGAGGTTGATCTTTACATAAACACTTCTTTTGAGTTTTTGGACAGCGAAGACTTTAACATCCTACATTGGTGAAGGGAGCACGAAATTAACTTTCTAATTTTGGCCCTCATTGCCAAGCAAATTTTTGGAACTCCTGTCTTGATCGTGGCAGTCGAACATGAATTTAGTGCAGGTGGCAATATTCTAGACGAGAGACGGGCATTGCTCAGTCTTAACTCAATACAGATTCAGGTCTGTGTTGACGACTGGACCAAGACCTCATACTGGCAGCAGGAATTGGATCTGGTATCCGACGACAATGACTTCTTTAACACCAACGACGATACAACGACTACCGAAGGAACAAGCGACGATTGATCACTTCCGGAACATAACAGGTAAAAGAAATACGTGAGCTTTGATTCCTCCTAGAGGATACGTAGACAGCTTAATTGAGGTAAAATTAAGTGCAAACCCTAATTTCTTATTTATTTATTTAATTTTATAGTTTTATGATATTATCATAATTTTATTTCAATTTTATCATTATTTTATTGCAATCCAATACCCATTTTTTAATTTTTTTTTTATATGTGAGATGATGTAGAGAAGAGATATTTTAAAAAGATGAAGGGTAATTTTGTAAAATACAATTTTTACAAAATTACATTTCTTCATCTCTTTAAAATAATTGTTATCTACATCATCTCTCATCTCATATATTAAAAAATTTTAAAAAACAAATATCTCTCATATAGTCATATTTTATCTTAATTTAAATTAACTGTAAGTCCTAATTTCTTATTTATATATTTAAATTTCTTTTTAATTTTATAGTTTTATGATATTATTATTATCGTAATAAATTTCTTGTTGAACAAATGAACCCTTTTATTTATATATTTAAAAAATTTTATTAATTTATTTATAAATTTTATTTTTCTTATTTTTCCAGTTCCGGATCAATTTGGAACCGGCAGTTCAACCGGCGGTTGAACCGCTTGGTCCAAAAAATCGGGAAGGAACCGGAACAGACGGTTCCTCCCCTGTTCAAACTGGAACCGGGACCAGGACCCGGACCTTTACGGTCCCGGTTCCAGTTGGCCAAAAAAAGGAACTGCAACCACCAGCTCCAAAATCGGAACCGCCAGTTCGGTTTCTTTAGCCATGACTAATCTCATGCTCTTCTTCAAAATCACCCCACAAAAAACCCCAATCTCTGGTAAGAGATAGTCATAGACTTTGGCAGACACAATTTCATCGTCGCCGCCGAAATTAATGTTTCACAGTAGAGATGTAGCATGGATGATGAAGAGGGATGAATGGTGCTTCTGTGTTAAACATATCCATAACAAAAAAACCCCAATCTTGTCACCGCCGTCAGTATTCACACCTCGGTCATCCCATTTACAAGGATCGCATCGAGTAGGAACTCGCCAAGAAACTGCTCACCGGTAACATCAACACTATTAGTATTGGTAAGAGTGAGAGTGCGGTGTCTTGGTTGGTGGAGGTGAGTAAGAGGTTTGGTTGGGACAACGAGGACAAAGTGGGATGGTGCAAGGTGGATTTTTAGCTTCTGGATACCAGCAACCGTGGCTGGATATCGAGAAAAGTGGAGGGTAGAACAGGTGAAACCCAATTTTATTTTTTATACGGGTTTAAAATGTACACGCATTTTAAACCCGTATTTGACCCATAACTATTCCGGGTTTAAAACTAAAACTAATATTTGAGTTTTGTATAAATGCGATCCGAATTTAAACCCAGACCACATCATGCGGGTCTGGTTAGGGTCGAGCAAACCCGGAACATTTTGCTAAGCCTATGTATAATTAATATATATATATATATATATATATTAGTTTTGTCATGTTAAAAGCTAACCCAAATTTGACAAAGTTTGGACAAATAACTCATTTAGCATGGTGCTTGCTGTCTCTTAGAACTGAGATACAAATATAAACAATTTGTTTATACGAGTTTTCTAAGAATAGCATGGTTGGAAATGCATATCAAAATGATGATAATGTGTATTAATGATAACTTTTGCTAAATATAATATACTAAGTTTTTCTTCTTTTCAATGGTATTTTTTGTTGATATCATGGTAGGGATGAATGTTCAACTTCAAAAATGCAATGTTCGTCTTAGTTTATTAATATTCCTTGCAAATTCATCACAAGGTTAATGCATCATAAAGCGTTGAGATTTCCAATCTAAATATGTTGCAAAATCAACCCCAACACAACTCCAAAACCACGTGCACTTTTATCGTGTGATCATCATTTTTAACAATGCGATGTAATTAAAAAACTAAACTAATAATTAATGATGTGGGATGCTAGGAGGGATTGGTATTTGAGGAAATATGGATAGATATGCATTTCTCCATTCCCATTGCAATCCTCGAGAAAAATGGAGATGGGAGTGTAGAGGGAGGTATCCCCGTCTCCAATTTCCCCCCTTTTAACTTAAAATAAATCATTTCATTACTATATAAAAATAAGAGTTAATTGCACCCACAACCCTTGAGGTTTTGACAACTACAAGTAAAATTAACTTTATTATTTATTGACAATGACTTCCCCTGCCGTTAGTTGACTTTAGTCAAACTTAACATAGTCAGGGGTATTTTCGTTTTTTCAACTTTTTAAATTTTATTTTATTAAATAAAAATTAAGAAATTAAAAAAAAATCTCATCCCTCTATCTTTAAAATAACGGACAGTTATGATTTATTTAAAAAATTAAAATAATCATAATAATAAAATTAATTAAAAATAAAAAATTAATTATAGTTAATGTTTTCTAGATTGAATCTCAACTGTTCATCAAGATTGGTGGACGGTGAAGATCAAATCTGAAAAATGGATCTTCACCAAAAAAAAAAAAATTTGGGAAGAATATTTAGGTTCTTCGAATCGCAGAACCTAGATCTGGGTTCTTTGTGACGTCCACCTCCGGGATTCGCCTACACTGGTCTATGCCAGGTTTGCCCCACGAGGTCCGACGGTCACTCACAAGGTACTGTCCGCTTTGGGTCGTCCGGGGTTGCCCCGCCACAACGCCCTCACGGTTTTGCTTCGCCTCCCCCAAATCAGGATTTGAACCAGTTACTGTAGTAGCCAAAATATGTCTGGCCCAAAGTATGTCCCAAAGACAAGTCCCAGAGCTAAAAGTAGGACTACGCTCTCATGTAGTACGACGGTGAACCAGTACGAAGACCATGTCGCACGACATGAAGCACTCTCATGTAGTACGACGATGGACCAGTACGAAGACCATGTCGCACAACATGAAGCACTCTCATGTAGTACGACGATGGACCAGTACGAAGACCATATCGCACGACACGAAGCTCTCTCATGTAGTACGACGATGGACCAGTGCGAAGACCATGTCGCACGACATGAAGCACTCTCATGTAGTACGACGGTGCTACATATCCCCCACATACAATCAGCACATCATGCGACACGCAATCATGGTCCAAATTAACAAAACCTACATGTCGTACGACATAGAATCTCCGTCATTCCGAGGGAGACCAGATTATGATCTACTTTGAAACGGGTCCTACAAAGCCATAATGACACTTGATGGCAGCCCAATCAAAAGAAGCACCCAGATGCTTTCTTGGTGGAAGACAGAAAAGAGAGAATGATGAGATCCCTCAAAAGGGAGAAGCATCAGTCTCCTATAAAGAGAAGGATAATCCCTCATAAGGAGGGGGGCGGAAAAACTGAGATCCAGAGATTACTAATACAAAAACCACATCCTCCGGCCATTGTTAAGGTTCTCCGATCACCCTCCAACCTTACATCTCCTTTGATCAAAGAGATCCCAATTGCCAAGATAGCAGGCAGTATCACTCACTCATCTCCATTTACGAGCATTACACATTTATTAGCACTCGCTAACTTGACCGTCGGAGTGACTTTGGCCGGCACCACCCTTGTGTCCCAGACGTCCTGCGGGTCACGTGCGTTCTCTCTTTGCAGGTTGTAGTACCCCGTGTCCCCGAGCGATTTTTGAGGACTACAATTTGGCGCCCACCGTGGGGCCCGACAATCTCTAAGCAAGCAAAGGTAGAACGCGGCAACCCCGACTATGTCATCTGACGATTTTCATCACGATGCGATGGAGGTTAGGGTACAACTCCTCATATCCCAGATGCAAGAGAATACCCAAAGGCTCCAGCACTCGAACAAGAGAATCAACGAGTGTTGGCGGAGAACCAAGAATTGCAAAATAGGATCAATTCGCTCACTGTCGTACGACCGTTTGGAGACGCTTCAACATCCCAACCCTTGCCATTCGAGCAAACCGCTCACGCTACTTACTATGCGCCAGTCCGCCCAGACGAACAAGGTACTACCGCGAGAGACCTCTATCCAACCCACGTAAGCTCAGAGCCCAACATTCGAGTTACGAATGGACCGCACATCGTCGCACGACATACGGCGGAGAACATACCAAATGGGATGGGAGGACATCGATCAGACGACATGGCCAGAGCTACACAAGGAGTGCCGCCTATGTCCACCCCTAATGGCAACGTCGGCTCAACCCAACCAACCATCCCGCTACAAGGAACGCCATCCGGCCCTTCGCATTCAGCGCCGTTGAACCCGAACCAAGTAAGTACCGAGCCAACCTTGGCCAACCGGGACTTGGCACGAAGGTTCACAGAGATGGAAGCACTCATCCAACGCATTCCGGGAATGCCCACTCCTATAAAGAAAAGTGCGGCCAATAGTTTTGCCGACTCTCCCTTCGTCGACACAATAGCATTGGTGGAGATGCCAAGGAAGTTCAACTTTCTAGGTATGAAGCAGTACGACGGTACGACAGATCCCGACGAACACATTGCGCAGTATCGACAACGAATGTTCACGGCCGCCATCCACCGTGACCTTAGGGAAGCATGCATGTGCAAAGGTTTCGGTTCGAGCCTCGTAGGACCTGCCCTACAATGGTACACCAACCTTCCCAATGTTTCCATCAACTCTTTTGCCCAACTCACTGACACCTTCGTAGAGCAGTTCGCTAGTAGCCGGAAGCTAGAAAAGCAATCTGACGACCTCTATACAATCAGTCAAAGGAGGGGTGAACGCCTACGAGACTTTGTTGGCCAGTTCAACCATGAAAAAGTGTCCATCCCTCATTGCAACCAGGCGACAGCCATATCAGCCTTCCGCAAGGGTCTACTCTATGATTCCGACCTATACAAAGAGCTCACCAAATACCCTTGTAAAACCATGGAAGACGTTCTAGCCAAGGCATGGGCACAGATAAAATGGGAAGAGGACGAAGTAAACTATAAACCTAGTAGAGCGAACTACAAGGAAGATAAGTCGGAGAGGATGGTCGAACAACGAATTAACACCACCAGAACCTCCCAAACATGAGAGAACTGTGAACGTCATCTCTGGCGGGTCTGAAGTGAATGGAGTAACCTACTCGGAGGCAAAGCGCCACTCGCGGCAAGCCGGTCGTACGAACGTCCAACGAATTCATACGGCGGATCCTACGTATAATTACCTAATCAGTTTCAGCAGCGATGAGCATATGGACTTATTCAATCCCCACCACGACGCACTAGTCATCTCACTGACGGTGGCCAATTGTTTGATCAGACGGATCCTAGTGGACAATGGAAGCTCAACAAATGTACTCTTCCTCGGCGCACTGAAAGAGATGCATATTGATGAGTGTAACATCGTATGTCGCTCCACAATCCTTGTAGGATTTAGTGGAGAACACAAGAACACTCTGGGAGAGATCACCATCCCTGTCTACGCGGAAGGTGTCAACTTGAACACTCGTTTCCTCATCCTGGATTGTCCGTCGTCCTACAACATAATCATGGGTCGCCCGTGGATTCATGAGATGAGGGCAGTTCCCTCAACATATCATCAGGTCATCCGTTTCCCTACCAGGTGGGGAGTTCACGAGATCCGAGGGCAGCAAAAGACCTCGTGTGACTGCTACCAGAACACTCTTAAAAGTAGGCCGTCCGACTTATAGCAACTACAGAGTGAAAGCACCCCCACCAACAAAGACGAACCAGATATGGAAGAACTCGACGAAGTGTTCATACATCCAAAGTTTCCAGACCACAAAGTTAGTATTGGATCTCGCCTTCCACAAAATATCCGAGCAAAACTACTAAGCTTCTTGACGGCGCGGCACGACAGCTTCGCATGGTCACACGCAGACATGATCGGCATTAGCCCAGAAGTCCTAGTGCATAGGTTGCAAGTCGACCCGAGTCATCCACCTGTGAAGCAAAAAAGAAGGAAGTTCGCGCCCGAGCGCAACAAAGTTATAAATGAAGAAATCCAAAAGCTAATTGACATTGGCTCAGTGAGAGAAGTAAATTACCCAGACTGGCTCGCAAACGTAGTAGTAGTAAAGAAAAAGAATGGGAAGTGGCGAGTTTGTATCGACTTCACAGACCTCAACAAGGCTTGTCTGAAGGATTCCTTCCCTCTCCCACACATCGACATGATGGTGGACGCTACAGCAGGCCACGAACTATTGAGCTTCATAGATGCATTCTCCGGTTACAACCAAGTCCTTATGCATCCGGACGACCAAGAGAAGACTTCTTTCATCACGGAGCGCGGCATTTTTTGCTACAAGGTGATGCCGTTCGGCCTCAAGAACGCTGGGGCAACCTACCAAAGATTAGTCAACAAAATGTTCGCAACCATGCTCGGACAGACTATGGAGGTCTATATCGACGACATGCTAGTAAAATCGCTAGTAGCAGATCAACACCTCGACCACCTCCGGCAGTCGTTCGACATCATCGACAAGTATGGGATGAAGCTTAACCCAACCAAATGTTCCTTCGGAGTTTCATCAGGAAAGTTCCTTGGCTATTTAGTAACCAAGAGGGGCGTCGAGGCCAACCCGGATCAACTCCGATCCGTCATGGATCTGAGGTCCCCCAAAAGCATCAAAGACGTACAAAAGCTGACCGGACGGCTCGCGACCCTCAACCGATTCATCTCAAAGTCATCCGAAAAATGTAAGCCTTTCTTCGATGCTCTAAGAAAGAGCAAGTCATTTGATTGGAATCAAACAAGCGAGGACGCATTCCAAAACATAAAGAGCTGCCTAGCAAACCCTCCCCTCCTATCCAAACCTAAGGAAGGAGAGACCCTCCTACTCTACCTCGCTGTATCCGAAACGGCCGTCAGCGCAGTACTAATAAGGGAGGAGGATGGTAAGCAACTCCCCGTATACTACATCAGCAAGACCCTACTCGACGCAGAGACAAGGTACACTCAACTTGAGAAATTGGCCCTCGCGCTAGTCACAGCCGCAAGGAAATTAAGGCCGTACTTCCAATGCCACACCATTAGTATACTCACTGCCTTCCCCTTGAAGAACGTCCTACATAAACCCGAACTATCCGGCCGTCTAATGAAATGGACCGTGGAGCTAAGCGAGTACGACGTCAACTATCAACCTCGCACGGCGATCAAGTCGCAAGTGCTGGCGAACTTCATAGCAGACTTCACGCCCGGGATTCTACAACGAGCGGAGGAGGAACTTTGCACCATGTCGCGCGACACACCAAAGGAGGAATGAAGTTTAGCAGTTGACGGATCAAGTAACGCTAGAGGCAGTGGACTAGGGATAGTACTTGCCTCCCCTGCGGGACACGTCGTCGAGAGGTCCATCCGATGTGGATTCAAGACCACCAACAACGAAGCCGAGTACGAAGCCCTCATAGCCGGGCTCACCTTGGCAAAGGACTTACGCGTCGAGCGAATAAAGGTGCGTAGTGACTCCCAATTGATTGTGAGACAATTGCAAGGGTCCTATCAAGCTCGGGACTTGAAAATGTCGTCCTACTTGACCTTGGTAAAAGAGCTACAAGCTTCATTCTAGTCATTCGACATCGAGCAAACACCCATATCCGAAAACACGCATGCTGACGCGCTCGCCAATCTTGGGTCCGCACTAGATACCACGATTGAACGAACCATTCCCATGGTGTTTGTCCAATGGCTAGCTGTGTGGAAGCCAACAAAGCTCGAAATCACGCCAATTTCAGACGAGCCAACTTGGATCACCCCGATCTACGACTACTTGATGGACGACACCCTCCCATCTGACAAGGTAGAAGCACGAAGAATTAAGATCAAGGCTGCCCGATTTTCTATAATAGAGGGTTAACTTTACAAGCGATCCTACTCCGGGCCCTACCTCAAATGTATCGACCCAATCGAAGCTCAGCAAGTACTCAAGGACTTACACGAGGGGCAATGTGGGAATCACTTGGCCGGGAGAAGCCTAACCAATAGAGCAATCACGGCCGGGTATTACTGGCCCACAATGCGGTCCGAGTCGCACGACCTTATCAAAAGGTGTGACCCGTGTCAGCGCTTCGCCCATGTTTCACATCAACACCCAGAAAGACTCCACCCCATCTCAGCACCATGGCCCTTCATAAAGTGGGGTATGGACATAGTAGGAAAATTGCCCGTCGCTACCGGAGGCAAGGTCTACATGCTAGCCGTGACTGATTACTTCACAAAGTGGGTTGAAGCCGAGTCATATGTGAGAATCAAAGACTCCAAGGTAAAGAGCTTCATTTGGAAAAATGTTATATGCCGCTACGGAGTTCCAAAAGAAATAGTCACCAACAATGGCTCACAATTCATCTCGTACGATTTCCAAGACTTTTGCGACAAGTGGAACATCAAACTATGCTATTCAAGTCCAAGATACCCTCAAGCTAACTGACAAGCAGAGTCCACCAACAAGACAATCATGTCCACCCTCAAGAAGCGACTCGACCAATACAAAGGGAAGTGGGCCGACGAGCTACAAGGTGTGCTATGGTCTTACCGTATGACGGTCAGAACATTAACAGGCGAAACACCATTCTCTCTATCTTACGGCTCAGAGGCCGTCATAGCAACAGAGGCTGACTACCCTTCTTATAGGATACGACACGCGACAGAAGAAGCAAACAACAGAGAGTTGCTGAGCGAACTTGACACAATCGACGAGCGTCGCGACAAGGCCGCAATCAGATTGGCCGTATACCAACAAAGAGTCGCCCGCCATTATAACAGAAACATTCGTCTCAAGTCATTCCATATTGGAGATTGGGTCCTTCGCCGCGTCTTCCAAAATACAAAGGAAAAGGGAGCAGGTAAACTCGGTCCTACGTGGGAAGGACCATACCAAATCACCAATGTAGTTGGACATGGAGCCTATAAACTACGATGTACAGATAGCATGGAGATCGGCAGCAGCTGGAACGCATGCCATCTAAAACAATATCAGTTTTTAAAAAAAAATATATATATATATATATATATATATATATATATATATCAAACTTTATCACTCTACAACATGAAACTCTCTTGCCCATCGAAGGGTCGTTGGTAAACCCAACGGCCGACATTAACCTTTTTATGCAGGTTAGCGTTGCAAAGCCGATCTTAACTACATACTTAATCAAAGTTGTAGCATGCAACTAAGAAGTTACACACTCCACCTGGGGCAATTCAATATCATAAAAAGCAAAGTCTACGACAAGACTCGACCACGGTCTGCATTCAAGGTCTCCATCTCCAAACGGTCACACGACCCGCATTCAAGGTCATGGACCGCGACATGCATTCAAGGTCTCCATCTCCAAACGGTCACACGACCCGCATTCAAAGTCATGGACCGCGACCTGCATTCAAGGTCTCCATCTCCAAACGGTCACACGACCCGCATTCAAGGTCATGGACCGCGACCTGCATTCAAGGTCTCCATCTCCAAACGGTCACACGACCCGCATTCAAGGTCATGGACCGCGACCTGCATTCAAGGTCTCCATCTCCAAACGGTCACATGGCCCGCATTCAAGGTCATGGACCGCGACCTGCATTCAAGGTCTCCATCTCCAAACGGTCACACGACCCGCATTCAAGGTCATGGACCGCGACTTGCATTCAAGGTCTTCATTTCCAAACGGTCACATGACCCGCATTCAAGGTCATGGACCGCGACCTAACATTCAAGGTCTCCATCTCCAAAGGATCACACGATCAGCATTCAAAAGTCATAAATAAAAAACGCATTAACCATCATGATAGACATACGACATTAACGAAAATTAACATACATCATATATTAAAAATATCGTTCGACAGAAAAAAAAAAAAAAAAAAAAAGATATATCGTTCAACAAAACATTATACAACTCCTTATGGGGCAAGATCATCATGCTCTCCAGTCGGCTGAGCAACCAAGGCTACGAGGAGGAAGGATAGGCTCTTCACCAACAGGTTTATCATCAGCTTCATCTTCATCAGAGCGCGACAGCTCCTCATGGTCGGCGATCTAACCATCAACCTTCCACTCGGTTGCACGACCGTCCCTGTACTCCCTCATCAAATCTGCACGAGTCTTAATGACCGCGTTGAGGACATTATCCTCCGCCTTGTCGTACAGGGAGTCATAGTCTGCCTCCTTAGCCTTCAGCTTGGCTTCCAGCAAGTCGACGCTCGACTTCAGCTTGTTCAACTCCAGGGCAGCCTCTACCGCACGACTTAAGGCCTCAAGCGCAGTCTTCTTGGCCTCAACATTCGAAGCCTTTAACTTATTATTTTCAACCTTGAGACTCTGATTGCTCACCTTTAGATCCCTCACCTTCTTGAGGGCAAGACCCAGCTCTTCCTTCAGATGAATGTGCGACTGAAGAGCCTACAAAAAATAAATATACAAGTCAGAACAAATTCTAAATTTTTTTTCAAAAAATAAAATATACAAATATACCAGTCGTACGACCGTACCTGGAAAAGGTGGCCAAGGCCCCAATCAGCAGCTTAGGAAAGACCCATCTCCCTGAGGCGACTCTTGTCTTTATGCAGCAACAGCCGCTCGACCTGTGGAAGGATCGACCCAACATCAGAGTATGCAGAGGCATCTTGCGGGAAGACTAGGTCGACCGACGCATCGACACCCGAAGTTGAATCCTCCCTCCTCCGTTTCTTTCCAGTTGAAGAAACATCAAGGGAGGCCTTAGCTCGACTTGATGGAGGAGGTGGAGTGGAAGCCGTTTGGTCGCTCGACTGAGCCTTCTTCTTTCCCTTCCTTTTCTCCCTCAGCCTCCTCATCGCATCATCAGCAGCAGGCGCGGCGATCTCTCCAGCCATGATATCAACTGCAAATCGTCGCTCGACGTATGAGATTGGAGTTAAAAATCGTGTGCCGTACAGTCGCTCGACACAATGTCTGACCCTGACAAACTCCACTAAGTTTTTGAATGCAGGGTAGGGGGTACCTGGCTCGTTGATCACACTGAACTTCTAGAGGTGACTTGGCCGCAGATTTTCCTCCGCCAATATACTCCTCCAACTCCTCTCCTTGACGTCGTACGACAGCACCTTCTCTGTACGCGTCACACACGTTAATCCAACAACTGCTTGAGGTGCTCCTGTGTTCACTACAAAACAAGTAAAGAGAGTTAGTAAAAATAATAACAAAAGACAGTCGTACGACGAAACTAACATAAAGACCCACCAGCCTTAGACCAGGTCGCACGAACAACAGTATCCCCGAGAGGCCAATCGACAAGTAGGCCCCTCGCAAAGAAATACTTGTCCTTCCACAACCTATCATTTGTCGTTAACTCCATGATGAGGTGTGTTCTGTTGGGCCGGAGGTTCAAGTTATAGCACCCTTTTTCGGTGTCGTGCTCCCGCACGGTGTACGAGTAGAACAGATCAGGTAGCTCGAACACTATTCCCTCCCTCGTACACAACAGCTAGAGCGCCAGCAGGATCCTCTAACTATTGGGCATCAGCTGACCTGGGGCAAGCTCAAAATGATCGAGCACTTTCCTCAGTAGTCCGACTACTGGTAACCTGAATCCAACCCGCTGAAACGGGAACTCGTAGAAACAGGTCCATCCTAGGATGCCCCAATCTGGCCTCTCCTCCTTATATGGCGCCCTCAGTGCGACACCATCGGGTATGCCATAACTGAATCGAAGGTGCATGATATCGTCCTCAGTTAGCACGCTTGCTGGATTATTCAAAAGCAAGCCTAGCGGCCTACTAGGTCCCATTGGACATGGGCTAGTCGCGTCGCCCAGTAGCTCGACTAACAGAATCCCCATAGGAATGTCGTCCGTCACGCGCGATGTACCCGCGAGAGAGACAGTCACAGTGTCGTACGACGTTGACGCCACTGTCACCTCAGCACTTGCTGCCTCCGACTCTCCCCATGAGTCGCACGACAGATCTATCGGATCGTCGTATCCATGCCCAGAGGTACTGGGAGGACTCTCGTCACCTCAACTCGACATCGAAACCTACAAGTCGAACGTCAGTAGCCACGGTTAGTAATTACAACCTAAACCAAAGACCTTGCACGACCTAATATCAGCTCCCAAGACTGTTAATAAGGTCGTGCGACCTATACGTCTTGGCTACTGTCGTGCAACCTAGACTCTACAAACAAGTTATATGTTAACCTAAGTTTTATTTTTGGATCTAAAACAATATTTTTTAAGTTCTTCTCAAAAGCTATTCGAAGAACACGAAAAAATGCCCAGAAAACAAAAATGCAAAGATAAGAAGTCAAGAATTGCGAGAACAAGAAAAAGTTACCAATAGAGCAAGAAGGGCAGAAGACGAGCAACAAACGTCGGAAAATACTTGCTCAGGCGACTGGTTTCTAGAGAGAGAAAGAAAAATAAAGAGAAAGGCCAAAAATTGAAAATGGAGAAGAAAGAGAAAGGGCGGCAATTAAAAAGAAGCATGTGCTTACGTGTCAGCTTCTCATTGGACACACACTCCCATAACCTATCATTAGCCAAGCATGCACGCTACCCATAAAGACCACATTTATTTCGGCGCAAGTATCGAGGAGTCATTTGAAGACCAACCGCTCATTCTCTAAGTAATATTGTCGCACGACAACGGCAAAACTTACGCGTTGTCATCTACTCACAAACACGGATACATTCTCTCAGAAGGACAGAGTCGTGCGACAATATAAAACCAGCCTCAGAGTTCACACATACATATCCATGTCTACATGTCGTACGACGCAAACCCCTTGGCTTTTCTAAATCCAATGCATTTGGGGGCAAACTGTAGTAGCCAAAATATGTCTGGCCCAAAGTATGTCCCAAAGACAAGTACCAGAGCTAAAAGTGGGACTACGCTCTCATGTAGTACGACGGTGAACCAGTACGAAGACCATGTCGCACGACATGAAGCACTCTCATGTAGTACGACGATGGACCAGTACGAAGACCATGTCGCACAACATGAAGCACTCTCATGTAGTACGACGATGGACCAGTACGAAGACCATGTCGCATGACACGAAGCTCTCTCATGTAGTACGACGATGGACCAGTACGAAGACCATGTCACACGACATGAAGCACTCTCATGTAGTACGACGGTGCTACATATCCCCCACATACAATCAGCACATCATGCGACACGCAATCATGGTCCAGATTAACAAAACCTACATGTCGTACGACATAGAATCTCCGTCATTCCGAGGGAGACCAGATTATGATCTACTTTAAAACGGGTCCTACAAAGCCATAATGACACTTGATGGCAGCCCAATCAAAAGAAGCACCCAGATGCTTTCTTGGTGGAAGACAGAGAAGAGAGAATGATGAGATCCCTCAAAAGGGAGAAGCATCAGTCTCCTATAAAGAGAAGGATAATCCCTCATAAGGAGGAGGGCGGAAAAACTGAGATCCAGAGATTACTAATACAAAAACCACATCCTCTGGCCATTGTTAAGGTTCTCCGATCACCCTTCAACCTTACATCTCCTTTGATCAAAGAGATCCCAATTGCCAAGATAGCAGGCAGTATCACTCACTCATCTCCATTTACGAGCATTACACATTTATTAGCACTCGCTAACTTGACCGTCGGAGTGACTTTGGCCGGCACCACCTCGGTGTCCCAGACGTCCTGCGGGTCACGTGCGTTCTCTCTTTGCAGGTTGTAGTGCCCCGTGTCCCCGAGCGATTTTTAAGGACTACAGTTACTTATCCTTAAGTACTAATCCTTATCAAGTTAGGTACTAATTGAGCTAGTAGCTCAATTGGTACCTAACTTGATAAGGATTAGTACTTAAGGATAAGTAACTGGTTCAAATCCTGATTTGGGGGAGGTGAAGCAAAACCGTGAGGGCGTTGTGGCGGGGCAACCCCGGACGACCCAAAGCGGACAGTACCTTGTGAGTGACCGTCGGACCTCGCGGGGCAAACCTGGCATAGAGTGTAGGCGAATCCCAGAGGTGGACGTCACATTCTTCGATTCGAACCCTTCTGGGTTCGTTCAAAGAACCCAGAAAGGGTTCGATTCGAAGAACCCAGAAAGGGCTCGAACGAATTGAACTCATTTATGGGTTCTTCAAAGAACCCAATTTGTGGGTTCTTCGAAGAACCCAGAACGAACCCAGAAGGGTTTTTCGAATTTTTTTTTTTTTTTTTAATACCTAGATTTGGGTTCGCCTTCGATCGTTGACGAACCCCAAAGGGTTCGTCGCGCTAGGTTTTCTCTTCTTTTTTTTTAAAAAAAAATTATTTTTTAAAAAATTATGAAGTTTAAGGTTTTTAATACTTTTTTAAAAGAAATAATATTTTTATTTATAAAAAAAAGAAAATATTGTTTTAGGGGTATTTTGGTCATTTTAACGTTTAAGGTTGGTCAATAGTCAAGTCTAACGGAAGTCAACTAACAGCAGGGGAGGTCATTGTCAATAAACGATAAAATTGATTCTACTTGTAGTTGGCAAAACCTCAGGGGGTGTGGGTGCAATTAACTCTAAAAATAATCCATCAATTCAAACAGTAAAATAAAATCATTCAAACAACTATAAGCCTATCGTGCTAAATAATATATATATATATATATATATTTATTGGGGATATAGAGCTTATAAACCATGTGCACTTTTTTTTTTTTTTTTTGAGAGACTAAAACCAAAGAAAACAAAACAAAACAAACTAGGCATGAGAATCAAACAAAAAACCCTGATCCAGCCAAAGAGGAGCATCCTCCAACCAAATCGAAACTAAATCAATGGAAAAATTATTCCTAGCAAGGAGGTGAACTACAGAATTAGCACCTCAAGGAACAAAAGAAAACACAATGTTCGCACTAGTACAAAGCGAAAGGATATCAGAGATAATCAAGCCCACTTCCGATAAAAGGGGATCACGATGCTTCAAATAATTGATCACATTTAGCGCATTAGATTCAACCAATAAATTAGAAAAACCTAAATGAATAGCTAAATGGATTTTGGTCAAGACAGTTGCAGCTTCCGCAACCTCGATCGAAACAGAACTAATCAACTTACGAGAGAGGCCAGCCCTAGCCCAACAAGGCAGCCTTCTACTCTAAGGGAAGCGTATATGTTCACCTGCAATAACTCCCCCACTGTTTCACCTACATGCCTTACGACTTCCAGCACCGTAGCTTCTTTGTTGATAGCCTGCCGCAAAATTGTTGGAACCTCTTTGTTGGTGGCGAATGGCCAAGCATAGTCTCTCAGCCAGGAACCGTATCTAAACTCCTCCTTAAAGCAAGGGCCTAATCCTTCATCATCTTTAGGACATTCTCTGCATGAATGACCTAGAAGCCCGCAACAGAAGCAATATTGGGGCAACCTTTCGTATTTGAGTAGTAATGTCTTCTTCACCATCATGCCATCCAACTTAACCTTGATCACCCTTTTTAATGCTTTCGTAATATCCACCGCTACACAAAGCTTGAGAAACTTACCAAAGCAATCCCCTAAGGCTTCAACATCTATGTCCTTCATTTGCCCTATACTGTGTCCCAGTAATAATCCTACCTTCCTTGTCATGCAAACTAATGGAACGTTATGAACTTGCACCCAAAACTCCGCCCAGCGAAACTACATTTTCAAAAAATCTCCATACCCAGATGGAGCCTCCAACACAAGTAGCGCGTTATCAAATTCCAGGGGCCCCCCAATAGAACACATCTTATATCCATTGTATTTTGACAGTGGAACGCATAAACATTTTCCTTTACGTGGTTCGTCATATTCTTGCTATCAAAGATCTGAACGCCTCACGATTTGTGAGTTTTGACGAGACCAATTTTCCTACTAAACACAAGGAAATTTTCCGCCCAACTTTTTCTTTGATCAATCCATCAATGTGAACTGCGACACCTTCCTCCTCGAAAAGTTTCATACCCGCACACAACTACGTAATGTTATCCGTATCCATGAACGCCACAAAACTATCACACTCTCCCAAGAACCAAACTACGGTTACACGAACCGAAAGCTAGGTCTATAACCTCTTTCTACCCATACACTATGTTTTCAAAGAAAACCTAGAGGAGGGAAAAATAACACATTATTATTCTTAAAAATAAAATTAGATTTGTCATTTCGAGAGTTAAGTTAAGAGATTAAAATTAGGGTTAGAATTATAGATATTTAAAAGGGACAAATTCATAGATAACCCATTTATTTTAGGAAAAATTGTTTTTAACCATATACGAAAAAATGATCGTTTTTAACCTTGTCTGATGGAAAATTTATTATATACTCTCCCATAAATACCTAGGTAAAATTGTCTAACAAATCCATTGGCTATCTGATAATTTTGAATTTGAAGAGGGAGAAAATCCAAGAATTTGGAGATAAGAAAGAGAGAGAGAGAAAAGAACGGTCGATCTTGGGAAGTACTTCGTCGTCCTGAGACGTCGTCGTCTCCGATAGGGAGAGAAACGAACGGTTTCCAATAGAGAGACGAACGGTCACCGAGAAAGAGAGGGACAAACGGTCGGCAAGAGAGAGACAATCTCCTTCCGTGGTCACTGGTGGTGGGTCGGGTTGTAGGTCGTTGATTTCCCCATCAGATTCGATCCATAAAAGAAGTCAGTCAGAGAGAGACCATGCGTCGTTCGCATGGTCGAGGGAGTCGATTATGTTACTCAAAGGAGACGGGTTCGAGGAGAAAGGAGGCCATCTAGATCAACTCGGCGACGATTCAGGTTTGCCGGAGCTTCCACATCAAAGACGATTCCGTCTGGACAGCCAACAACTGTTAGTTATTTATTTTATTTTTAAAAATATATATATATATAATATTCTTCATTTTATTCATTTATTGTGAAATCCTTGTGAAAGCTTAACAATTGGTGGTTGTATGTTTGTGAAATCTGGTTTGTCTTTACTGTTGGGAATTTTTATCTTTACTGTTGGAAATTTTTACTGGCTTCTGCTGTATGATTCATCTTGTAATTTGATATCATCTTGTTTGCAGAAATTTGCGTATTAGAGAAGAAACCGCTAAGTACCTTTTGAATCTAGATATCAACTCAGCTTATTATGATCCTATAACAAGATATATTCGTGAAGATCCGCTTCCTGATGCTGGATCGAATGAGAAATTTTATGGGGCAAGTGCCTCTGGTCAAAATTTTGTTAAATCATAAATGCTTACTGTATGCCTATGTGGTAATTATATAACAAGATTTTGATGTATTTTGGTTTTTTCTGTGTGTAAATTCTGTTTGTAAAATTTGTGTATAAATAACTTAACAAATTGTTGAACTTGGGTAACGGGGTTGGACACCTGAATCAATTTTAGCCATAGAACTCCATCAAGAGAGAATCATATATATATATATATATATATATATATATATATATAATTGCAATGTAAGTTTAGAAATTAGATCTTTCATTTGTTATAGAGTTCTAGACGCGCTTTTTAAACCATTTAAGTTTTACAGACAAAAATAAATGTAAGATTGTTTGAGAATTTGGGAAAAAAAAATCTATGTACGTCTGTATTTTTCTATCATAATAATCGAACCCTATTATTAAACGAGATTTTGAGCTGTGAAATTCATATGCAAGTTGTATTACTGTTTTGTAGGCTTCATATATGTGTTATCACTTGTTATTGTTATTTACTTCTTTCGTTTGCCAAATTAATTTGAAGTTGAAATTTTGTATGCTATTATTAGATGCTATCCAGATATTTGATGCTCTAGTCTATGTTGCACGGATATGGGAATATGATACGATACAATACGGGGATATAGTAAATCTTCAACAACTAAGATACGGATATAGCCAAATCCGACAATTAAAAATATATATTTATATTTAAAGTATAAATAACTTCATTCATAATTAAACATGTCAATCAATAAAACATCATTTTAATAATAAAAAAAAACCTCATAAAATATATTCTGAATTCCTAATCCCGTATCACAGCTGTATTTGCAAGTCAAAACTTGTCAAAAAGTCAACTGATACGCTATCTGGCGCAGGATACGTGTATCATTGTGTATCTCATGTGTATTCGTGTATTCGATATAGATACATGTAGAATATAGAAAGGTTTGAAGTATCCGTATTTCATAGTCTCTACTTGTTGCTTCCCTTTAACTTCAAATTAGAAATAATAAAAATGGTCTTTTCTTATTTTTTATTTTTAAATATAGATTCATTGGATGCTTTGAAATGGTCTTTAGCTAAATTTTTTTCCTGATTTTTTGAAGGAGACATCTATTCCGAAAAGCAAGTACGAAGAGTATATTTACATCAACAACCACACAAGTGTTGGGGATCCTGGTGGAAGGACCAACAATGGGGTTACAATAAAATGATTTCACTAACAATATTTCACTGACAATATTTCACAACAAGTATTTCACTAAAAAGATTTCACTTAAAAAATTTAACTAACATGATTCATTAACAATGTTTCACTAATCAGATTTCAAAACCATGAACATTTACCAAAAAAAAAACAAAAAAACCAATATCACTCAAATCATTACAATCACAAATCAAAACCAAATATCACTCAAACCAAACACATTGTACAAAAATAACATCATAACAAGTATTTTAAATAAAAAACTAAAAAATCCATAAAATTAATAATTTTTTTCCTACGTTATTCGGCTAATAGAATAGAATCGGGAATGAGAAAACTTTTCAAGCCACTCTAGTCTCTTTCCGGCATCGTCCAACAAACAATAATAAGTTTTGATTACTTTGCTGAGTTTAAATAGAGAAGAAAGAGAGAAGAAAATAGGTTTGACATGTGAAGAAAAAGAAAAAAAATATGATTTTAAAAGTATAAGCTCGGTTTAAGGTTGATAGAAATTTTTATGTAATTTATGAGGGCTTTTTATAATTTTACATTTTTAGGGTTTTTTTATGTAATTATTCATTCAGGGATGGTTGAAAGGTCTTTATATTATTTTTTAGTTAGAGATCGAAATTAAATTATGAAAGTGGTTAATATCAATTATTTTTTTATATGTAGTCTAAATAATTTTTCATATATTTATGTACTCATTTTTTACAATTTTCACTATCGATTTAAAATTAAGAATATATAAAAAATATTTTTAAAATTTATTTGGAGGAAATAGGACGGGAACCTATTCCCATGCCCATTTAAAAATGGGGATGAAAAACCATCCCTATTTCTAAAAGATTTTTTCTCTCGAGTGGAGATGAGGATTTGAGGATTTGAAGTCTCGTAGAGAAAATGTTCATCTCTAGGTACTAGCAGATTTTGCCACATTATTAAACAAACACCATTCTTAATTGATTATAACTTAACCTTTCATCCCCATATTTTCATTAACTATCAAACCAATCCTCTAAAAATGAAAGTTAAAATCCAACACATAGGATTCATTCATTGGTGGAAATTGTTTTCTAAAACCCGTCCTTTTTTTCTTCTAAAGTGTTTGTTTAATAAAGAAAAATTAAGCAATTGGAATTTATTTGTTAAAAATGGGTACATAAGAATTTCCATATCTAGCTTTCTTACTTTTTAATTATAATTAGTGGATATAAGCACTATAGACTAAGGGGTTGTTTATTTTTTATCTAAAAACTGAATATGCCTGAATTTTTTAAAGACTAAATATGGACTGTAATTGAAAATTTGAATGATATGTTTATTTTTTCTTTTGATTACGGAATCAAAGTATTGATTTTGTTTTTTTTTTTTTTTTAAATAGAAACATCTGAACAAAAATGAATTTGGGAATATATTAATATAAGAATGATAATTATGGAAGAAAATATTGTAATTATGTTTCAGTGATTAAATGTTAAGTGATAAGTCAGAATTTGTAACTTTTTATTTTAAGTTATTTTTTAGCCCTTTAATATAGTTTGACCATTCAAAAAAGGAGTAATTACAATAACTACTCGTGTATATAGACATAATTGCACAAAAATTTGAGAATAATTGATAATAACAATAACAATATTGATAATACAATAACCAACAACAACAACAACACTAAACACGTTGACCACATATAGCACTAACGGTCAAAGGAAGGTAAAATATCTTTTAGAAAGAAAAGAAAAAAGAAAGAGAAGAAAAGAAGAAGAAGAAGAAGAGAGGGAGAAGAAGAAGAAGGAGGAGAAGGAAGAATAAAAAAAAAAGAAAAAGAAGAGAAGAAGAAGAAAAAGAAAAGGAAAAAGAGAAGAAGAAGAAGGAGAAGAAGAAGAAGAAGAAGAAGCAAAAGGAGAAGAAGAAGAAGAAGAAAAATAAAAATAAAAAAAAATCTGAAGAAGAAGAAGAAGAAGAAAAAAAAATGAAAGAAGAAGAAAAAGAAGAAGAAGAGGAGGAAGAAGAAAGAAGAAAATTTAAAAAAAAATCTGGAAAAAAAGAAAAAAAGAAGAAGAAGAAAAATAAAAAAAATTTGAAAAAAAAAAAAGAAGATGGAAGAAAAGAAAAAAAAATGATGAAGAAAGAAATTGAAAAAAAAAATTGGAAGAAGAAAAGCTCTGGTGATGAACAAAAAAATTTGAAAAAAAAATTAAATTTTTTTTTTGGCATGGTCCATTGGATGAAGATGTTTTTATCTCATCAAGATCTGGTCCATTTTTAAAAAAAAATTTTTTTAATTTTTTTTCTAAAAGACGATTTTACCCATTTGACCGTTAGTGACTAACTGTGGTCAACGATTAGTCAACCGGTCAAAGGGAAATTATTATTATTATCAATTATTTTCAGACTTTTGTGCAATTATGCATATATACACGGAGAGTTATTGCAATTACCCCTTCAAAAAATAAGTAAAAAAACTTAATGTGTTAAATTCAGACCCATTAAGTGTTGTTGTGTGTAAAATTAAACAAGCCCAAAAATGCTGAAACCTCCTAAGAATGCCCAATACACACACAGGATCAGAGAATCGCTACTGGACCAAATGGGCCTTAAACCTAATGGACTATGCAAAGAGGAACAACAAAAGAGTCGAAGTACAACACCCGGCTAAGCTAACCGACCACCAGAGAAACAGCCCGCAGCTCATCAATCACGAGGTTTGCAGCTCCCAATCCGAAGCCATGATTTAAGGAAGAATTCCAAGAATACAGGGATTGCACTCGGTTAACTAAGCACACTCCTAATCAATCTCAAATTCCGCACAATCAGCTATTGCATTCAAATTAAACCACGTCCATCAAGGGATAGAATTTCGCCCTTAAAACGTGTAATTAGATTCCATGCAAAATAGGATGACTCCCGCCCCTTCACATTATAAAAGAAGCGGGACACCCCTGTTACAAAGGTTACCAATTTTTCCAAAAAACATAAGCATAAGCGAGCTCCGCAGTCACACCCAACGAGCTCGACTTAAATACAAAGAACAGTGGATGTAGGCATTGCTTTAAGCCGAACCACTGTAAAATATTCTCCTTTTTGTCTTTTTATGATTCCAATCCTTTAAATCTCGAATATTCACCGATTCACCACATTGACCGGATTCGCATGTCAACAGTTTGGAGCTAGAAGGAGGGCATGTTAGAGGATTCAAACCTCCACCCCCAGTAATAAACAATCGCTTTTAATTTTCTAACGTCTATTGTTACAGGCAAAAGATGGCCAAACAATATCAATGGCAAGAGACGTAGGCACCCATTCCAGGACGCTATGGAGTAGAGGCATACCCTCCGTCGGAAGACCTTCGAAGGCATCACATCAACCTCCAGTCCCGTCGATCGGGCCAAATACACCGGCGGCGACAAACGCACCACTTACGCCAAACGCGCCGTATTTGTCATGACTAGCGGAGATGGGATGCCTTCCGATCCCCCCGACTTTACTAAAATGGCAGAAAGACAGGCAGAGTTGAAAAGGATGGTAGCGGAGATGGCTTATGGATAACACCTTCTGCTGCAGAACCATCTTCATCGCGAGCAGATTGTGGAAAGTACTTCTCCTCCGTACGCTGTGAGAGATGGCATAAAACTCCCCGTCCCTCAGCCCCGCGAACAAAATCTCCCACAAGACCACGCCCAACGAGGTGGAATCTCTTTTCATTCTTCCAATGCTGCCAAGCAGGTTAGGACGGGACGTAATTAGCCCGAGAAGGACCTCCTCACCACGGCCCCGTGGTCCACGTGAACTCCAACGGGGAAAGGTATCTAGAACTCCACAGGGACTGACGCAGTGCCCCTGCACATGGTACCTCTTAGCAACCTAGATAGCACCTACCGGCGCACGACCAATAGCTCGAGAGGAACGACGGTGAGAACGATCTTCACGCAGCACCAGCCGCTGATACCCCCCGAAGGCGACTCAACGAGCCGCAGCTCGACGAGAGAAGACTGCCCAACGAACAAGTACGAAAGTCGCTTAACCAGCCGAATCGCCCCCATAGGGAAAAGTATATATTTATAATAATTTACCTTTATACCCTTAATGCCCTAAATTTTTAACTGCAAAAGTTAATGGTCAAGGGTATTTTGATAATTAAAACTGATGATATGAGAAATTGACTATAAAATGAAACCGGGGAAGGGATTTAGCCATAAATGAACTGGAGAAATTTTTACTAATGCACCTGTTGTGGGTAGATTTTGCACACTCACTACCACGTCATCACCAATAGCCAAAGACGACCTTACGAACAATAAGAGATTACCTGTCATACCAAGATTACCCAACATCGTTATAAGGAGTCTCGGCGAGAGCGTGTTCTGGCACGGCGAGAATGCCCTGATCGTCAGCATATCCTCGAAGCACGCTTTCAGGCAGCACAAAATATATTGGATTAAGACAGATGAATTTGCCAGTCAACTGTGTCAGGAACAGGCCTGACACACTGTGGCATAGCAGTATGATCGTAGTCGAAGTCAAGGACCTGTCACTATGGATGACAAGTGCATTAAATGTTTTAACAATATAAATTACCGTTTGATCAGGCTGCGCTCGTCTGACCCATGAATAGTTTACTGAAAAGGTGGATATTACACGTTTTAAGGTAACATCCTTCTGATGACTTCTAATGAAGTCTGAACCTTCCCGAAATAGAAGTCAACTAAAAGAATATATGTAAATCTATAAATACCACCATTGATGGAGAAAGGGGGTAGAATATATTAAATACTCTCCCCAACCCTAAGTACAATTCTTTAATTCACTCCAAAAACAAAAACTGACTTGATAGTCGGAGGTTATTAACCGGCTCAAGTCCGACAACTCTCACCGACTTTTCTTTGTTTTACAAATAGAAGCTTCTCAGATTCTCTCCGAGAGGTTCTTATTCCCTACGAAAACTCTTTTAACAGGTTTATAGTGACAAACATCATACCGCATAACTCAACAAACCACTAAGTAACTCTACGTGGTATAGTTGACCCTCATTGGCTACCTGATCCATTTTTCACCGTCAACAACACCAAACTAAAGGGGGGAATTTTTTATATATTTCTAACAGAAAAGTTAACGGTTAAGGCTATTATGGTAATTAAAACTGATGGTAAGAGAAAAATTGACTATAAAATGAAATTACTTGGGGATTTTGGCATAAATAAAATTAATAGTTAATTACCATTTTATCCTTTAGAGTTAATGATTAAGTTAATTTTTTTAACGGCATAGGGAAAAATAGCGAATATTTTAAAAAATAGGAGAAAAATCGTAAATATTTTTAAGGTAGGGGAAAATGATAAATATTTAAAAAATAGGAGGTAAAACGATATTTATTTTAAATCTTAGGGGAAAATAATAATGTGATAATATCCCTAAATAAAATGTGAGCGGTGATAATAGAAAAGTCTGTCAGCAACTTTTGGGATTTATCTGGCAAAAAGATGGTTCTCATCACCCCTTCTCTTCTCGCTTCAAAGCCCCTCTTTTACCTCCACCACGACGCTATTCCTCTTCTCCTCCGTAAGAACAGCCGCCCTCAAGCCTATCTCAGCCGTCCATTCTGCTGATCCCACAAAGTCAAATAAGTTAACCACCCCCACCAAATGGAGCTTGGAAAGCTGGAAGACGACCAAGGCTCTCCAGCTCCCGGAATATCCAGACGAGGTGGAGCTTCAGTCCGTCCTCCAGACACTCTCCAGTTTCCCTCCAATCGTATTCGCTGGCGAGGCAAGAAAACTTGAAGAGAGACTCGGACAGGCTGCTCTCGGCAATGCTTTCTTGCTTCAGGGTGGTGATTGCGCTGAAAGTTTCAAGGAATTCAATGCTAACAACATTCGTGACACCTTTCGTGTTCTTCTTCAGATGAGTGTTGTCCTCATGTTCGGTGGCCAAATGCCTGTTATCAAGGTTTTTCTTTTCTCTTCTTTTCTTTTATATATGTCTCTGCTGGGATTTTGATTTAAAAAAAAAAAAAAATCTAGGTTTTTTGGGCATTCAAGTATATATATGATTGGCAAAACAAACATTGAGTTACTCTTGTTTCTGGTCATGTACTGTAATTTTTTATATTGCTTGATTGAGAATCATGTTAATTTGCATGGCTCAATTGATTGGATGATTTTTGTTCGGTTGATGGTAATAAGATTTAGATGGTATATGTGATGGATGTGGATTTTGATGTATCAAAATATGGGGCGTCATTAGGTGGGAAGAATGGCGGGTCAATTTGCAAAGCCAAGGTCAGACCCATTTGAAGAAAAGAATGGAATCAAGCTGCCGAGTTACAGAGGTGACAATGTCAATGGTGATGCATTTGATGAAAAATCAAGAGTTCCAGATCCCCAGAGAATGATTAGGGCCTATTGTCAATCCGTGGCAACTTTAAACCTGTTAAGGGCATTTGCCACAGGAGGTTATGCAGCTATGCAGAGAGTCACCCAGTGGAATCTGGATTTCACGGAACACAGCGAGCAGGGGGATAGGTATGTCGTACGCATTTAAGCAAATCTCTTTATCCTTTTGCACAAGTAAAATCTTTTAGAGAACTTTGCTTGGAAGAAATTTATCATCACCTGTTTATCAATATTTTAATAGGAGTTCTGCAACAACCGTTGTGAGGTTTGACTCTTTTTTTAAAACAATTCTCTAGTTTTAAATTTAGGTGGAAAAAAACCCCTTATGGTTACAAAAACCACCTTGTTTTTTCAAAATTTGGTTAAAACACCCTCCTATTTGTGTACCAAAAACCCTACTACAGTTTTTTTTTTATTATCTATATTCAAAACAAGAGGGTTGTTTAAGGTTAACCACGGGGGAGTTTTCGCAAATCTCCCTATTTTGATATGTGGCAACTTGATGGAGCTCATTATATGACCTGTTTTCTTGTTTAAGTGTAGGCTTAGATCCTAGGTTTATGTAACGATGTTTTGTTTGTTTGGGATATTATCTTAGTTTATTGAATTTGGCATAATGACTTATTTTAGTTAAATTCAGTTCATTTCTCAGAGTGACTTTAGGTTGAACTTTGTTAGTTTTGTTTAGTTATTGGAATCTAACAGGTTTTATTATATTTTTGTGTTGCTGTGGTTGAATAGATACCGTGAACTGGCTCACCGAGTTGATGAGTCCCTTGGATTTATGGATGCTGCTGGACTCGCGGCCAACCACCCAATCATGACAACAACAGAGTTTTGGACATCTCATGAGTGCTTGCTTCTGCCTTTTGAACAAGCTCTCACTAGGGAGGATTCAACTTCTGGGCTTTACTATGACTGCTCTGCTCATATGCTTTGGGTTGGGGAACGCACTCGCCAGCTTGACGGTGCTCATGTTGAGTTTTTGAGAGGAGTTTCAAACCCCCTTGGTATCAAGGTACTGTTTCTGCATTTTTTTTTATTTGTTTTTTTTTCCTCATCCTGTTTTCATTTACTAGATCATGTGAACTGAGCTGAGTAAGTTTATGGTATTTGCTTTTATGCTTAGTATTTTACTTGGTTGCTTGTACTCGTAAGTGCTTTTGTATTGTGTTTCCATACATGTTCTTTTGTCAAGCAACTACATATGCTTGTGACTGACTCTAGATTTTTGAGAAAAGTTTTAGAGGTCTTTATGAGTCCTGAAAGACTGTATTGTGATGCAGGTGAGCGATAAGATGGATCCAAATGAACTAGTTAGGCTCATAGAGATCCTAAACCCTAAGAACAAGCCAGGGAGAATAACAGTGATTGTAAGGATGGGAGCTGAAAACATGAGAGTTAAGCTTCCCCATCTAATCAGGGCAGTCCGTGGAGCAGGTCAAATTGTCACTTGGGTTAGTGATCCCATGCATGGCAACACCATCAAAGCTCCATCTGGACTCAAAACTCGTTCCTTCGATGCAATAAGGGTATGGTTGCTATTATATTTAGGCTTTATTACACTTTGCTTTTTTCTTGCACTTGCTTTATAAACTTGGTTTGTTGCTGCTACCACTTTTGATTGTTCAGATTTCAGAATGCTGCAGAAGTTGTCTTATTCTCTTGAGATACATCATAATAAGTGTCCATACTCGTAGAAGTGATCAAATTAATAATTGAGTTTAATTTTAGATCATCAATGTGAACTTTAGAACAATTATGTCGCTCATTGTATTTCTCCATCAACGACTGAAACTAACTACAACATCTAATTCTCTTTAGATGACGCCTTCATTAGTTTTTTGCTATTAAATCAAGTTTAATAACAATAATGATAATATCTTTCTTACCATTGGTAGGCTGAGGTGAGGGCATTCTTTGATGTGCATGATCAAGAAGGAAGCTACCCTGGAGGAGTTCATTTAGAGATGACTGGGCAGAATGTGACAGAGTGCGTAGGTGGCTCTCGAACTATAACCTATGATGATCTAAGCTCGCGTTACCACACCCACTGTGACCCAAGGCTCAATGCTTCTCAGTCTCTAGAGCTTGCCTTCATTATAGCTGAGCGGTTAAGAAAAAGAAGGCTTGTATCACGTTCTTTGGCCTCTATGGGGCTTGTAAAAAGTCTCTGGTTGTTTATGGAGTGATATGGTTTATATTTTCCTAGTAATTGGTTTTGAGGCTCATCTGTTTATATGCATACTAAAACCAGTATTGGTTTTGATAGAGGAAGTAAGTGAACACCTAAATTGTACTACTAGTATAATAAAGCTGCAAAAAACATCAAACAACTGAGGTTCTATACATATTCTATAATCAGCATTTATATATTTGAAGAGGATGCTAATGCGTGCTTCGTTGGCTTGGGATATATGGCTAGTTTGCATATTGTTCTGTTGTGTGCTTGACATTATTTTGATAGTTTTGTTTCATTTCACGTAATGTTTTTCAGATTTCTTGGCTTGTTTTATTCATGATTTTGTTTCATCCCAAGCAACTATCGATGTCAATGGAGGCATCATCCTAAGCTTTTATGCTCGTATTGTACTTATTTGTTTGGTTCTAAATTGGTAAATAGTTTAATACCTTGAAGTTTTCTGTTCATCTTAGCTTTTACTACTTTCATTGGGTTGGTTCATATTCTTTTCTGACTTTTTTGGGTGCTAAATTAGGTCAGTTATTTATTTTTTATATTAATTTCACTTTAACAATTAAATTAAGTGGGTTTAAAATGTATTAATTTATCTTAATTTATCAAATTATTATAATAAAATAAATTTTAGATGGTTAAATGTATACATTGAAATTTAAATGTAACTTGAGTAGATTAATTTATTTTAATTGATTATATTAATATAATATTAATTTATTTTAATTGATTATATTAATATAATACAATGAATTTTTAGTTGGTTAAATATATATATATATATAGAATATAAATTGATTAAATAAGTAAAATGTATACATTGTATCTCTGATTAAATCAGTATAATTATAATGAATTTATTTAATAAAATAGGTAAACACATTGCATTTAATTTTTATTTGGTTAAATGTATTTTTAGTAAATTAATATTATATATAATAATATACTATATGATTTTTCAGATTATTTGTCATCTTTTCCGGTGGGACGAAATATTATTTGCTATTGTTAATAATGAGAAGATGAAGAGGCCTTTTTGTTAATAGAAGATATGCATTTTTACACAGACATCTCACCAGTTTTATGTGTGTGTCAACAAATTATTGATGGTAATCAAATATGTGCACCCACCAGTCATGTGTATATACTACTTACTTACGTTTTTGTTATTATTTATCAGATAAACCACCGATTGAACAGTTTCATCGACAGTACAACAAGTTGTTTACATTTCAAAAAAGTATCAGAGTTTGAGCATTCCTGTTTGCTAAAAACAAAAGAATAACCTATTGAAGATATATTATTTAATGACATTTCTTTATCCTTAAAATAAATGATGTTAACTAAAGTAAAAATTATCATTATCTCTAAACATGTTCACTTCTAATATTGGATGTGTAAAATTTTATTCACAATGAAATTTAAATAATTTTTTTTAACAAAATCCGTGCATGCACGGGTTGGCACATTAATTATATTTAATACAATACATTAAAATTTAACTAACTAAGATCTTCAACTAAATAAACACAAATAACAAATTACCCTAACAATATAAAATAAACCGTAAATTTATTATTTATTACAATTTATTATTTTCCTTATAATTCTCATTTAGGTGCATAAAAGTTTGGCAAAAAAACTAGCAATTGGGGAAAAGGTAAGTATAATCACAGTATGAAAATTAATATATTTTGCACATCCATTTCTAGTACAGTGGTCAGTGCACCTCCTTCCCACCTCAGTGGTGAGGGGTTCGATTCCCACCATGTGTATGTGTGGGTAGTTTTCTCCCCTTATTGTGGGAGTAGTATTCTCCCGTTATGGGAGTAGATATCCGGGCCGCGCGTTTAGTAATTAATTTCGGTAGGTACCAGCAGTTGTTGATATTGTAATTGTACCCTTTCAAAAAAAAAAATTGATATATTTCTTGATTCAATTGTTAATGGTTTGAAAAAAAAATAATTCATATATGGATAGAAATCATAAGTCTTACTTTGTTGAAAGTTATTGTTCCTTTTTAATGAATTTTTTTTTATGCTTCGGGTTAGGGTGTCCCAGGCTATGTGTCTCTAGGTCACCTTGAACCGAAACACAAAAATTTATGCTTTCGGTTAAGGCATTCCCAAGCACAATATTTTGTGGTTCGGGTCACCCCAACCAGAAGCACAACACTCTATACTTCAAGTCAGGGCGTACCGAAACATAATTTGAGACACGTGTTTTGGGTTAACCTAATCCGAAGTACAAAAATTTGAGTTTCAGGTCACCCTAACCCGAAGCAAAAAATTGTAATTCGAGCAAGAATAACTCGAAATGTGAATTATTAATGCTTCGATTCACCTTGACTCGTGTATTGGGCCAGGGTAAGCTGAAACATAAAAAGTTGTTCTTAAAGTCTTCCTTACCCGAGAATTAATTTTTCTCTCTAGTTTTCATAACTTCAAATTGATTTATATTTTAAAAATGGTAAATTGTAATGGAATACCCTGACATTTGGTCATATTACAATGAAATAATATTTTTTCTTAAACTACAACTAAGTACCTCGGATAATTATCAATTTAGTCCCTAACGTACTTAAAAATATCACTTTTTACTCTATTTTTACTTCTTTAACTTATATGGTCCCTACCTTTTTCCATTAATGACCCGTGTTAAAAATTTTGCAAGGTTTGAAGATGACTAATGTCCATTTGGTTTTGAATTTGGATGGACTTTGGAATAATGATTGCAGGGCATAATTGAATGAGGGTTGGAGAGCTAGGGCATTTGATTTTCTACTGCATGCAACTTACAATCAATTATTATATAAGATATGTCGTGACACTTGCATTAATAGAGTTAATTACTGAGTTGGTATGACGATTGTTGCCTAAACCATTCGTTCAAGCATGTCTATTGAGAACATTAATGATAATGATGTTGCATTGTTGTTACGTCGAGAGAATGTTAACCCTCTAAACAAGTCGATAATCATTTTAACATGAACTTTACCAACACGAAAGTAGGATCGTTGTAACCATGCATCCATCCATTGTACAATCGATGTCAGGGATTCGAGGTATTCTTCATAAGTCCAATCACCAAAAAAAACTGTCGTACCATGTTTCCTAAGCATGGAAGCATATAGCACATGCTGATTCATTTGCATCACACTTAAATGACACTTCCTAAGCATTATATGGTGACAAAATTGTCTAGACAACCCTATCCCTAACATCCAAAAAGTGACCAAAACATGTCTGTCTAAATGAGGCGAGTTGTTCATGTTTAAGTGTGGCTTTTATTAGTCTTATACTATCTCAATTACAATATTCACTAACTCGAATGGAAATCGATCATTTTTATTAATTTTGAGTGAATCACGTGTTTTCTTTCGACCCATCCATACCTACATAAATAGCTTTGTAATTAGTTTGAAAACATAAACTCCAATATTATCTTCTTAAAAAATGTTTGAACTAAAAACAACAAATGATAAAAAAAAAAATTAATGTGCTTCGGGTTAGCCTCCATCTTGAAACTCGTGTGTTTCAGGATGGGGTAACCCAACGCACAATTGTGCTTCGAATCGGCCTAACCTGAAGCAACATTGTTGCGGGATGGAGGCCGAACCAAAGCACAATTGTGCTTTAGGTTGCCTTATCCTGAAATTCATATGTTTCTTAATGGGGTGACCTGAAGCACAATTCATCACCTTTCTTATAGTATTACCATCTTTTATCTTATTTTCCCTAATTTCATCCAAATTTAATAATTTTTTTTTTAAATCCAATAAATCTATCTATAAACTTGAAAACCCACATAACATAAATCATAATCATGTTCAATTTTTTTCAATTGATCACAAAAGTTTTTAAAACACTAGAACTAAAGGTTAGGGTTCAATAACATTATAATTGAAATTTCACATAAATACTGATAATGAACACCATGAAATAAAGAAAAACAATTTAGATAGATCAAAACTAACATTTCCCAAACAGAAGACCAATTTTTCAAAAAAAATACTTAAACTCGTTAATGGGTAAAGAGATGGCAAGCGGCGAGCAGCCATCGACGGTTCGGCGATTGGCAAGCAAGGCGGCGCTTGGGTGGGTCTCCACTTTGGGTTGCTTCGGGCAAGTATGTCCTTTGGGTTGCAAGGGTTGTGTTCAAAGTGAAAGGGCAATAGGTTGTAATTTGAGTGTAAGGGTAGTTTAGATGTTGTGGGGCAGTTTTGCAACTTCTTTGCTGCAGGAGTAATTATGCAATTAGCTTCATTTAAATGGTAACTTTTACTAAAAACCCTTTTATTTAAGTTTCAAATTAAGATAGAAACATCTTAATTTTAAAAAGCCAATATTTTTTACTTTTCATTTAATGAGAAGATCTTAAGTCAATAAACTAATCAAATCTTTCTAAATTACCTTAAATTAAGTTATTACCAAAATATTCGTATTCCTAAAAACTTCTCAATTTTTACCAACTTTAAGCTTACACTAAAATAAGCCAAATCTTTTACATGGAAGGAGGAAGCAAGGCCATCGCCTCCTTGGATTTGATCAACGAAGGCCGGTTCACCTCCAACCTGCACCTCGAAGACCTCCTCTTGTTTGATGGGGGAAGGTCCCAACATCCTTCCATTCATTTAAGGGAGATTGTGGCCTCCTTTTTATGTTGGTCGTCAAGGACCTCCATGATAAAGCATAAGACTGTCAACCAGGGCCGGCCCTGAGTCGGGGCACAAGGGGCGACCGCGTAGGGGCCCAATATGTTATGTTTTGATTATACTAAAAAAGAAAAAAAAAAACCCACCAGATATTTTAAGTCCCAATTTAGTTTATTTTTTTTTAATGTTTATTATGTCAACATCTTAGCAGGCCCAAGGGGCCCAATTTGTCAAACCCGCATTTCTTTTTAAACTCATATTTCAATACGGCAATAACCTTAATTTTACCGTAACATGTCAGAGACTCATAGATACTTTTATTGTTTATTCACATTGCTTTACAAATTGGGGTGGCAGGTGGCAGCAGCTTTTGTAAAGTAAGATTTCGTTTTTTCTTTTTTAAATTGCTTTTAAAACTACATCATAAGTTACTTTTATTGAATATTATTTTTTTCTTCTTTTTTTTGTTTTTTTGTTTTTTAACTTTATATTTTTATTTGACTTGAATTTATTAACATTTTTTTACTGTTTAGTTTTTTGGAATTGTATTGCAATTAGCAAGTGTTGTTCGCATGCAACTTGTGAATTTTATTTTTATTTTTTTTTTCCAATAAATTGTTTTATGTATATAAAAAAAAAAAGTTATGGTGATTTTTTTTTTCTTTTTTTCGAGGAAACGATTTTTATAATCTATTGTTTCTGTCCTTTTATTTTAGGAAGCACTTTTGGTGATTAATTTGTTAGATTTTTTTTTATTTTTTTAAGTAAATAATACTTTTAATGTTATTTACATTTATTGTAGTGATATTATTATTATTATTTGGAAGGGGAAAAAAAGGAATTTAATAATAATGAGACATGAATTATAAATTTATAATTTATATACAGTTTGTATATATGGATGCAGATTATATAATTTATATTAATGATATTATCTATTCAATTTGAGTTAGTGTTTCATGTTTAAAAAAACTATTGTGGTTTGTAGTCTTGTAGACTTGCAATTGCAGTCCAAAGCCAGATATTGGGACCTAGAATTAGAAACTAAAAGGTAATATTAATTTTGTTTTATTTGAGTATATTATTTTTTAATTTGAATTGCATATGAGATTTTTGTTAATAGTTAATGTTTTAACTTTGGAAGGTGGAACAGTAGAAGAACCATGGGTTGAATTTGCACTCTGCAGCTGCAAGATTTAGACCTTTATATATATGAGCATAAATCAGGTTCTATCACTCTTTGTTGCATCTAGTCTTCTACTGGTTGTGTTTGGATCCTTGTCTGCTTGGTTGTGTTTGGAAATTAGTTCCTTAGTTGTGTTTGGTACTTTGATTCAGTAGCTGTGTTTTGATTGGTTCATTGATTGTGCGTAGTACTTGTACTTGAAAGTTAAAGTATCAAGCATGTTTCCTAGGAAACATGAATCGGGTTGTCAAAAAAGAAATAAAAGAAAAAATATTGAACAGATGGTTCAATCTTAAAAGGGAACACTTGATAAGTTTTTGAAATCTAGTTGTTTAACTCAAAATTCACTGAATGATTTAGTTAATAAACTAGAGCAACCAGTTAATGAAGAAGAATCGAGAGAAAATGATATGACTGAATTGAATGAAGATTTTGTTAATTTGATTGATAATGAAAATGAAACTGATATGATTGCAAATGAAAATGAAACTGGTCTAGTTGAGACAAAGGTTGAAGCAAAACATAATAAGCACGACTTGAATATGAATATCTATGATCCTAGAACTTAGGATAACCTTAATAACAAAATAAAAGATCTTGTAGTAGAAAAGGGCCCTGTAAGATAATATAATTTGAAGCTTCCTAAGGATGGGCTCTCTAGACATTTTTCATATTTTTATTATACAAGAAAATTGACAAATGGAGAGAACCAAGATAGAAAATAGCTTGTGTACTCAAAGGAGGTGGACAAAGTTTATTATTTTTATTATAAGTTGTTCAAATCAGCAGACCACAAAAGTATATTATTAGCTAATGAGGAGTTGGATGATTAGAAACATTTAAGTGAGAGGCTTAGATCACATGAGAACAGTTTTAAGCATCTTAGTAACATGAGGACCTGGATTGAATTGCAAATCAGATTGAAAAAGAATGAAACAATTGATAAAAATATACAATTGCAAATTAGAAAAGAGAAAGAACATTGAAAATAGGTTTTAGTGAGAATTTTTTTTGTTGTGAGGTGTATTGTATCTCTTGGTTTGGCTTTCCGTGGAGAGAATGTCAGGGTGTACCAAGATAAAATTTGTAACCTTTTGGAGTTGCTTGAATTGTTTGCTAAGCTTGATTTGATTATGCAGGAGCATTTTAAACGCATTCTTAACAAAGAGATTTATCATCACTATCTCAGTTATAAAATTCAGAATGAGTTGATAGCTTTGTTAGGTTCTAAGGTTAAGAGTTCTATAATTTAGAAAATTACAGATGCAAAATATTTTTCTATGATGCTTGATTGTACCCCAGATGCAAGTCACCAAGAGCAAATGAGTCTAATCATTTAATGTGTAGATGTGTCAATTAGTTCGGTGAAAGTTGAAGAGTATTTTCTAGAGTTTTTGAAAGTTGATGATACAACTGGTTTAGGGCTTTTTAATGAGTTATTAGCTGTATTGAACTCCCTAAAGCTTGACGTTGATAATGTAAGAGGGCAAGGTTATAATAATGGGTCTAATATGAATGGGAAACACTAAGGTGTTCAAAAGAGATTGCTTGAAATTAATCATAGAGCTTTTTTTATGCCATGTGCTTGTCATTCTTTTAATTTAACAATTTGTGATATGGTTAATTCTTATGTTAGAGCTAAGTCATTTTTTGGTGTGGTGCAATGCATGTATATTTTGTTTACTAGCTCTACAAAGAGATGTAAAATTTTTCAAGATTTTGTGCATCACTTAACTTTGAAATCATTGTCAGCAACTAAATGGGAAAGTCATGTCAATAGTATTAAGTCATAATAACTCAAACTAGTGATATAAAAGATACTTTGTTTGAATTGGCAAGAGTTAGTGAAGATCCAAAAATAAGCAGTGAAGCTAAAAGTTTAGCAACACATGAACTTGAGAATTTTGAGTTTTTGTTAGTAATGACTGTATGGCACAATATTTTAAGGAAGATTAAGGAAGTTAGTAAACTTTTACAATCTGAAAATATGCAAATTGATATTGCAATTATGAATTTGAAGTTGCTGGTTTCTTATTTTGAGAATTACAGGGAACATGGATTCACATATGCTATGGAGAAGGCCAAAAAGATTGCATCTGATTTGAAAATTGATCATATCTTTCTTGAAAGAGGGTAGTCTCGTAGGAAAAAGCAATTTGATGAATCTGAACATGAAGAAATCTCACTGTCTGTTGAAGAATCATTCAAGGTTGACTATTTTCTGGTTGTTGTTGATGTTGCTCTTTCTTCCTTGAAGAGCAGGTTTGAGTCACTGGCAGCATTTAAAGGTATTTTTAGATTTTTATTTGATCCTAAAAAGTTGGTTATGATGGAGCATAACAGATTGCGAGAATGTTGTTCCAATCTCGAAGTTGCTTTAACACTTAACAACAAATCAGACATTATTACAGATAAATTATTTTCTGAGTTGCAAGTGTTAACAATGTACTTAACTGTAGGAACAAAGACAGTCATTCAAGTTCTTTAGTTTTTGGAATCTTTGGAGTGTTTTCCAAACATTTCAATTGCTTATAGAATTTTGTTAACTGTTCATATTACTGTTGCATCCGCTGAAAGGAGTTTTTCTAAACTTAAATTGTTGAAATCTTATTTGTGGTCAACTATGTCACAGGAGAGGTTGAATGGATTGGCCATTTTATGCATCGAAAAGAATATGTTGGATAAGTTGGATTTTGAAACTATTATCGATGATTTTGCTTCTCAAAATGCTTCAAGATCCAAAGTCTTTTTATGATTGTTTCTACTTATTGTGTTCTTGATATTTAAGAGTTCCCTAAGTTGAATATGCAGAGAATGAAAGAGGAATGGACAATGATACAGTCAAAAGGATTATAAAAGATGTGAATTAGTCTATGCTTAGATAGAAGAGTATTAGCTAGTAAGTAGCAAAACACTTTTATCATGTAATTTGTTTGTTTTGTTGAGCTTTTGTAAGCTATTTCTTATAATTTTATTTTTCTTTATCCAGCTTTTATAATGACTACTTTTAATTCTTATAAAATTAAAGACGTGATGATCAAGCCTTCCATTGAGTTCCAATTATAAAAAAAAAAAATTATATATCTAGTAACATTTTGTATTTATTAGAATTTATCGAAATATAATATGTTCGGGCTTCATTTTCAGTTGAGCCTCGGACCACCAAAAAGTCAAGATTGGCCCTGCTGTCAATAGCCTCCATTTTGTTGTAGGAAGCTAATGTCTTCTTTCTAGTTGACATGAAAGAGGTTGTGGACCTTTATACTCCATACAAATTTTTAAAATTTATAAAATGTTTAGTTAAAAAATAATAATAAAAATAACTATTAAAAAAGTTAACCTTGGTCAACAGTTAATCAACTTTCCTTAGGGCAAGTTTGTGTAATTACGACATAATTAAATGCTACGTGCAATTTCACCTTGTAAGATCATATGTTTTAGAGTTAGCTTATTTCGTACCAAAATCTCATTTATTTGTAATCCATTGTGTTTTAGTATCTTAGGATACTAGGTGCTTCCAGCATCGAGTGAGTTCAATTTCTTTGTTCGAAGAGCTTATGTGTAAGGGTAAGTGATAGTTTGACTTTAGCTTTTGGAAAGATTAAGTTCACACAAATACACATTGCATTTGTTTCCCTGCATCGTTGTTCAACCTTACATGTACGCATTCTAGGATTCATGTCCTTAGAGTTCAAACTGGTTGGTTTACATGTATTTGTTTTTTGCCGTTTTCCATTGAGTCTCGGAAATATTCGTGCTTGAGTTATGTAACTCTTTGGGTAAGCACGTTGAATATAACCATATATGGGAAATTCGGTTATTCCCTTATTGCAAGTTCACAACATACTTTGTGCTTGCAGTGGCTAGTTGTTGTCCAGTCTAGGCCTTCTGGCTGACACTCGCGACCTGTCTCGTGAGCGTGTGCTCACAATCTTGAGTCGCGGTTGTCATGCAACCTGTGGGTCGCGATGTGTCTTGCAGTTTGGCTTACAGTGTCTTTGGTTGCAACTCGCAAGCGCATCTTGCGATGCGTTGCTCGTAGGTATGGCCTCGCGGTCTCTTCCAATCTTCTCTTATTAGGACTCACGACCTAAAACTTGCAATCATTCCCTAACTGTTGTTGCACCGTGGTTCACCCAGGTTTCTAGTTCGAACTCATGGCCTTGTGTCATATGACCTTATGCTTGCATCTTTGTCCAACGAATCCTCATTGGAAGTAACTTGCGACCTTATCTCATGACCGTCTGCTCGTAGTTTATGCTCGCGGTTTGCCTTGTTGGCTTTATATGACCCTAGCTCGTGATCCTAAGCCAACGGTTCATGGTAGCGGTTTGATTGTCGGGTCTCATTAAATGAGCTCCTTATAAATACTTCTTTTTCTATCATTTCTAAAGAGACTTCCAATCTTTCAAGAAAACCTAGAGAAAGAAAGAGGTCAGTCATTTCCTTCCAACCCAAGAGAATTGTTTGTGGTTTTCGTTCGTCTCTAACCATAATTCATCTCTCTTGAGATCACTAGCATCTCTGGTGGTAAAGTTTGTTTTTTTCTTAATTGCTTTTTCATATTTAGCTTCTCCTAGACCTAAAAAGGGTGATTATCATTTTAGTTAGGATTATCATTTTGGTCCCTAACTTTTAGGGAATTAACAATTTTTTAAAACAGTTATGGTTAATGGTATTCTTGGGCTCTAACGTTTATAAAATGTATCAATTTGGTCCATCTTACCAAATTTCTATCAGTTAAACTTAACAAAATTGGTAAAAAGACTGTTTTGTCCTTGAATCTATTTAAATAAGTTAAAATTACAATTTTAACATCATTTTTTAAAAAATTATTAATAATTAGAAGGGTAATATGGTCATTTCATTTTAATATTTAAAATATATTTTTTAATGGATCTCCACCATCCATTAATCTTGATGGACGGTGAAGATTACATTGGAATTTTTTAAAAAATAAAAGTGAAAATTAAAAAAAATTAATTTTTTTAAAAAAATAAATAAAATTCTAAATGGTGGAGATCCAGCGTCCATTCATCTAGATAGACGGTGAAAATCCAATCTGGATCTGCACCAATTAAAAAAAAATATTCAAAGTTTGAAGATCAACGAACCCAAAAAAAGAACCCAGTTTTCTGGGTTCGTTGAGGATCAACAAACCCAGATCTGGGCTCGTTGAACCTTAATAACGAACCTAGTTTTCTGGGTTCGTTGATCTTCAAACTTCGAAATTTTTTTTTTGGTGGATCTCCACCATCCATATCTAATCTGGATCTCCATAATTTTGAATTTTAATTTTTTAAAAAAATTAAAATATTTAATTTTCACTTTTATTTTTTTAAAAAAAATTCAATATAATCTTCATTGTCCATTAAAATTGATGGACGGTGGAGATCCATTGAATTTTTTTTAAAATTTTTAATTTTTTTAATTTAATTTATTTTAAATTTTTAACTAGGGATAGATATGTCATTTCACTAAAAAATTAAATGTTGACCCATTGATAGGTTTAAAGACAAAAATACCCCTAAAACCGTTAAGTTTGACTAACGGTTGACTTACAGAATGATCAAATTGATACATTTTCTAAAAGTTAGGGTCCAAGGATACCATTAATCATAATTGCTTTAAAAAATTGATAATTTCCTAAAAATTAGGAACCAAATTGATAATCTCCCACCTAAAAATCATAATTTTTTTTTTATGTGAACTTAATATCTACTTGTGTTAGGTATTGGTAGAGTTGTTGAGCTAGTGGGTCTTTAGAAAATGTTATTGCATTTCTTTGACCTAACTTTTGGGTGTTTTAAGCACTAGGTTTATTTGTATTGAGCTTAATTCATTTAGTTCTCATAGAGTATCTTGGTATTTGACTCTATTTGTTTGTTCATTCATTTAAGCACATATACCAAACTTTATTTGAGCTAAAAGCTTCCTATTTAGAGGTGTCGGATTGAGCAAGCACATTGCGACAGGGATCACTAGTAAAAGGCCTGCGGGGTAGAATTGATAGGGTACAGCCTAACATAGTTAGATTAGAAAATCGAGCCTAAGATACCAAGTGCGGTGGGATTAGTAAGTCTAGTTTGAGATACCAAGAGTGGTGTGGTATGTGTACCAACCTGAGGGAGTTAAGAGTGGTAGACTTCAAAATCGCTTGAAGGTGTAACAATAATTCAAGTAGTGGATCTTGTCACTTAAGTGGTCAAAGAGTTGATCCCGCACGAAAAATCGAACATAACCTATTCACCTCTCTATAGGTTATTGTTAGTGATATAGACTCACGCACTCTCACGCCTAAACTCAATGTAAATACTCTAATTTACCCTACTTTTATTATCTGTGAATTCGTGGGTGTGCTATTTTCCTCTACTTGATTATCATATGTGAATTCTATAATGAAATTTGTGACTGTTTGCCCCTTTATTACTTGTCTTGCTTCGTACGCAATTTCAAATTGTGTCAACTGTAAATCGCATAGGATCAACCTTCCTGAGTATAAAATAAAGTAGTTTAGTCCTCTCCTTTTGTTAGTGCACAATTAATCAATTTTGACAATATTAATGGTATTTAAGTCTTTACACACAAAAAATACTATTCAAATTAAATTATAAAATAAAATAAATTTTGATTTTTGGGAAAAACAAAATAGTGAATTAAAAAAAATAAGGGTGGAGATCACTCCATCGCATCCTCTTTCAGATGTAACGATCTAGTACAAGACCAGATCAACCTGGTGCATGGAGGGATGGTATAGATCAAGAAAGGGTGTGATGGAGGGATCTCTTTAATTTTATTTTCTTTTTTCTTTTTTAATTCACTATTATTTTTTTCTCGAAATTCAATTTTTATTTTATTTTATAATTTAACCTAAATAGTATTTTTTTTGTATAAATACTAAAATACCCCTAACGTCGTCAAAATTGACGATCTGATACCAGACCAAATCAACCGCAGTCTCGTACAAGACCAAAAGATGAATACCATATGTAGCCAACCTCTTTATACCTCAAAGAGATCTGAAGGGAAGAACAACCAATGTATTCAAAGAGAAAGAAATAGTATACTGGTCCGACTTTTTTTTTATTGTTCCCGATCTATCGAATAGAGATACTTTCACTTTAAAGCTAGTTGGAGCCTCTGAGCATAACGAATCGATGCCAAAGATGAGTTCAAATTTCACTGATCGTATGATGAAAATGATTGTCTAGCTAATTGTCCACCCTTTACAAGTGTAATTTTAATGTGATGTATTATCGTATCTAAAGGCATATTGCTTTTTACAATGCTTCCCTTCTCACATTCGTACCAGATCGTCACATGACGATGTGATCGAACCGAATTTGGTGCTCACCTTATCTGGTTCAATAGAGTGCTCACCTTGTCTGGTTCGATAAAGGGAGGTAGACCTTTCTTTTTTATTTTTTTTTCTTTTTTATCTCTATCATCCATCTCTCCATCTCAAAGATGGATGATGAAGATCCATGTAATAATTTACTTTTTACCCCTAAAAAAAAGGAAAGGTAAGTAAAAAATAATGTTTAATATTTTTAAATTTTTATAATTTAATTTAATAGTATTTTATATATTTTATATATTTATTTATTTTTATTATATTTTAATTAAAGGGCTAATTACACTAATTCCACTGCAATTTAGCTTTTTTACACATGCTAGTAACTTTACATTTTATTGCACAAACATCCTCTGGAAAAAGTTGATCAAACTGTTGATCAACCATAAAGTTAATATTTTTGGCGGAAAGACCATTCTACCCTTAATACTTATTTTATTTAATATTTTATTATCCTTAATAATTATTTAATATATAAAAATATTTTTTTTAAGAAAAAAAATCAATTTCACTGTTCATCTTCTTCTTCAATTAAATTTCTAATAACCAATTTTTTTTTTTCATATCTTCTTCTTCAATCAAATCCCAATAACAACCAAATATTATTTTGTCAATCAAAATACAAAAACAATTACAAATCAATTCAAAAAAAAAAAAATCAATGGCGAGAGTAAAATGTGAGGTGTTAAATTGGTAATTTTTTTTTTTTCATATCTTCTTCTTCAATCAAATCCCAATAACAACCAAATATTATTTTGTCAATCAAAATACAAAAACAATTACAAATCAATTCAAAAAAAAATAAATCAATGGCGAGAGTAAAATGTGAGGTGTTAAATTGGTAGTGGTTGTGTTGATTTCCAACACAACCCACACCCCCACATTTCTTCTTCTTCTTCTAAATTATTATCCTTATTAATTATATAAAATTATATATAAAAAATAAAAATAAATCCAGATTTTTTTTTTCCAAATCACAAACCCAGATCATCATCACCATCATCATCATCATCTTCCAAATTTTTCTTCAACCAAACAAACTCAAATCCATATTTTTTTTTTTTCCAAATACCCATATTTCTTCTTTTTCTTCTTCATTTTCCTTCAACCAAAATACAAACTCATTCTTCAACCAAATAAACTCAAACCCATATTTTTTTTTTCAAATACCCAAATGTTTTTTGCTTCTTTATTTTTCTTCAACCAAACCCAAAATTTTTTTTTACCCAAACATCTTTTTTGAATTTTTTTTTTTCTTACCCAAAGATCTAATTCGAATTTTTAGATTTTTGGGTTTGTTGAAGAGGATTTGCTTGAAAAAAAAAAATCGAATTTTTAAATTTTTGAGTAAGAAGAAGAAGAAGTTGTAGAATATGATTTGTTTAGAGCAAAAAAAATAAAATTTAAATTTTTAGATTTAAATTTTAGAATTTATTGAAGAAGAAGAAGGTGGTTTGGAGAAGAAAAAATAAAATTCAAATTTTTAGAGGAGAAAAAAATGATTTGGAGAAAGATCTAAAGTTAATTTGAACTTTTTCTAAGAAATATTTGTATAATAAAAAGTAAAATTACCAACATATACAAAAAATCTAAAATATAGAAAATATTAGTGTAATTAGACATTAATTAAACATAAAATATAATTATTTTAATTAAAAATTTTAAGAACTAAAACAGCATTTTAAAAAAATTTATAATAATTAACCGTTAAATAATTAATTAAATAATTAATTTAATTATTAAAAAAATATTAAGAGCCACGCAAACAAATGAATATAAATAAAAATTAATATTTCATCTTGGACTAAATTAAAATTACTCATAAATTCTATTATGTTGTTAAAAATCTAATTAGGTAGACTATTTAATTGATTTAAAAAAAATTAAACACAAAAATAATTTTTGACCAAAGCAAACAGACAAGCGACTCAGTGGCGGCGGTATTAAAAGTTAGTGTACATATATATATATATAGATTGCAAACTCAAAGAAAGTGTATATATAGATTGCAAACTACAAACACCGCATTTGAATATTATATCCCTCTTCCTTAAGTCAACACTCCTATGTCCAACCAAAGATTAATAAGTAGATTTTAACTTGTTATGTGGAAATACTTGGTACCAACACCTCCTCCAAAACCCCGTGACTGACATGCAACCACTATGCACATTACTCTAACCTTGCCATTATAAACTCCCCTGGTCCACGCTATACTCTCATCATTGCCAATCCCCATTTATCAAACAAAATCCCACAAACTTTACTTTTTATATTTTTTATTCATTTCACATTTTTCTTTTTCCCCACATAATTTACACGTCACCTAAAACGACAAAAGGCTTTTCCCAACATCTATATCTACATGCGTACACATTCCTCGCCACGTCTGTCCATATCTCCACACTGATTCTTGCCACGTTTCATATTCATCTCATCACACAAGAGTCTTACATGCAGATGTCTGCGGGTCCCACATAGCCGGCAACAGGTACTTGCGCCCATTTGCCCCGTGCGCATTGTAGCTTGCTCCAGTAACCTTATCAACAAGCACCCGACCCGGATATCCTGGGTATGAACCCGATCCAAATATCCCCGTACAAGCGGTAACCGCCTCAAGCGGTGCGGCAGCTGGGCCTTGGAAATACCCGTTATTAAACGGGTTAGTAACGGTGTTAGCCAAAAGAGTTGCCAGGTTTATAATCATCCCATCTACACCGACATCTCCGTTGGGCGCCACTAATGGTGGTGTTTGGGGGCCGTAAATGGGTTGGTGGAAAGGCCAGGCGCATTGGCCCGGACACTGAGTCTCGGAGTTGCCAACCCAGACATAAGTCCCTCGGGCAGAGCCACGGCCCGGCAAAGTAGACCCGTGAGTACCACACCTACTCATGCAGAATCCATCAACAGCTACATCTTTGGCCGTCAAAACGACGCTGATAGACGATGAGGTACGAGTGTTACCAGTTAGCTTGTTAGCTAGAGCCTTCAAGTGAGAGACCTTGAGGGATTTGCCCAGAGAGTAGTTTTCAACAAGGGCTTGTCTACGTACAACGAGATTGGACGAACCACCCTTGTATTTCTCGGTGGTTTTCCACCATGATGAAGCGGATGGCAGTGGGGCCCTGTTGGTGTTCAAGGAATGGATGAAATCGACGATTATTGAGCGTTGGATGGGAGTGAACTTCCCGTACCAGATCAGATTAACGGTGACGTTTCCTTTAAGAAGAACACCGTTAGTGATATTTCAAGACAAGGGGTTGTTCTTGAACTAAAGCTGCGAGTTTTCTGGGACTGGAAAGCGAGGGAGAGATAAAACAAAAGAGTAAGAGAATGGCAAAATGGTAAATAGGTGCCATGGGGAAGGGCAAAGAGATTTATGATAAGTTTCGAGTTTTTGCTTGCCAGAGAAGATGAAGTTGGGAGGGTATTATTTATAGCGGTATTTGAAAGACAGACAGCTGTAGAATTAGAAGAAAAGAGTGCAACATGGAAATATCTTATTTGTTGGAAAATGTGAGGAGGTTGCCAGGCTGTAAGGTTCTTTCCGTGGTGTACTGTGAATGTGATGGGATTTGATAGACTTAGGTCTTTAGATTATAGACTGGAGCGATGATGATGATGACGTGATTCATGCATGAACGCCTCCCATTTCTATTTTTATTTTTATTTTTATTTTTAACTATAAATTAAATTAATGAATTTCTTAAAAGGGAATTTAGCAAAATTACCCAAAAATGACTCCCAAATTGTAAAACTACCCACCCATCATTAACTTTTGCAATCTCTACCCAAACCCCTTTTTTTTGGATAAAATTGCCCTTACTTTTACATTGCACACTCATCACTATCTTCTTCTTCATCTTCTTCAATTTCTTCACCCGGTTCTTCTCTTCTTCTCTTCTCTTCTTCACATTTTATTATTTTTCCTCTCTTCTCTTCTCCATAAATCTTTTACCCAACCTAAGCCTCATTTACATTTGACTCTATTTCACTGTATTCTTCTTCATCTTCTTCACTTTCTTCTTCACCCGGTTCTTCTCTTCTTCTCTTCTCTTCTTCACATTTTGTTGTTTTTCCTCTCTTCTCTTCTCCATAAATCTCTTACCCAACCTAAGCCAAGAAAATCTCAAGTTATCTCTTACAAATAAAAGAAGATTCATCTCACAAAGTTCTCTCTTGAAAAATTCCAAGGTTAGTGTTAAACTTTTTTTTTAGTCAATGCACACTTTTATGGGTTTTCAATCAATGGTAGGTATTTCACATTTGTTAATCCTCTATCAAAAAAATGAAGAACGAATTTTTATAATTTTTTTTTTTCATGATACCGGCCCGATGGTTTTTCCTCATGCCTTCATCATGTTTTTTCATCATGACAGCCCGATGGTTTTTGGCCCGATGGTTTTTCATCATACCTTCATCATGTTTTTTCATCGTTTTTGGCCCGATGGTTTTTCATCATGCCTTCATCATGTTTTTTCATCATGCCGACCCGATGGTTTTTGGCCCGATGGTTTTTCATCATATTTTTTCATCATGGCGGCCCGATGGTTTTTCATCATGTTTTTTCATCATAGCGGTCCGATGGTTTTTGGCCCGATGATTTTTCATCATGCCGACCCGATGGTTTTTGGCCCGATGGTTTTTCATCATGTTTTTTCATCGTTTTTGGCCCGATGGTTTTGGCTCGATGGTTTTTGACCCGATGGTTTTTGGCCCAATGGTTTTTCATTATGCCGACCCAACAGTTTTGATAGTTTAATTGAATTTAAATTTAATTTAATTTTTATTTTTTTTATACAGGAATGGACATGGATGATGTGCAGTTGATAATTAACTGGAATGGACATTGAGTATGTGAACAATGGGTTTATTAGTATAATAGCAAGAGATCAAAATGGGTGTTATTTTGAAGAGATGCAACTTTTGCTCAACTATTAGATAAAGTGTATGTCGTCACTGGGATTGACAGAAACTGCTTTCGAGTCATTATAAAGACGGTTGCTCATACCATCCGCCCAAGCATGCCTGTAGAGATAAGTGATGATGATGATGTTGTAATATTATTACGTCAAAAGAATGTTGACCCTTTAGTTTGTATAACCGTGTTTGAGATTGAGCATAGTGATCGACAATTGAAGCAGCAATAGTTTTCCAGAGTCATCTAATCAACAACACCATCCCATCAATTTTCATATTCCTTCATCGAAGGGAAGTAACTATATTCGGGAGGGCTACACACTAAATTTAAATGATGTTACGGTTGATGATGAAGTTCAATTTGTTGATGATTTCAGTAACGAAGCCAGAGATAGTGAGAAGTCCCAAGATGTTCAGGGTGTTCAAAATAGTAATAAAGAGTTGGTTCGAGCCACGTCTGTAATGTGTTCAATTGATGATGTTGAAGTAGCTTCGAGAGCTATAGCCGATTCTGATTGCAAATGGGGAAGTCTTTGACAGTAAAAAAGAGTTGCACTCCCAATTAAGAAGGTACGCTGCTGCAAACCGTTTCAATTTGAAATGTGTGGAAGTCGGATACTTCACGTTTTGAGGATACGTTGTGCTAGTTGGAGAATGCAAATGGCGGCTACATGCATTCAAGATTACAAACACTGATTTTTTTAGGATTAAAAGATTTGATGACAAACACAGTTGCTCAATGGAGAAAAGGTTTTCATGGAATAGAAAGGCTAGTGCACAGTTTATTGGACAGCATATCAAGGAGAAATTTCGTAATGGTCGTATCTACAAACTAAAGCAAATCATAAGAGATATCCAGAATGAATTGGGCATTACAATAAATTACCACAAAGGATATCGGGCTAAACATATTGCTATGGAAGAGGTACACGGATCAGCTGAAGTTTCTTTTAGTATGTTACCTTATTATTGTCACATGTTAGAGGAAAGAAACCCAGGGACGATGACGAACATTAAGACTGATGATGAAAATAGGTTCATGTATATGTTCTTCTCCATGAAAGCGTGCATAGATGGTTTTAATGCTGCCATTTAACCAGTTATTGCAATTGATGCCACGTTTCTGAAGGATTCATATGGTGGCATCTTGTTTGTGGCTGTATGTCAGGACGGGAACGACCAAATATTTCCTTTGGCATTTGGTGTTGCGGATTCCGAGAATGATGCTGCATGGAGTTGGTTTTTATCTTATCTGCATGATACCATTGGAGATGTTGAAGATCTTGTTTTTGTATCTGATAGGAAAAACAGTATTGTCAAAGCTATTGCAACGGTTTTTTCCAAATGCATACCACAGTGCTTGTTTCATGCATTTAGAACGAAATATGATTTCCATTTATAAGAACAAAGATCTTTCCATACCATTTCGGAAGGCAGCCAAGGACCTACAGAGTTAATGATCACTCATTTTACATGCTACAGCTGTTCAGCATTAGTGTTGGAGCTCATCAGTATGTTGTTGTGGTCCCGAGCCTTTTATCCGAGAAAAAGGTACAACATTATAACTACTAATATTGCTGAGTCGATGAATAATGCAGTGAAAGATTTTCGAGAGTTACCCATTGTTGCTATGATTGACCGTATTCGAGATATGATGCAACGTTGGTTTCATGATCGACGTACAGTGGTTGCTTCTTATGATACACAGTTGACAGAAAGGGTTGAGGCACTTATTGGGGTTAGTGATGAATCTGCGCAACATATGAAGGTGTCCCCAATTGCATTGTATCAGTTTGAGGTACAAAATGGAAAACATAATGGAATAGTTGATTTAGAAAACCGTACATGCAGTTGTAGAGAATTCGATCTTGATCAGATTCCATGTGCACATGCTTTAGCTACCATAAAACATAGAGGATTACATTACACAACATTCACCTCATCCTACTACTCGACTGCTTATCTACTTTCAGCATACAGTGGTGAGATTCATCCAGTAGGCCATCAGGGTGACTGGTTGGTCCCAGCTGAGATTGCAAATATAATTGTTCTTCCACCTGTTGCCCGACGCCCACCAAGTCGACCAAATAAATAACGTACACCTTTGATTGGAGAAAAGATTATACACATAAGGTATAGAAATTGTTGGCGCCACGGCCATAACAGCCAAACATGCAATAATCCTAAAGTATCTGAACCATCTGGGTGATGAGGATATGCAAGAAATTGCTGTTTTATTTATGATTTTCTAGTTTTGTTGTATGTAATTGCATTTTTATTTTAATCATTGCAGGAGATGGACAATATTATTAACATTATTGTACTATTTTGAAGACATTATTGTACTATTTGAAATTGCTGTTTTGTTGTATGTAATTAACATTTTTATTTCGTATTTGGAAGACATTTTGATTAATTAACTTATGAAAATTTTGCAAGAGTTTCCTCTGTTTTTCTAACTATCCAAAACCTGATTTACCAAAGTCACCATTTGACAACATATGCATACACTTCAAATCATATTTCTGAATCATTTGTGCATCCTTCCGTTCGATGCGACTTTTCCAATCATTTTATCAAAGCAAAAAAAATTAACGTTTCCAAAATTTACAATTATTTTCAGAATAATGTCTTTTTTTTTTTGGTTTTTTTTGTATGTGCCAACCTTCGAACCCTTGTCTTTCAACTGAAAGTTAGAGTCTTAACCTCCAAATAAGCCCGAAGGCTGGCAAAGAATAATGTCAATGTTATGTACAATAATTTTTACATTCTCAATAATCAATATTCACATAAATAACAATTTGGAAAAAAGAACATGTCATTCTTCATCGTCTAGCCGTGTAGAGTTTGCAAATATTTCAATAGACATTTTCTTCCTGAGATCTTTCATTTGCTTTGCATTGAAATCAAACTTCTGTCTGTGTGTAACTATGTATTCAGCAAACATAAGGGTAAATGCACCACAGTGACCACTGCAATAATTTCAATATAATAACACCGTCAATTATTGAATCAATTAAAATAACAATCACTATAAAAATATAGAGTTCAATTTGACTCACGCCCCGCGTTGTTGTGGAACAGTATCAGGACCTAGTCTTTTGCAAGCGAATGGAGTGACCTGTACTTGTCTCCCCTTATGTTCAAAATAGTCTCCGTTATACATAAGTGAGAGCAAAAAATGTGCTAGTGGGGAGACATATTGCTCCCGAAAAGACGGTTTAGTGTCCTGATATAGAGAATCATACACCCGTACTTTTCTTTCAACAAGATTAACAGCCGCTAAGATCCAGTGATAACCATCCATGTTCACAGGCATCAATAACTACATTAAACACAAGTATGTCATTTAACTTATATAGATATTGAACTATTAAATAGCTGCATGATTACACTTACATTATCGATCTCCCACCATGGCCGAGACTCTTCGGGTCGTTCTCCGCGAACATACCCAAGGTAATAATCCTCCCATTTGAAGGTAAGGGGATCGTAGGCCTTTTCGATATGGTTTCATCTGGGTCTTGCGGAAGTTTTTTCCATATGTGTTGAAGGGTTGTCTACAAAAATTTAAAATATCAATATGTTATTTATAATTAATTCATAGAAAACATTTAAATAATTTTGATTTTAATTACAACTTACAAAGAATGATGGATCAATCAAGTTGTAATTTTGCGAAAATATTATCGGATGTGAAAGCTGGCGCCTTCGTAATACTGCCATATAAGCTTCAATGTGCTGTTTTTTTGTTAGATTAGGAACAAAATATTGCATTTTTAAAACTCATCATAAGTAACAGTGCAAATTAATAATATTACCATGAAATTAACAAAATAATTACAATTTATTTACTTACCCAGCCGTCCAACCGGTCGATTGCACTCTCAAACATTTTGAAAAAATCAGGAGTCGCATCCATTGGTTGCCCAATGTAGCACCTGTATATACGGTATAATATTTGGAGTAAATGACATTAAACATCACAAGAGTTAACGAAGTCTGAAAATAGGTGATGAACTTAAATTATGTATGCTTACCTAACTTTGTTATTCTTTTTGAAAGTCTCGTACTCAGACTGTACTTCCGAGTGAATCAGTTTTAAAGGCTCGAACTTAATAGGATTTGCAATTCGTGTCCTTTGCTTTTTTGGTCTAGTTGGGTCCACGTACGGGCTAGATACGAATGCAGAACGCTTACGCGTCCTCATACCATATCTTACGCCGAATGTTTTTTTCTCAAGAGCAACGACACTCTGATTACCTGTGGCACTAAGAATATTCGGCAAGGGAGAGTAAATAGTAAGCTCTAGGCATTGATCGGGTTTCTTTGCCTCCTCCTTTGAAACATCATTTTTAACATCAGTTGTATCATCCACGTTGTAGGTTGTATCAAAGAAGTCGTCACTCTGATACAGTGAATACAACAGTATACGGTTAATACAATGTAAAAAAGGAAATAACAAAATTGGACATGATTAAATAAAACAAAAATTACCTCTGGCACCTTATTTGCAATTTCAAATTGGTCATTACTGCCTGCTGTCTTGCAAACAACTTCTATCAATTTTTCAACTCCTTTACGCATCTCATCCAGTTTTGTTTGTAAAGTTGCAAACCCTTTGTCAACTTTCTCATTGAGTGCGGTCATAGAAGTCTGTAGAGACTTTACTTCTATGTGCAGGCCATCCATTTTTTTATGCAGATCTTGTGAGTCCTATCATAATGTAGTGGGAAGTTAAATTAACATTTATATATTATTTACTGAACAATACAATTAAGGGACAATATTGGCTACATACCGATCGACTCCGTCTAATAGGCCGCTCTTCTTGTATTTTAGCTTTCTTATCTTTCAATTGTCGTTGCTCTTCTTTATCAATATCATCACTCTGATTGTCATCACAATACTCATCATCTTCCTTATCACCAATCTCTATATATGGGGCACGCGGATCATTTGAGATGCTAGCCTTCTCCAACCCCGTCAAATATGACAAATTCAATTCTTCATCCGTGGGTTTCAAAGTTTCAAACGTGAAATCTAACCAATAAAAAATAAAAACAAACAAGATAGAGTTATAATAAATTTTATATACCTAATATTACTCTGTTAATTTAATTCATACCTTTCGCCTTATGAAAATCTCAGTTCTCAAAGCCTCATATCCAGGAGTCATTTTGACTTCCCAGTTCAGAATACGATGGGCTGTACGAGACACCCTGCTAGCATAATTCAGCTTTGAGTACAGCGGAATCACTTCAATAGCCCACACCTAGCAAATAAAACAAAAAGATCTTTCAATAAGAGTTTTAAAGAATTTAAGGGTAAAAAATGTTAAACACATAATATTACTTGAAAAGCATACACAAATCCATACAAGATTGATATTCTCTACTAGTATGGTTCGGATCGTTTTTAGCCTTCTCCATAAACCTCTGATCTCTACCTTTGCAACAAGTCGATAATAAATTGAATGTCCTTGAATATACATAGGAACCCCATGGAAACCGATTGAATTCTTCTAAATTATCCACTAACTTCATTGCCCAATATTCAACCTTATTCCTCAAGTCCTTTCCAAGCAATGTCATCTCTAAGATCAGCAACAAAGCTAATTTAATCATATCATCATTATCATTTTCTTCCTCAAGACCATCTTCGAGCAAACTTTGCAATTTGAGTCCAGTCACTTTTTTGGCTCCCTTAAAATATTTATACCGAATTCTATCGACATCATCTTTCTTTGGGTTTGTAGTAGGGACGACTGTATCCCCAAGACGTAGACCGCTCACGAGACAAAACTCGTTTGCACTAAACCTGTATTTTATTCCCACCAATCAGAAACCACATTTCATTTTTAGCATCTTCCACATGACACTCCCGCAACAAAATGTGATGACAAAATTGACCCGTGAAGCAAATTTCATTAACATCTAAAAAATGTCCAAAGCACATTCCTCTTAGTTTTTGTTGTTGTCGTTCCGTCAGCTTACTCTTAATCAATCCGATGCTTTCTCATTTACAATATGTCGTCATTTTGGCATGGAAAAAAAAATTTCCTTAACTTTCATTGAATCAATCAACTTATCACTTGTCATTGATTATTAGCCTGCAATAAAAAAAGATTTCGAATTCATCAATAAACTAAAAAATATAACGCTTAGAAATATAGATTACAATAATGAGATTAACCAAGTAACATAAACAATTCAATCCTAATCTACATACCAATATTTACAAATACATAACATAAATATTAATAGTTATAAAACTAAGATACAAGGAAAAATGGTCGAATTGAAGACAGTATTTCAGTATTTCAATTTTATTTCATCGGGTCACGTTGGCCCGATGATTTCATTTCATCGGATCGTAGTGGCCCGATGATTTCATTTCATCTAGTTTTGTTTTATGGTGATAGTTGCAACTGGCCGATGGTTTAGTTTCATCGGGCCACTTAGACCCGGTGGCCTCGATGAAACTAAACCATCGGCCAGCTGAGACTCGATGAGTTTTTCATCGGGCCGCCGTCGGCCGATGATTTAGTTTCGTCGGGTCTCAGTGGCCCGATGAAACAAAACCATCGACCAGCCGTGGCCCAATGATTAAATTTCATCGGGCCCCCGCGACCCGATGGTTTTGTTTCATCGAGGCACGGTACCACCATTATTCATTTTTTTTATTTTTTTATATTTATTATATTTTAAATGTAAGGTAAAATTATAATTCTATTAATTAAATTATTTAAGGGCAAAATTGTCTTTTAAAAATAATTTGTAATGATTGACCGTCAAATAGTTGATAAAAGAACCAATTTGATGTATTTAGGAAACGTTAGAGATTACGCGAACTAAAAAAGAAAATGTAAATACAAAAATGATGTTTTTTCAAATTTTATGAATTAAATTGAAGGCCTCTCTTTTTTTTATATAATTATTTTTTTGAGTTACAATGTAAGATTGTAATTCCATAGGAAGCATCAGCAAATAAACTTTTAAAGGTTATCGTTACTTTTTGATAAAATTCAATTGAAAATGCGTTGAAAATATGTTAGCGTGATTGTGTGTCAAGACTATTATATATAAGAAAGTAATTAATGTTTTTAAAAAATTAAAAAAACATATATATATATATATATATATATATATAGAGAGAGAGAGAGAGAGAGAGAGAGAGAGAGAGAGAGAGAGAGAGAGAGAGAGAGAGGAAAATAGAGGTTAATTGCAAATGAAAGAGTATTATTGATATTAATACGTGGGTTAATTGCACTCACACCGTTTTATAATACTACTAAAATTTATAAATACCTAAAATTAATGCATATATATTTTTAAAGTCAATCTATTAATTGAATAATAGTTTGATCTTTGTAGTTATTAAATAAAATGTTAAAATATTTTATAATTATTTATTTATTTAAAAAAAACCTAAATTACCATAATTTTAATTCTATACTAAATTAAAATTAACTCCATTTTCATAACTTTAACGCTAACATCATCACCAATCCATCCATTTCTACTTAACTTCATTTTCATCACATCTCTAACCAATACAAAACATTAAAAAAAAAAAAGTAAAAAAAAACACACACAAAAAATATTCAAACCCAAATATTTCTTTCTTAAGTCCATTTTCATCATAACCAACTAATATAGAATATTAAAAAAGGGATATTATTAAAAAAACTCCCACTGTTTTTCATATACATCATTTTAGCTCCCACTATTTCAGTATTTGTTAAAAACACTCCCAAATTAACTATTCCGTCCAAAAAGTTAATTAATAACACTATTAATGGGTAAAATAACAACAATACCCTTAACATGATTCAAAAAGTCTACTGTAGCAGTCAAAGTTTTTGCTACAGTGGGAGCTTTTTTGCTACAGTAACATTTGCTCCATTTTGCATCAGTAGATTTGCTACAGTATCTATTCAAAATTTTTTCGGCCCGGTTGAGGAGGAGATTGACAATTAAGGAGGAGATCGACGAGCTTTTCACCCTGAGGGTTCGATTGGAACCCAGAAATTGGTTTGCTCCAATCGAACCCTACCAAAAAAAAAAAGTTTGGAATAAACCAATTTCAAACCCAGATTTCTAGGTTCCAATCGAACCCAGAAGAGGGTTCGAAGGGGAACCCATAAAATGGGTTCAGAGGAGCAGTCGTCTCCACCTTCTTCTCCGGCGCTGGTTGAGGGACCTTATGGGAACTCTTCACACAACTAGATCGCAAGTCGCCTTCAACCAGAGGGAACTCTTTTGGGCCGGATCGCGCCATTGGGGTGAAAAGCTCGTTGATCTCCTCTTCGTCGAGCTCCTCATTAATCGTTGATCTCCTCCTCAACCGGGTTGGAAAATTTTTTGAATAAATACTGTAACTGCATGGAAAAATCGAACAACAGTACTGTAGCAAAACTTTGACTGCTACAGTAGACGGAATAATTAATTTGCGAGTGTTTTTGACAAATAATAAAATAGTGGGAGCTAAAATGATGTATATGAATTTGTTGGGAGTTTTTTTTATAATATCCCTTTAAATTTTTTGTTTTACTTGTTGAATTACTTGAATACCCTTAAAATAAACGGTCAAACTTAACAATTTTACTTTTTGGATGGAAAACTTAACGGTATGAGTGTTTTTGACAAATACTGAAACAGTGGGAGCTAAAATGATGTATATGAAAACAGTGGGAGCTTTTTTGATAATATTCCTTAAAAAAAACTATAAAAAAGAAAATACAATAAAATGAAATTATTTGATATAGCATCTCCATCATAAGGAGTAAATATGCATGATGGACGTGATGGAGGTTGCCCTTCATCTCTTATGAAGCGCGACCTCCATATCAAATCCGGCCCAATGGAGCGAGCTCCATTTAATCCGAAAATAGATCTTCATTCTTCATATTTGTTTTATAAATTGTTTTAATATATTTATTTTTTAAATTACAAAAATAAATTTAAGTGTTTTTATTATTTTTAGGGAAAAAATTAAAAATAATTTAATTATGATACATAATTTTGATTTTAAATAAAATTAAAATTATAGTAATTTATGTGATATGTTCATAATATTTATTTAAATAGATATATAATTATAAAAATACTAAATTATCCTTCAATTAATAGGTTAATTTTAAAAATAACGGGTATTTTTTTACTAATTTTAGATATTTTATTTAAAATTTTATTAGTACTCATAAACTCAGCTAACACTTAATCCGATGAAAGGTGAACTTGAGTGGCAAGAGGTTTTGATGTGTAGAAAGAAGGGACCACACCGCTACACTTGTAAATCTGATAAGAGTAGGAGAGTAGGTACTGTATGATTAGGGGGTGTGATGAGAGATGACGTAAGGTAGGTGGCAGAGAAGCCAGAATGCCGACTTGAAGATGATGCAAGTAACAAGTCCAGTGGATTATATTACTCAAGTTTCTTTGTGAAGTTGCCTACCAGCTCATGTTATCGGAATTGATAAACAAAGCTATTAATAGTGTGATGAGAAAGATTCAAAATAATGAGGCAGATAAGGACAAAGAAAGCAGCAAGCCAGCGTTGGTGAGCTTTTTCTAGGTGGCCGGATGGCCCACTCTTCCATCCACTGTCTGTATAAAACAAGCAACCACAACTTTTTATATTTTCTTCAAAAGCTAATTACATTCAGACCTCTGAAATTTTATCAACTACATGCGAAATCAACTTTATTATTTATTGATAATAACATCCTCTACCTGTTAGTTGACTTCCATTAGATTTAACTGTTGACCAACTTTAATCATTAAAATAACCAAAATACCCCCAAAAATAATATTTTCTATCTATTAAATAAAAAAATAATATTAAATCTCTACCGTCCATCTCATGTGAGATGGACGGTAGAGATTGTTTCTTTTTTTAAAAAAAATATTATAAAAATTAAACTTCAGATCTCTACTGTCTATCTTTCAATGGATGGTGGAGATCTAAAATTTATTTTTTATTTTTTAAAAAATAATTTTTTTAAAAAAAATGAGTTTGAATGTGGAGAGTCAATCTCCAGATTGGATCTCCACCGTCCATCTAATCAAATGGATCTCCTAAAAAGAAAAAGAAAAAAAAACTTGCTAGAGATCCAGCCATGACTGAATCTCCAGCGACGAACCCAGAAGGGTTCGTCAACGATCTGAGTTCGCCTTCAAAGGTGAACCTAGATCTAGGCATTTAAAAAAAAAAATGGGATGAAGAGCCCAGTTTCTGGGTTCTTCGAAGAACCCAAAATAACCCAGATCTGGGTTCGCCTTAAATCTATAAATTAAAAAAAAAACTGGGTTCTTCGAGGAACCCAGAAATGGGTTCTTCGAACGAACTTAGAAGGGTTCTTCGAAGAACCCATTCTAGGTTCTTCAATTTCTCGATTCGAAGAATCGAAGAACCCAGATCTAGCTTCTTCGATTCTTTGAAGATCTTCAAAGTTCCAAAATTTATTTTTTTTTTCGGTAGGAGATCCATTCTCCAGATTGGATCTCCACCGTCCATCAAGATTGATGGATGGTGGAGATCCAATCTCCATTAACTATAATTAATTTTTAATTTTTTTATATAAATCCTAACCGACCTGTTATTTTATAGATAGAGAGATGAGATTTTTTCTTAATTTTTTAATTTTTCTTTAATAAAATAAAATTTAAAAAGTCTAAAAAGACGAAAATACCCCTGACCCTATTAAGTTTGACTAAAGTCAACTAACGGCAAGGGAGGTCGTTGTCAATAAACTGATAAAGTTGATTCCGCTTGTAGTTGAAAAAATCGCAGGGGGTGTGAGTGCAATTAGCTCTTTTTTCAATGCCTCAAACCCAAATAAATTGTTATTTTTTTTTATAAAATAAATACACTTTTTTTCATTTGTGGAACGGTACCATCAACAATTTCAGGAACACAATTGATGAGTGTGGTATGGAGGATCTTGGATTTACGGGTCGATGTTTACATGGTTTAATGGGCAGGCCTAAGGATCTAATTCAGAAACACCTTGACCAATTCTTAGACAACACTTTTTGGTCTCAAATGTTTCCCCATTCAAAGGTGTAGCACTTGAATTTCAGCAGCTCGAATCATAAGCCGATTCTCATCTCCATCTCGAATGTTCGTAGTGGCAATCCTACTGATCAAGTTCGATGGGGCTGTAGATTTCATTTTGAGAGTTGTTGGGTGGATAAGGATAAGTGTAGGGATATTGTGTCAACTCCGTGGCAGTACTCCAGCTAGGGTTCGTCTCGAACAACGGTGGTGGGATACGTTACGCCATTGTGCTACTATGCTAGTGTAACATCCCGGATTTCGGATAATTAATTTTATATATGTGAATATAAATTTTGTGATTGGAGGGGGTGTAAATGTAATTAAAAGTATGTCTATTTTTATGGTTTCCAGGTGGACCAGATTGAACAGTCGAAAATGATGCATAAAAAAAATTAAAAACTGAGGCAGTGAGTATCGCGACCTGGTCACCGCGACCCCAGGTCGCGATGGGCCGCTTGCGATGAAATATGAAAATTTTGGCAGTGAGCATCGCGACCAGTCACCGCGACCACAGATTGCGATGAACTGCTCGCGATGAAAATGTCAAATTCTGGCAGTGTGCAACGCGACCACCAGCGCGACCAAGGTACCGCGAGGTGTGCTCGCGATGAAGGCGGTGCAAACGCTCCAGTGAGTACTGCGACCTGGTGGCGCGACCACAGGTCGCGACGACCGAAAAATATATAAAAAAAAAAAAAGGTAGCTTCTCGCAGAAGCCAGAAAACACAGAACAGAAAGAAGAGAGAGGAGAGACCGAGGAAAAAGAAAAGAAAGAAGAAGAAAGAAGAGGAAGAAGAAAGAAGAGGAAAGAGAGAGAAGAAGAAGAGGAAGAAGAAGAAGAAAAGATGAAGGAAAGAGAAAAGGAAGTGTAGGAAGGAAGAGAAAAGAGAAGGAAAAAGGAAAAAGAAAATCGTGGAAACGCGATTTATCGAAAAGAAACGGTATCCAGGTTGGTGTACATTCGTTTTCGAACTTTTTACAAAATGTATTTTGTATTTTTAGTCTGAATCCGCAGTTTATTTAAATATCCTATTGATTTTATATATCTATTGTTGATTTTGGAATGATTTTATGAATAGATCGCATTTTGATCGTATTTCGATTGTTCCGATTTTGTTAAAAATACTTGATTTAGGTATTTGTATGACAACGGTTTTCGGTTTAAAAAAGGAATTTAGAATGATTTGAAAATCCGAGTAGCGCTCCCTGAGTCGATCCAGCCGGGTCGGGTCAGGGGGTGTTACAGCTAGATTCTTGGAACAAGACTAATCTTCAACATCTTAAGCATGAAATTGCTCGAACTCAAGGCCAGTATCAACACTTTGAACAAGAACTTCTCGGGCCAGTCTTGGAGAGCTCTTCGTGACTAAGAATTGCACCTAGATAATTTATTAGTTGAAGATGAAAAATATTGGAAGCAGATGGCTCACACATCATGGTTGAAGAGTGGTGACAAAAACTCTAAATACTTCCATTTTAGAGCCATTTAACGTAGAAGGAAGAATACAGTTTAAGGCCTATATGATACTAATAATGTATGGAATTCTGATATGGAAGGCATGAAAGGCTTGGAAGAGGTTGTTAACAGCTACTTTGAGAATTTATTTGCTTCTAGTAATCCTTCCTCTGTTGACATTGAATCGATCCTTTATACGATGAAACAAAAAGTTTCTAGCCCTATGAACCATATTCATAATGCAAAGTTTACCGCAGATGATGTGTGGACGGCGATGAAATAAATGCATCCTTCAAAGGCTCCGGGTTTGGATGGCATGCCAGCTATTTTCTTTCAAAAATTCTATGATGTGGTGGATAGTGATGCTGTAGGTGCTTGTTTGGAGTGTTTAAATGAGGATAAAGAAGTGGATCACCTTAATTCGACTACCATTGTTCTTGTGCCTAAGATTAAAACAACGACTCGTATGGTGGACTGTCGGCCTATTAGCTTATGCAATGTGCTGTACAAATTTATTGCTAAAACTCTAGTTAATCGGTTTAAGCTTGTGTTGGGGTCTATTATCTCAAAGAATCAAAGTGCTTTTATTCATGAGTGGTTAATCTCGGATAATATTATCATTGGGTTCAAATGTCTGAATGTGTTGAGGAGAAGACAAAGGCAAAGGAATGAGTATATGGCTATTAAACTTGACATGTCAAAGACTTATGATCGAACGAAATGGCCTTTTATTCAAGGTATGATGAACAAATTTAGGTTTTCAGAAATCTGGGTTCAGAAAATGATGAAGTGTGTTACTTTAGTTTCGTATTCCTAACTCATTAATGGGGAGGTTAGGGGTCACTTAAAGCTTTCAAGAGGCTCGGATCTGTTTTTGATATGTGCAGAGGGGCTATCTTGCCTTTTTAGAGCTGCAGAGTCTAATGGTGATATTCATGGCATTTAATGTGGTAGAGAGGGCCTTCGGATTTCGCACCTATTTTTTACAGATGACAGTTTGTTTTTTTTTTTTAAAAAGCCACTGAGTTAAAGTGTTCAAAATTCAGATGCATTCTGGGTGTGTATGAAAAGGCATCAGGTCAAATGATTAATAGAGACAAGTCTGCATTTTGTTTCAATAATAGAATTTCTAGTAATAGAAAGGAGGAGCTGTGTTTGCGTTTGAGGATTCGTTTGGTCAGTTGTCATGAGCGTTATCTAGGTCTCCCTAGTTTTGTGGATCCCATTAAATGAGTTTTATTAAGTTCTATTCGTGATAGAGTTTAGAATAAACTTTAACTTTGGAGATGCAATTTGTTTTCGGCTAGTTGTAAAGAAGTTATGATCAAACAATCATCCAATTATTCCTGCTTATTCATTGGATTTGCATCGTTTAATTGCCAAGTTTTGGTGAGGTAGTGTGGATTTGAAAAAGAAGATGCATTGGGGTTCATGGCCAAAGCTCTGTGAAAACAAATTAAATGGTGGACTTGATTTCCGTGACCTCTTGCTTTTCAATAAGGCACTTCTTGCTAAGCAAGGATGGAGAATCCTTTGTAACTCAGAATCTCTAGTGTCGTAAGTGATGAAGAGCCTTTACTTTTGGTAACTCTACTTTCTTGTAGGTAGATGTATTAGCGTCCTCATCCTTTTTATAGCATAGTCTTGTTTAGGGTCGATTTCTTTTGGAATGTAGTATCAGGTGGCGTGTAGGAAATGGCAAGAAGGTGTCTATCTATCATGATCGATGGATCCCGAAGCCTTCTACATTAAGAGTTTTTCTCCAAGCAAGCTCCCTATGGACTCAAAAATGGTAGTCCTAAAAAATTTGATAGGAACATGGAATGTTGATTTAATTCGAGATTCATTTTCGGAAGATGAAGCAGATTGCATTTTATCTATTCTTCATTTGAGTAGACCTGATTCAATTTGCTAGGCATTTTGACAAGTTTGGTCAATTTTCAGTCAAGAGCGCTTGCTGGGTAGGTTTATAGATGGCCAATGCTTCGGCATGGAGCTCTTATTCTGTGTCTCCTTGTTCCGACTGGTGGAAATTTTTTCGGCACTTAAATATTCCTTCCAAAGTCAAGCTCTTTGTTTGGCGAGCCTTTCATGACTGGATTCCAACGTTGATTAATCTCGCTCGTCATTGCTTACCTGTCTCCAGTGTCTGCCCATTGTGCCATGTAAATTTTAAGTCTACAACTCATGCTTTATGGACCTGCTCTAAATTGAAAGTTGTACAAAGTTCTTTTGGTGCCTTAGGTTGGTGTCTCTGGTAATGTTTTTCCTTCCTTCGCTGACTTCCTTCTTTTCTGCAAATCCTCTTTGGCTTAAACAGAGATTATAGAGTTGTGTGTTGTTTTGTAACGAGTCTGGTTTCATAGAAATAAGACTCTCTTCTCGGACGGTTCCAATTTGCTGGTGGAGGATACTGTGCCTGGGTCGAAAACTTTCCTTGCGGATTGTTTAGCTACTAATAGCTCTGTTCCTTTAGGCCTCTCTCGTCAATTTCCTTTAGAGATGTGGCAAGCGCTTTCTCTAGGATGGTTTAAATTAAATTGTGATACAACCACTAATGCATTTCAAAAAGTTGTGGGGTTTGGAGTAGACATTCGCAATGATAAAGAGCTGATGGTAGCTGCTTTAGCTCAAAATTATCAGGCTTTGGTCTCGGTAGAGGTAGTTGAGGCCATGGCTATACCGCTTAGAATTCAATTTGCTGCTGATTTGGGTATCGGACCGATTGGAATTGAAAGTGACGCTTCTTCGATGGTTTCTGTGATTAATTCTAAAGATAGCCATCGTTCGGATGTGTGTTTAGTTATCTCTGACTATTATTCATCTTGTTCATTCCTTTTATGTTAAACATGTTGAGATTGTCCCTCGTAAGTGTAATGTTGTGGCTCATGGTTTAGCTAGATTCAGTTTAACGGTGGATAAACCTATGCATTGGCTTGAGGACTCTCCTCCGTGTGTGGAAGCTTTAGTTTCAGCTGAATCTTCTCATTAGTTGTAAGTTTGGTTGTTTCTTTTAAGGTGAATTGCACTCAAGTACCCTGACTTTTATCATAATTGCACGCTTAATGCCAGTTTTGCCATAATTGCACTCTAGTACCCGGTAATCCGTTGACCACCGTTAGGGTAACGGTTGACCAAACGGATTCCGGCAAAATGACGAGAATGCCCCTCAAAGCAAAAAAAAAAAAAAATTGAAAATCAGATCTTCGAACCCAGATGAACTGGGTTCGCGATCGAACCCAGCAACTGGGTTCGTGGTCGAACCCAGATCTGGGTTCGACCACGAACCTAGAAATCAACAAACCAAATCAACAAAAAAAAAAAAAAAAAATTTGAAAATTTTTTCGAAGAACACGAACCCAGAAATCTGGGTTCGTGTTCTTCGTGGTTGAACCCAGAAATCAACAAACCAAATCAACAAAAAAAAAAAAAATTTTGAAATTTTTTTCGAAGAACACTAACCCAGAAATCTGGGTTCGTGTTCTTCGTGGTCGAACCCAGAAACTGGGTTCGACCGCGAACCCAGCATCTGGGTTCGCGTTCGAACCCAGAAGCTGGGTTCGAACGCGAACCCAGAAATCTGGGTTCGCGATCGAACCCAGTTTCTGGGTTCGACCACGAACCCAGAAATCTGGGTTCGTGCTCGAAGAACACGAACCCAGATTTCTGGGTTCGTGTTCTTCGAAAATGTTTTCAAAATTTTTTTTTTTTTTTTTATTTAGTTTTTTTAAAAAATATTTTTTAAAATTAATTAAATATGATGTGGCATGTTCTTATTAGTTGGATGATTTTTTAAATTTTTTAAAAATAAATTTAAATGTAAAAGACCATTTTACCCCTGAATCCGTTTGGTCAACCGTTACCCTAACGGTGGTCAACGGATTACAAGGTACTAGAGTGCAATTATGGCAAAACTGGCATTAAGCGTGCAATTATGATAAAAGTCAGGGTACTTGAGTGCAATTCACCCTTTCTTTTATGAATTTCCCCTTTGTCAGAAAAAAAAAAAGAAACTTTTTCATTTTAATAATGCAATTAGCAAAACAATTTGCGGAAAAAAAAGCTACTAGCACGACCCGGACATCTACTTTCATAACGGAAGTCATCTACCCACACTAATTGCCCTTTTATATGTAATTGTAGGACAATATATACATATCATGGTTAAAACCTTGGTGGCTTGAAAGAGTTTATGAGGCTCCACCACCAAGGCAAATGACCATTGGTTGAATTTCATATTCTTAGGATATGAAAATATGTCTGGTAGCAATAACAAATAATAGTCTGAAAATTATATATTAAGTAATAATATTATAATATGCATTCTGTGTAATTGGTTTAAAAATATATTTTAACATTTTATAAAAGGAAAAAAATATATTGTGTGTAGTTAAATTAATTTGTATTAACTAGAAAATAAATATATATATATATTTCTTTATATGTTTTAATTAAAAATCAATTTAAAGTAATTTAAAATCATTATCTTTTCATTTTAAAAAATAAAGATTATGATAATAAATAATATATATGTTATTAATTTTATGAAAAGTATATTTATTAATAATAAAAAAGAATCCACTGTCCAATGTGGCTCGGCACTCATTCAGCCTGACAATGTTTCAGGTTCGAGTCGCTATCACCATTTTCCTCATTTAACCCATCATCTCCCTCATTCAATTCATTCAATCTCCCTATATTCAAAATCATCTACTAAAAAAAAAATGCTTTCATGTTCATCACCACCATCCATCTATCTTTCACAGACAATCCATCAACCATCCACCCAAAAACTAAAAAACCATATCGCAAAAAAAAAAAAAAAAAAATAGGGATAGGAGCATATCTGCTTGACCTGTAGATAGAACGGTACTCCATCTGCGATGAAACCAGTTCGCATTTTTAGGTTTTTTTTTTCAATTAAAAGGAAGAGATATGGATTTTTCTAAATTTCTTCCTTCTTAAAATTGTTTTTGAATTTTTTTTAAAAATTAATTAAAAAATGATGTGGCGTGTCCTTATTGGTTAGATGATTTTTTAAAAAAAATTCACATATAGAAGACCAATTTACCTCTTTAACCGTTAAGTCCACTATTAAGTTAACGGTGGTCAATGTGATCAAAAGTACTTGAGTGTAATAAATGGTAAACTGATATTATGCGTGTAATTATGAATAAAATCAGGATACCTTAATTCAATTCACCTAAAATACAAGTACAAAATAGTGAAAAACATTAAAATGACGTTTCTAGTTTTTATTCAATAAAAGTGTTTGTTTGTTTTTTTTTTTTTTTTATCATTTTCATTAAAATAAAAGACTGACGAATGTGTTTCTCATTTTAAAAAAATATAAAATGTCATTTGTAAAATTATAACAAACCTACCTTAAGTTTCAATAAAAACCGAAAGGAGAGCATTTAAAAATTTGTTCCAAAAGATGAAATAAAGTTGCCTTAGTGTGATATGTTACTCACTCACATTAATGAAGTTATGAGATCGAGTAGCGTCTCTCTTACTTAATTCTAAATTATAATTTTTTTTTTTAAAAAAGAAAAGAAATAAGTTACAGTATTATATTCCAATGCTTACTAACTTTTAAGAATTAAATATGGAAATAAAAAAGAAATAAATTTTCTTCCACCCGTGACTTAAATCCTAATTTGTGTGTGATCTACACCATAACATAATTCCACAAAGTGTTAATACACATTGAAATTCTTTAAAAATCAAAACAAGTTCATGTCCATTCAGAGAAAAGCTTTGATGCATCTTATAATAATATTATATTATGTATAATTGGATTAAATTTGATTAATAAATCATAATACATGGCGATGACATGAGTGAGAGGCTAACCATTAACAAGGCGTGTTACTTTTTTTCTCGTCCCCTCATTAGAATTTCAAATTAGTGAAGCATACAAACCATGTTTGGCACAGCGTACAATACTGGACATAAATTGGATCGCACTATATTGGATTAAAGAGTAATACTAGAATGTTTAAAATTTTTGCTCAAAATTCATGTTTAAATGATATGGTATATGAATCGTAAACACCATATAAATTATTAAATGATGAGGTAAATCATGTATTTTTGACAGCTCACACGACACGCCATTTGGGAATGAATTTGGGCAACCTAACATTACTCTCCAAAATTATGCCTAAATGACGTGGCAAATGAATTGTAACTATCATATAAGTCATTAGATGATGTGGTGAATGATGTGTTAGTTATAACTCATTTGTCACTTCATTTGTCCAAATAATTTGGATAGGTTAACGTTAGTCTTAAAATTTAATACTATATGAGTACAGGATTGCACGACAATTTGGGATTGGTTAATTTTTAATTTAAATGTAGAATTATAAACATATTTGAATATTAAATTTTTATATTTAATTAAAATATATTTTGGAATGCTTAAACAAAAATAAAATAAATTTCAAAATAAAGGTTGCCTCATCCAGTCTTCTTAACCATTGGCACAATTGTAATATGAAAAAAACAGTAGGATCACTTGATTCTAAAATTAATATGAAAATCTTTGAAGGATTTAAAATCCCTGAAGAATATAATTTGAGGCTCCGTAGTTTGTAGTCGATAAAGTTACAAAAATTCTTGTATGGGTTAATACAATCTGGGCATATATGATATAACCGTCTCAGTGAATATCTGATAAAAGAGGAGTATATTAATGATCTTATATGTCAATAGTCTTCATATAAAACAATCAGAATCTAAAATTTTCTATTATTGTAGTATATGTTGATGATATTAATTTAAGGATAAGTTACAATGCACCTATCTAAGGTATCCCTAATTACAGACGAAATCAATTTTTTGAAAAATTGATTGCAGATCCCCCGCCATTAGCGTTGACTATAAAAAAAGAAAGTTATTTATTAAAAATATGTAAAAAGATAAATATACACCAGTTAAAAAATCTAAAATAAAATAAAAATTAATGTATTATGGATCTCCATCATCTAAATGGATGAGATCCATTCATAAAAAAATTTTAAAAAAATAAAATTAAATATAAAATCTCCACTGTTCACTTGGAGGCTTATGTAAAAATAATAATTTAAAAGAAAAATTAAGGATATGGTGGAGATTGGATCTCCACCAAATTCATCTGGCAATGGGTTCAGGAACCAGAGGAGGCTTGAGCCTCCCATGGTTCGCGTTCCATGGTGGATTCACCATGCATCCACCCTTCTCTCTCCCTTATTCTTCTTCTCTTTTTTTTTTTTTTTTTAAAATCTCCACCTTCCACTCAGAGATGAACAATGGAGATCTTAATATTTTTATTTTATTTTTTTAAAAAGTAAATATTAATTTTTTAATAACAATTTAACTGTTTTTTTATAAATATTTTAATAATAAGATGAAATGACCAAAATATCCTTAACATTATTGACTTTGACTAACGTTGACTAATGGTAAGGGGGTTTGTAGTTAATTTCCCTAAAAGTTGATTCTGTCTGTAATTAGAGATAACTCAGGTAGGTGGGTTGTAATTTTTCCTAAAATTTATATGTTTTTAACGGTCCACTGTCGTTTTTGATAGTCAACGCTAACAATAGGGAGGTCTGTAGTTAATTTCTCTAAAAGTTTATTCCGTCTGTAATTAAGGAATACCTCATGTAGGTAGGGTGTAATTTGTCCTTAATTTAATTGGAATTCTTAAAAATTGCCGAATATTTGAAGAAATAATTTGAAATGAAAGACCGGGAGGAAAATAAAATACTATCTTAACCTCGAGCACATATCAAATGAAATACTAGTCCATCAACATATTTTAAAAGTATAATATGAATATTGCCCATCCATTAAGTTTCCCTGTGGTTGTTAGATTTTTTGATACTAAGAAAGATCAATTCTGACCTAAAGAAGATGATATAAAGATATTTAATCCTGAAATACTATATTTTAATTCGATTGATGCTTCATTATATTTGGTACACTTTAATAGATCAGATATATGATTGTCAGTAAATTTTACTTGTAGTATCTAGTTTAGCATTAACTCAAAGACATTTGAATGAAATTAAACACATTTTTTGTTGGCTTCGTGGAACAATATATTTGAGATTATTTTTTATAAAACCATCAAATTTTGAGGTCTAATTGGTTATGTTGATACCTGGTATCTATATGATCCCCATAAAGCTCGTTCACTAATAGGATATGCTTTTACTCGTAATGACATAACAATCTCATGACGTTTTACAAAACAGGCTTTGATTTCTACTTCCTCATTATTTTGAAATCCTTGCACTCCTTGAAACAAGTTGAGAATATGTATGGTTAAACTAATTATTCATTATATTCAAAATACATGTAAACTTCTATCACCCATAGAAATGCCAAATCCAGTATTTTAAGATAATGCGTTTTATATTGCTCTAAAGTTTTTTAATACTCTATAAACTTTCACAAAACCAACCAATTGATTTGAAGCAGATTCATTTTACAAATAATCTTGACCATTTATTTACTAAAATATTGTCAACATTAATATTTTAGAAGTTAGTATGTGTTATTGTATGAGTTGGCTGTACAAACTATAAATTAATATAGAATTTTTTTATTAGGGGGCACAAATTTTTGACGAAAAAACTAATTATGGATACTCCTTTTTTCTCTTAGATTGAATTTTATCCCACTAAATTTTACCAATAAATTTTTAATGAAACAGTTTTAAGCACATTCAAAACCAGTGGATCCAACACATCATTGTATATATATATATATATATATATATATATATATATAGTTGAAGTTTTTGTCCCACCAAGATTTTCTATAAAACTAAAATACAATAAAATTGATAAAAATTCGAAGGGAAAGTATTATAAACAGATGGCTTTTCACCTCACCCTCTCATTGGATGCATGGACAATAGGTGGCATGCAATTTAATTTTAGTAATCTAGCATTGCATTTATTATAATTTTTTTTGAAAGGGTACAATTACAATATCAATATTTGTCAGGATCTACCGAATTTGGATATCTACTCTCATAACGAGAGAATACTACTCCTACAATAAGGATATAAAACTACCCATATATACACATGATGTAAATCGAACCCCTCACCAATGAGGTGAAAGGGAGATGCACTAACCAATTTAGTGCAAGTGAATATGCGCATTTATTGTAAATTAAAAGGTGACAATTGTGATTAATTAATGGAGTCCCTTTTACTGCCTCTCTCTTTCTATACATATATATATATATATATATGATTTTTATTTTTTAAACGTAAAATTATAGGATAAATTACTGTCATGATCTATTGAGATTAATCACGTATTTTAAATATTTATTATTACAATAAAAAAAATTATTTATATATATTAATAAATTTATATAATAAAATTTAAAAATTTATTATTAAAATAAAAAAAATGTATATAAATCACTTAAATTATAAATTATTAGGCGGGTTATTTTCCTTGTAATTAGAGAGCTTTGGCTGAAATCAAGGAATAAAATCGATGTCAGTTTCTTATTTTGATTTTCATCGTTTTGACTTTTCTATTTTAAATTTTTGTTTCATTCTATAATAAGAAAAAACGTGATAGAATAGTTTTATTTATTTATTTATTTTTAAAAAAAGAAAAGAATGTGATAGAGAAGAAAGTGATGATTCACGTGTAAGAGTCGGCAAAAGCAGTCAATAAAATGTAACTACGGGCAGGCAGGACAGGAGGACGCATTATTACCCGATTCTGTGGGCATTAATTATATCCGAGCCAACATTTGGGTTCTACCAACCCAATAAAAACTATAATAAATATCAGTAAGATTAAATATATACTGATATTTAAAAATTTTATTATTAAAAAATAAATATTATATTATTTATTATCTAATAAATATAATAAAAGAAAATGATTTAAAATGATAATATTTGAATCCAAACTTTTTAAAAATAACATCTAATTATTATTTCTTATTAAAATAACATATATTTTTAGATAAATTTTTAAATACCATTAATTAAAGTATTTGAGTGGAGTGAATTTCTTTTAAAAGAAGTATGAATGAGACTCACAAAATATAAGAAGTATTTATTTTTCGAGAAAAGAAAATAAAAATAAAAGTTATTTTCTTTAACAAATTTATAAGAGAAAAGAGGAGAAAGAGAGTTAGGTGGGAACTATAAAGAGAAGATAAAATAAAAAAAATAGATGATATGTTTCATGAATTATAATTTGCAGCCTCCGGACTATATCTATTAGTTTGCACCCTTTTTACTTTTTTGCAAGGATAATTTGTCTAAAACATTAAATATGTGTTATTTCTAATCAAATTAATAATTCAGTGTTATTTTTTAAAAATACTCTCTTATATAAGTGCCATTAAAAAAAAACTCATATTATACTTATAAAAAGTAACATTTAATTGTAAATAATAAAATGATACAAATATAATTCATCATAAAAATATTTAAATGATATTGTATCTTAATATAGTCAATTACAATTATACATATGTTTATATATATATATATATTAGTCTTGTCAAATAAAAAATAAATAAATTATTATTATTTAAATAACAAGATATTAAAATAAATTTGTTAAGATTATCCTAAAACAAATATAAACAATATAAACTATTAATTTTTAAGAGAAAAAATAATTACTTATTAAGTTTAAAACGAATCTTAAATTTAAATTTTAATGACTAATAAATATAAAAAATTATAATAATAAAATATATTTTTAATTATAAAATATATAAATTAAAATATTGACAAAAATATATTAAAGTTAAAATAAAAAGGTCTAAAAAGACCTTTAAAAAAATTCATTATTAAAAAAAGAAAAAATTTTAAGATATAAAATGTAAAAAAAAAATGAGTTTGACAAAAAATGTAAAAAAGACCTTTTAGTTTTTGTTTAGTTTTTAATATTTTTATTTTGAAATTAATTTGATGTTTTAATTTATTTAATATGTTATTATTATTAAAATAGTTTTGATAATATGATTAGTTTAGTTAGGATTATTTTGTTTAAATATAGTTTGAGGGTAAAATGGTAATTAGTGTTGTACAATAATGGTATTTTAGGTAGTTCATAAAAATACAAGTGTAAATTAAAAAAATTAATGGGCAAACTCATCATTTTAACAAATAAAATAGTAATGAGTGTAAAATTGTATTTTAATTTATTAAGTTGTTATATATACGGTTTAAATATTTATTTTTTTAATTATAAAATATTAATTTTTACAATACGATAAAAAAAATACATTTTATATATAATATTATATATATATACATAATAAAAGTTGAACCCCAACTGAAAAGGTGTGCACTACCTAAATTATTATTAGTAGATGTGGGTTATAATATATTTATTAAAAACTAAGAACACTCAAAATGATAATAAGAAAGCTGTAAGCTGTCTAACAATATGTTGACATCAATTAGGTATTATGATGTTGACTTGATGTCACTGCTAAAGAATTATGAGTGGTGGAGGTGGAGCAAGTAGAGGAAGAAGAATCCATGTTTATTTCATTTTAATAATTAGTTTGGACCACTAGAGATATGTAGATGCCAATGATTTGTATGGGTGGATGGAGGGTTCAATGAATCCTCCTATGACTGACTGACTGTCCATTAAGATATGAACAAAACAAAGTCTACTTGTCTTTGCAAAATAAAACAAAAGATCAGAAAATTTTGTATTTATTACTAAAATAAATTTTAAAATTAGTCTTAAGAGGATAAACAGTTTCCAAATATCAATATGTAAAAAAAAGTATTGTTTCCTAAAGATATATATATTAAAAGAAAACCATAATAATATATTTATTTTATCGTCCAATCCTTCATTTGTTGTCTTCTGAGGATTTCTCCAATCTTGTGTGTGTGGGCATGCTCAGCTACATAGCTCGTGACTATTGAATCTCCAAAATTTTTTTTTTATCTTATTGAATTATTAAATTATGAAATAATTAATTTAATTTCAAAATAAATTTAAAAAGTTTTGTTTTTAAAATTAATAATTTTAAATATTAACTAAAGATTAAATATTCTTTTGTTTATATTTGATTCTTATTAATTTTTAAAAAATAACTTTATATTTTAATTAATTCTATTTCTTATCAAATCTCATATTACAGTAAACAATAAATTATTTATTTTATTTTATTTTATAAATTGTTCAATTTAATACTACACACCAACAATGTCGGTAGCTTAAGCGGAAATAAAATTTAAATATAACTTTATCAACACTCTTATGTCTCAAAAGAAATAAAAAATTTTGTACACATTCTTTATGTGAAGAAACAAAGGGTTTGTTTTTTTTTTTTTTTTCATATATATATATATATATTTAAAATAGGTAATAATAGCACGGGTGGGCGGATCAGAACAATGGAATATAAAACGACAAAAGAAAAGCAATAATGCAAGAAGAAGATTCTACATACATTTGATATGGCTTATTATTGGTTAATATCCTTTTCTTCTTAGAAATTTCAATTTCATATAATAAATACATATTTGACTTTATGCAATTTTTGAAGTCCGGGACCATCACAAAAAAAAAAAAAAAGTAAGCCTCACCTACCTAGCCGTGGCAAACGGTTCCATTTTTTCGGATTTTTCAGATTTTTAGATTTGAATTAGTCATTATTCAAAAAATTCCGAACTAATTTTTTTTTATCCAAAAATTCGAACAGAATTGGATATTTATTTTTCGAATTGAATTCGAATATTTTTTGATCTAACTCAGTTTTGTTTCAGACCAAATTTGGATATTGTGCGACTGGAATTATATTTTTTTCTCGATTATATTCGGGATGTTTTGAGACTGGATTAAGATATTTTTTTTAAAAAAATTCTTTAAATCTTTTTAAATTTTCTTTTAATAATATTAAGATGAATAGTTAAAAATATTTCAATTGAATTTCGTTACATTAATATTTAATAAATTTATTAAGATATTTTTATTGCTTTATATTTTATTTATTAAATTATATATAGTTAAGAAAAAAATAATTATATTATTTGACATATGAATAAATAAATAATAATGTAACTGCATGAGATAAGAGAAATAAATGAGTCTTCGTCCATATGTATTCTAATAAAAGACCGAAAGAGAAAGAATAGAACAGACTTGCACAAATAAGTTGCATATCAATACGCAAGTGCAAGAAACAATAGCTTCTAAGATGGTAGATAGCAATTGAAATATATTTTGAAATTTTTTTTTTTTTATGTTTTCATATTCAATCACATAAAAGGTTTTTATAATTAATTTTAATATTTTGTGCATATTTTTATTAAAAGTAAAATTTTAAAATAACGCTAATTACACCCACCTTCCCTGAGGTTTTACCAATTACAAGTGGAGTCAACTTTACCGTTAATGGACAAATACCTCCTTTGCCGTTAGTTGACTTCCGTTAGACTTAACAGTTGATCACCTTTAACCGTTAAAAAGACCAAAATACCCCTAAAATAATATTTTCTTTTTATTAAATAAAAAAAATAAGATTAGATCTCCCCCGTCCACCTCACCTGAGATGGACGGTAGAGATTTTTTCTTTTTTTTAAAAAAAAAATATTATAAAAAATTAAACTTCAGATCTCTATCGTCCATCTTTGAATGGACGGTGGAGATCTAAAATTTATTTTTTTAATTTTTATTAATTGAGTTTGAAATGTAGAGATCCAATCTCCAAATTGAATCTCCACCGTCCATCAACGGTGGAGATTGGATCTCTACTAAAAAAAAAGAAAAAAAAAAGAAATTTATTGGAGATCCAGCCAGCGCGATGAACCTAGAAGGGTTCATCAAGGAAGACGAACCCATTTGGGTTCATCACTGAAGGCGAACCCCAAGTTTCTGGGTTCGCCTTTGAAGGCGTACCCAGATCTGGGTTCGCCTGGGTTTGCCTTCGAAGGCGAACCCAATGACAAACCTAAATAGGTTCGTCTTCGTTGACGAACCCTTCTGAGTTTGTCGCGCTGGAGATCCAGCCATCTCCAGCAAATGTTTTTTTTCTTGATGGAGATTTAGAGATTGGATCTCCACATTTCAAACTCAAAATTTTTTTTTTAAAAAAAATTTAAATAAATCCTAACCGTTCATCATCTCAAAGATAAATTTTAAATAAAATTCTTTTGGTTGATTACTTGTGGGTTTTTCAAATTTCTAACTTTCGAACATTGGTTTGGTTGAATCGTTAAAAATTTATGCTTAAGTAGTTATTGGGTCGCACTAATCCGATAATATATCTATCGGGTCTACTAAACCCGATGACTAAATGATATGTTTCTTTTGCAACACGTTGCTTCAGAGTTCAAATTGTTTAGAAGTTAAGATCGGGTCTACTAAACTATTTGATGTTGCCTACTTCCTTATGCAATTTGTCCTATCATGATATAGGTTTCTGTTTCACCATTTTCTGGCCTAGATTCCACTATTTTTTCAACCCGATAGTAACAATCATAGGGTACAATCGACCCGATGAAAATCAAAGAAATGAAGAATGGTGTTCTTCGTTTTTTTTATGAAGGATTAATAAAGGTAAAACCAACTAAAACATAAATGTAAAATCTAGAAAAATAGAGGATTAATAAATTAAAAGCATTATGGTAAAAATAAAAGATGAACACTAACCTTACAAATATAGGTATAGAAATAGGATGGTGGGAGTTTAGCTAGAGATGAGAGAATTTGTTTTGGGTTTGTAAAGAATTAAACTAGTCAAAAATTAGTTGGTTATGTCAAGACTTTTAAACAAGTTTTGAGAGTTGGTTTAAACGAATTTTCAATGGTGGGAGTTTAGGGAGATGAGAAATAAAGATTTTGTTAGCTTAGGTTTGGCAAGAGGTCTGTGAAGAAGAGAAGAGAAAAAAAAATCTGAGTTTAGACCGTAAAGAAGAAGATTACAATATATATAATAAAACTATAATATATATAATTTAATAATAAAACTACAATATATATAAATTATATATATTACAATTTTATTATTATATTTATATTTATATTTTTATAAGTATTTCATCTTTAATTTTAATTTTATTTTTAATAAATAATATTATTTTTAAAATTTTTAAAATTTTTTAATTATTTTTATTTTTAATAAATTTTATCATATTTATTTTATTATATAATTTTTTTTAAATCTTTTTATAAAAATTTAAATTTTTATAACATATATCAATTGTTTATTGCACTATCTAAATAGATAAAGTTATTAAAAAGTTAAAGAGTAAAGCGTCATTATAATTTAATAATTTAATAAAAAAAATAAAATAAATAAAATATACTTTATGTCAGGTTTGACCATCAATATTTTAATTATTCGGATTAAATTAATATATTTTAAAAAAATTAAAAACTGTATAAAATAAAAAAATAAAAAAAGATTAAAAAGTAATATTTCTAAATACATTAAAGATTAAATTAATAATTATTCGAACTATTTAATTTTAATTTAAATAAAAATATAATTAAATATTAAAATATTCTATTATAATTTGATCTTTTATAAAATAATTAAAAAGGTGTTGTACACCTTATGTTATAAAACAGTGCACATAATATTGGTGTGACATATTACACATGTCGCATGTATAATATGATGTCCGTAGGCATGGCCCCGGTTCGGTTCGAACCGAACCGACGGTTTTGAATCGGAACCTTAGGTTCCGGTTCAAAACCGGTTTCGAAATCGGGACAGTTGGTCCTGGTTCCGATTTCCCTAAAAAAATAACCGGAACCGCCGGTTTGGAACCGGCGGTTCACGAAACCGCCGGTTTGGAACCGGCGGTTCACGAAACCGCCTGGTTCGGGCGGTTCCGGTTTTTAATTTTCTTTTTTTTAAAACAAAAAAAAAAAATTTAAAAATTTTGGCCGTTGGCCACACTGTGGCCAACGGCCATCTGCTGCCACCTGGCAGCAGCTGCCAGCTGCCAGGTGGCAGCAATGTAGCCGTTAGGGAGCCGTTGAACAACGGCTCCCTTGAAAAATTACCAAAATAGCCCCTAGAAAATTACAATTTAACCCCTAAAGTTTTAAAAATATTAATTTTTTTCCAATTCAAAAAACTATATAAACTCCATCAATTCTCCAATTTATTCACACAAATTCTCTCATTCTCTCATTCTCTCAATATTTCTCTCATCTCTAATTCTCTCAATATTTTTCTAATTCTCTCATTCTCTCAATCTTGCTATTATTTTTCACTACTTCAATTGTTTTCATTATTTATTTAAACACTTTATTTTATAAATTTATAATGGCATCACCATCAAGACCATCTATTTCCGGAGGTCAAAAATCTATTTTCGGAGGCCGAAGGTTCGTTTCCAACAGAAACGCTGAGCAAAATGAGCAGGTACTGGATTTAAATGTTCAAGAAGTGCAAAGTCGCCCTTTCCCAAAATACAACAACGATCGAAATTTTGCTGAATACATGCAAGAAAGAGAATTTGAGGAGGTAATTTTTGGTAATGAAACTCCTATTAATTTTAATCCTGATCATTCTCATCCCTCTTCTGGCGGTGGTCCCTCCTCTGCTCCAAACCTCCCAATCCCAAGTGAAACCGTACAATTGCCGCAGGGGCAGCCAGATTTGTCAAAGTACAAATCTGAACTTTTTAAAGTTCATATGAAGAGGGTGGAGAAGGATGGTTTAGTTATAGTGGTTTGCAATTATTGTTCCAAAGATTTTAAATGGAACAAATCCGGAGGGTACGGGACGTATTGGAAGCATATCAACAGCAAACATCCAGCCGAAGCTCACCATCAGTGAGGACAACACCAAATTGCAAGGTACACATCCCCTAACCATCCTTTATTTAAATATACTGATCAAAATAATAGGGACCAATTAGCAAGAATGGTAGCGACCGAACATCCCCCCTTTAGTTTTGGGGAAAAAACTAGTTTTTTAAAATACTGTCATAATGCTTTAAATCCCGCTGCATGTAGAGTACCTAGGACCACATTAAAATGTACTATGTGTGATATTTATAAAAAAGAAAAAAAAGCTTTAGTAAAATATTTTCAAAATTATCCGGGTCGTGTGTCTATTTGTGCCGATATCTGGAGTGATCATTGGCAAAAACATTCATACTTAGGACTCATTTGCCATTTCGTTGACCAATCATGGGATTTGCAAAAACGAATATTGGCATTTAGAGTTTTTGACGACACCCATACTGCTGATAATATTTATAAATTAATGAAAATTATTTTTAAAGAATATTGTATTGAGAGTAAAATTTTTGCAATTGGTTTTGATAATGCTGCAAATAATACTGCCATCGTTCCACAATTAATTCAATTGTGTCAACCCTATTTTGGCGGTAGATTTTTTCATCAAAGATGTGTTTGCCGTGTTTTAAATATATGTGTACAACATGGTTTGCAAACACTATATGAGTGGATTACACCAATTAGGGATGCTCTATACTATTTGTGGAAACATCCTAGCACTATGAAACAATGGGCTAGGTATTGTAAAGCTAACGAGAAACATCCAATTAGGTTTTCCCGTGATGTTTCAACTCGTTGGAACTCCACATATAAGTTGCTTTGTAAAAGCTACGAGTATAAAGAATTATTAGTTAGATTTATGCAGCATAATGTTAATACCATTAATTTATATGAACACCATTGGGATGTTTGTACAAAAATTTGCATGCTTTTAAAAGTTTTTTATGATGCAACAAATTCTTTATCCGGTATATATTATCCAACTTCACATTTATTTTTATTTGAAGCCCTTAATATTGTAGGTGCACTTAATGAATGTGCACAAATAAATGAATTAGTTTCGTGTGTTTATGCAATGCGAGAAAGATGGATAAACTATTATAGAGACATTCCTGTAATTTATACTATTGCATCAGTTTTTGACCATAGGAATAAATTTAATAGTTTATATGAATTTTTTACACTTTATTACCAATCTCTAGGGATAATGGACATAGATGTTAGTGGTTTATATAATAATGTTAGGAATTTATTTTATTCAATGTATAACGAATATCGTTCTGTTTATGGTCCCTCGCTGAACATTAATGTTCAACAATCGGAACCAAGCGGAAGCGGTAGTACTAGTCATTCGCGCTTTCCCTCTACATTAAGGAAGTTAGGGGCAAGCGTGTTTACCAAAAAAGCAAGGACGTCGGGGAGTTCGTCTTCATCAACCTATGTTTCAGAGGTTGATGTTTACATAAACACCTCCTTTGAGTTTTTGGACACCCCAGACTTTAACGTCCTACAGTGGTGGAGGGAGCACGCAACTAACTTTCCAATTTTGGCCATCATTGCCAAACAAATTTTTGGAACCCCTGTCTCGACCATCGCTGTCGAACAGGAATTTAGTGCAGGTGGCAATGTTCTGGACGAGAGACGAGCATTACTCAGTCCTGACTCAATACAGATCCAGGTCTGTGTTGACGACTGGACCAAGGCCACATACCGGCAGTAAGAATTGGATCTGGTGTCCGACGACAATGACTTTTTCGACACCAACGAGGATACAACGGCAACCGAAGGAACAAGCGACGATTGATCACATCCGAAACATAACAGGTAAAAGAACTACGTGGGCTTTAATTCCTCCTAGAGGATACGTAGGCAGCTTAATTGAGGTAAAATTAAGTGCAAGCCCTAATTTTTTTATTTATTTATTTAATTTTATAGTTTTATAATATTATCAAAATTTTATTTCAATTTTATCGTTATTTATATATTTAATTTTTTTATTAATTTATTTTTAATTTTTAATTTTTAATTTTTTTTTATTTTGGCCGGTTCCGGCGGTTTGGAACCGGCGGTCCAAAAAAACCAGGGAGGAACCGAACCAGGCGGTTCCCCCCGGTTCCAACCGGAACCGGGACCGGGACCTCCCCGGTCCCAGTTCTGGTTGATTAAAATTTGGAATCGGAATCGGTGGTTTCGAAATCGAAACCGTCAGTTCGGTTCCAATAGCCATGTCTAGATGTCCGTTTAAATTTACTTAAAAAGAAAAAAAGAAAAGGAAAAAAGATGGCCACATATAGTTTAAAATTTATAATAATATTTGAAAAGGACAAATTTATTGCAGGGTTACATCAATTCATGTGTTAATGTTTACTTTTTAATGGATTATTGCATGAAACACGAGTGACAATGACTTGTCGTTTTAATACCCTGTATTTGGAAACAGATGGCATAACATACTAGAAAATTATTGTTGTCTTTAATATAAATTTGGAAGGGTTTTTTAATTGGATAAAAGACTTTTTTTTTAATTTCAAAAGCTGTTTTTAGTTTTATTTACATCATTTGATAGTTATTCTAGTGGAATTTTTAGACTATTAAAAAATTTATTTTACGTTTATTGAGAGAAGCTTAAATTTTAAATTTTTTTTTCAAGTAGCTCATTTAAATTTTTAAAAATATTAAAATATATAATATAATTAATTCTACAATGATATTTTAACTTAAAATATGTCATTTTTTTATTAATTCTATCATTTTAAAGAGATTTTTTAATTGATAATTAAACAATCAACAATTTCTCTTTAAAAATCGTACTTGTAAAAACTGTATTTAAAAAAACTCTTCCAAATGGATCCTTAATATTCATTAATGTTTTAAAAAAAATCTAGAAGCTCATTTATTGGGTGGCGATTAACCACTATTTTGGTATGCGTCACGATCTCCTATCTTTTATAAAAAGCGATTATCGTTTTAATCCCTAATTTTTAAAAAATTATCAATTTTTTAAAAGCAGTTATGGTTAATAGTATCATTGGATCCTAACTTTTAGGAAATGTATCAATTTGGTCCATTTGACCAAATTTCTGCCAGTCAAACTTAATAGAATTGGTAAAAAGACTATTTTGCCCTTGACTCTATTTAAATGAGTTAAAATTATAATTTTAACCTCAAAATTTTAAAAAAATTATTAATAATTAGAAAGGTAATATAATTATTTTATTTTAATATTTAAAAAATAAAATTTAAAATATTTAAAATATATTTTTTAATGGATCTCCACTAATCAAATTTTGAATTGTTAAATAGGAAATGACTATTGTACCCTTAAGGTATTTATAAAATAATAAAAAAATAAATAACGCTGAAGCTACCTGAGGTTTGTTGAATTATAGTTGGAATCAAAATTTGTAAACACTCACACTGAGCTCTCATTATGTTAAGTTTGACCGTTAAAGGGTAGGTTCAAGTTTCCTCTTATTCGCGATCCATGGTGGATCCACCATGTCTCTCACTTTTTCTTCTACATTTTTTTTTAAAATATACAATCATATTTTTTAACGGTCAAACTTAACACCAGAGGAATTTTTTGTAAACTTTATTTTTGAATGTAATTCAACAAACCTCAGATATGTTTAATGTTATTTGTTCAATAATAAAATATAAAATAAAATTAAGAAATTAAAATGAAAATAAAAAATGAAAAACAAATAAAAATCAGAGGCCACCTCTATTGGTAGGGGCCTTACCTTCCAACTAGAGTCAGTCTCCTCATACCCTCTCGATCGCCAGCCAAACCAATGCAAACAACCATTTTTTTTAAAAAAAACATTTCACGCCCCGATCACCACCACCCCAAACCAACATAAATTTTTTTTGTAAATAAATATGTTTCAAATAATAAAGCTGTGTACCTTTATGTATCGAGATTTGCTGTGACTATGGAATTGTGTTGAATTGAAACTTGCCGAGAAAACAAAAATACTGAAATGATGAAATAGTAGGCTTCAAGGCACATTACAAATGGTGCTTTCCTTAAGACACTATCTGTCCCTACTATTCGAGTGATGTACCAAATTAAGCAAATATGCCTCCAAGATACAATAAAGCCTCTAATGTTTAATATTGTTGTGCACTAACGACTTAAACCACGAATGCTGTTGATATCAAACCCGCCAAGGAGACAATATTTAGTTATTGCAGTTTAATAGAATATTGGTAGTTTTATGCAAGAAATAAATGAAGCAATCTAGGATTGATTTTATAGATAATATGAAAATGAGGGAAGAAAGATCAAATACCCAGGTGGTAATTGCTTTTGTCGAATGAATCTGAAATGAATAAAGAGTGGGTATTTTATAGTATGCTTTGCACCCTTTCATAAAAAGTTTCACCATTCCATCGTGGCTTTTCAATTTGAATTAATTTAATCCTAGCTATTGATATTATCTTATAACTTCCACTTTTGATCCAACGATTCGATCATACCTTTTCATAAAGGAGAAATTACAGCTAACCTACATGAGGTTTGCCTTTCTACAGGTAGAAATAATTTTATCAAAAATTGACAGTGAACCCCCATCTAGTTATTTTTGTCCGTTAAAAATTAATGGTTGACCAAATCAAATAGTGAAAAGACGAAAATACCCCTAGAAGGATTTTTTTGACACTAATTTACGACATTACCCTAAAAAAAGACAAAAAAAAAAAAAAAATAAACTTCTACCCTTATAAAAAGATAAAAATACCCTTTTAATTATTTAGAATTGTTTGGATCCTTTTATAACTAAATTACCCTTTATGTAAATTAATGAATTATAATTTGAGAATTTTTTACCCTTGATGGATGGTATAAATTATTTGAGAATTTTTTTTAAAAAAATAGAAAGTGAAAAAAAAAAAATTAATATATTGGTAAATCTTGGTGTAGATCCAATCTGGATCTCCACCAACATCAAAAAAAAAAAAAAAAAAAAAACTAGAAAAAAAAAAAACGAAGAACAAGAACCTAGATTTGGGTTCTTCGAACGAGTTCTTCGCCGGAGAACCCATCTTGGGTTTTTTTTTTTTTTTTGTATATTGGTGGAGATCTAGGTTCTTTGACCAATCTCCACTCTGGATCTCCATCGTCCATCCAATCTGGATGGATAGTGGAGATCCAATCCAGACCTCTACCAAGTACAAAAAATAAAATATAAAAAAAATTTAATTTTTAATTTTCAATTTTTTTTGTCTTTTTCTGTGGGTAATTTCGTAAATTAGCGTTAAAAAATCTTTCTAGGGGTATTTTCATCTTTTTAATGTTTAATTTGGTTAATCGTTAGTTTTTAACGGTTAAAGATAACTGGAGGGTTGTTCACTGTCAATTTTTGATAAAGTTGTTTTTAGCTGTACAAAGGCAAACATCAGGTAGGTTAGCTATAATTTCTCCTTTCATAAAAGTCATACCATTAAATAAAAGTCACAACTTTACATAAAAGTTATATATTTTAATAATTAATTCTAGAAAATCAATAATTCTCATTTCATACTACATATTATCATATGTTACATTATTTTGAAAATTATTCCAACAATCCTCCACTATTTTCAAAATCAATGCAATTTGAAAAAAATGTCTTGCACAGGCTTGGAAATCTTATGTATAAATGAAGGTGTCTTTCTATTGAACCTTTCACTTAGCAAAATATATCAAAGTTAGTCCAGGTGGTAGGGTAGGCATACTTTGAACCAACGACCTTATCCAATTAACCGGACATGTATCACACATAATCTTTCAACATCTCAAGGGTTCTAAATCGCTGACTCGTGTAAAAGCCGTGCATCTACATCTTAAATTTTCATGAACGCTTTAGTAACTAGCCAGATTACATAAAGAACGACACCATCCTCGACACTCATATAGGTAGACGTTATCAGAAATGCCCCTGTAAAAGCATTCCAATAAAAATATATTATAAGTGTATTAAAAGCTTAAAGCTTATCCTTTCTAGAACATACAGGTACCAAAGACTTTACCATTGGAAGTATGTATAAATATTATAGTGCTTGCAATAACGATATATGATGTACTTTGCTCATTGAACCCAAGATCTTGATGTTTCAAGTGTTGGGTTGAGTTTCCCTCATTGGTGATATATAAATGTTGGATTCAATCCCATCCCCCTCGATGTTTTAGACACCAAATCCCTTGCAAGGCCTTTCGTAAGGAGGTCTGCTAGATTTTGACATAATCTTAAAAAATCAATGGTGATCACACTATCTGTGAGTAATTGTCTTATGTAACTATGTCTTAGACCAATATGTCTAGACTTGCCCTTGTAAATATGCCAATATGCTTTAGACAGAGTTGCATTATTATCACAATGCATAGATATAGGAGATATTGGTTTTGTCCAAAAAGGAATTTATGTTATTAAATTCCTTAACCACTCCGCCTTTTTACTACATGATGCTAAAGCAATGAACTCAGCAATCATGGTGAAATTTGTTATACATGTTTGCTTTTTGGAACCCCAAGAAATTGCTCATCAACCAAGCGTAAAAATCCATCCACTTGTGGATGTATGATCATCCTTATTAGTTGTTGCGTGTCAAATTGCACCAGGCCCAAAATGCCAAAACCACCAAAGGACGCCCAACGCATGAAAAAGGCTAAAGGGTCATTACAAAGCAAAATAGGCCTTAATTCAACATACCACGAAGGAAGAAGCTCCGAACCAACAGTAAAAGAGTCAAAATACTGCACCTCGCCAAGCTAACTGCTCGCAGATGAAGCAACCCACAGCTCGCAAGTCACGCAGCCTGGGGCCTCAATTTAAGGAAGAATCCCGAGAATATAGAGATCACACTCGGTCAACCAGCAGACTCCTAATCAATTCCAAATTCCTTAAAATCAGCAATTGTATTTAAATTAAACTACACACATTAAGGAATATAATTTCGCCCTTAATTTATGTAATCAGATTCTATATAAAACGGGATGACTCTCGACCCTTCACATTATAAAAAGAGCGGATCATCACTGTTACAAATACATATATAAGCGAGCTCGACTTGAATGCCAAGAACAGTGGATGTAGGCATTCTCTTAAGCCGAACCACTTTAAAAATCTCTTGTGTCAATAGTTTTATTTGTTTTGATCCTTCAAGTACTACATATTCAATGTTTAATCACGTTGACCAAATTCAAATGTCAGTAGTTTGGCGCTAGAGGAAGGGGGGCCCATTTGACGATTCAAAGCTCTATTCCCTATAAGAAACAACCATTTTAGTTTTCTAATCTTTGTTATTTCATGCAAAAAGTGACTTCAGATTGATGGCGAGAGGCGTAGGAACCCGTTCTAGGACAATATGGTGTAGAGACATACCCTTAGTTGGAGGACCTTCAAAGGCATCCCACCAACCTCTGATCCTGTCAGTTGCATCGAATGCACCAGTGGCCCCAGGCGTGCTTGCCATGATAGACACTGTGCCCATCGCACCCACAGCGGTGCCTATCATACCGATAGATCAGCCACTCGTCGTGAACCTGTTGGTGAATCAACTCTACCCTCAGATGGAGCCCCGAAGCCACGATCAGGCCGGTCTGGTTTGGTCCCCCCGACTTTAGCAAAATGATGGAGAGATAGGCAAAATTGGAAAGGATGGTGGCAGCGATGTCCTGCGGATACCATCTCCTGCTACAAAACTACCCTCACCGCTAGCAGATTGTGGAGAGCACCTCGCCGCTGCGTCCTGCGAGAGATGACGCAAACCGTCTCGTCCCTCATCCCCACAGGTAGAACCCCCCCACGAGATAATGTCCAGTGGGGCGGAATCTCCTTTCATTAAGCCAATGCGGTCAAGTGAGCTAAGACAGAACATGGTGAGCAACGAGAGGGACCTTCTCGTACTGGCCCTTAGTCTACATAAACATCGACGGAGAAAGGTACATAGAACTTTACAAGGATTGACAAGGTGCCCCAGCGTACAATACGTCTCAGCAACCCATACAATGCCCGGAGGCACACGGCCGACGGCCTGAGAGGAGTGACAATGGGAATGCCCACTGCAAGCTACCAGCTGTTGGAACCTCCCAGAGGCGAATCGCTGAGCCGCAGCTCAATGGGAGGAGGTCACCCAATGAGGAAGCACTAAGGTTGCCCAATCGGCTGGATCGGCCCCGAAGGGAAAGCAGCGCCAGCTTGAGTGCATCAGTAATGACTGCTCCGGGCCCTGGGTACCAGGCTTTGTTACGACGGATTGATCTGTTGGAATGGTAGCGAGGAAGCACCGAATTCAACGACAGGTATGTAGAGAGAAGCCTATTAAGCTGGGAGATCAATAACGAACCGCTGCCTGAGCGTTTTAAAATGCCCAATGTCCCCATTTACCAAGCGTCTAGTGACCCCTTTAATCACTTGGACGCCTACAACGTACAGATGAGCCTGCTTACAACCAACAATAGGGTCAAATGTCGATACTTTCCAGCCACTTTGGGTGAAATCCCTGGAAAATGGCTGATGAGGCTCCCTACAGGTAGCATAACCAGTTGAAACCAATGCCAAGAGCTATTTTTGAACCAATACTAGGCGTTGAAGAAGCAGCTCATTCCCTCTTGCCACATAGCGACAATCTTTCAGAAGGCAGACGAGCCTTTAAAAGATAACATAGCCAGTTTCCAGAGGGAGGTCAGCTGCGTGGAGAGCCCCACAGACGAAAGCATGCTCACGACAATTACCGCTGGCCTGTGAAAAGACGGCGAACTCTACCGGAGCATATACAACAAGCAGGTAAATGAAGGGAATTTTAGAAAATATTTTGATTATCGTATAACATGCGGAATTAGGTTTCAAAATTTTTTCTTATATTGAAAACCTTTTTCAATTAGGAACGAGTTCTTGTATATACGTAGAAAAAGACTTTAGAAACTACATAACCTTTTCTTGATTTTCTTTTTTCTGATTTCTCGATCTACCACCAGATCTTCCGAGCTATGACCCTCGGTCTGACAACGTGTGTGTGGGCACGTCACGGCAAGAGATGGAGGTCACGTGAAAAGAACGCTGGCCGAATCCTGCAAAAGAGAGTAGAGTCAGAAAAAACTTTTTTTTTTTTCTTTTCTTCTCTCTTTTGTGGCCGACTTCTCTTTTTTTTTTTTTTTTCACTTGTATGTTAGGTTAGGTTTTTCCTAACTATATAACATTTATATAGTAGTCCTTTAGGGTTTTAGTTAGACCAAGTCAAAATAGGATTCTAAATCCTATTTAATTTTAGTCTCCCTAAAAACTTGAACCTGTGATCTTTTGGACTATTAAAATAATGTAATTATTTTAATTCTTTTATCCTAGTCATTATTTAATCACATGATCTCATATTTAATAAATAGAATTAATAATTCATAATTATTAATTTCTATTATTTTATTAAATATTTAATTAATTAAATAATCACATTATTTAATTATTCTCTTTTATTTAAATCGCATTACTTTTGTAACACTATTAATTGGACCATCCAATTAATCTACTGTGACTCTCGTTACTAACAACCATAAGGGCTAGCAAGGGGACCTAATGGACCCACAGTTTTGAGCTCCAATAATATTTAGTAATATTAATTAAAACTCTTTAATTAATATTTCACGATTATTAACCTCAAAGTTATTCCACTAAAAACCCGAGGCTGCACTCTTAGAACTGTAGACGTGTTTATACAATCTGAAGTCTCAGTGTCCATTGATATAGCTAATTGCATATAGTGTGATCCTCCACAAATAGTTCATAACTAGAGCTGGATCATAAAGTCCATTATACCCCTCTAGAAATATCTTTTCATTTAAGTACCATTGATTCTTTAATGAACAATTAAATTCTGTCTTCTCACGGAAGAAGGAGAGCGCACATAATCGTTCAAGCCTCGAATCAACCTTTAAGGGAACTATTCATCTACTTCAATCAAGAAGGAGTAGATTCCATTATTGTGTTCAAACCTTCCCAGCCACAAGCTAAACCGCAGCTCCAAGATACGGAGGTATTGGTCGAGATTCTCATCAACCTCACTCATGGTAAATCAAAAGCCACGATCTAACCTGAAGGAGTCGATAAGACACTCAGGATTAAGATCACCTATAAATAGCCATCGTTTATCGATTATATATGAATCTCATCTACTAACGGATCTTGGTGAGAGATTTATATAAATCGTGGCCTAGTCCTATATGATCTCATCATATAAGGTGCCTCTATTCTCATTTCAACTACATGAGCGGTCTAGGATAAGACCACCGTACTTTACAGAATGGATCGCAGCAGTAGATTAATCACAAACAAAGTACCCAACTTTGTTCGCTCTCTACGGACTCTTTAGATTGCACGTCTCAAAATGAATCCTCTCTGTATATGACTATCATATACTCATTATGAGATTACATTTTACAATCTAGGATGTTCTTGCACAATATGAATGTATTACTGAATATAAAACATTTTATAAACTTGAATGATAATCTGAATAATTCTTATTATTCTCTTTAACCATTTACAATTACAAGCTTTAGGGCATAAATCCCAACAGTAAAGACATTCAGGGATTTCTACAAGCAATCCAACACCCACATCCTCATGGAGGAAGCCTTCGAACCCAATAAACACTCCAAGAAGGACCGAAGCAGTAGCCCACGAGATAGCAGGAAGTGAAAGGAAGGCGGACGAGGTGATGGCCATAACCGAAATAAGTACCCGCGTAGAGACGACGCTTCAGCAAATCAAGTGGCTAAGAAGGCCAGAAACGATGAAGATGTGTGATGAGGATGAGGCCGCTACTAGACCTACACACAACTATTTGACTCCCGGGATACGATTTTCAGCACAGAGAGGAACAAAGAAGAGTTCGGGAGGCCACCTCCCATGAGGACCCGCAATCTCAACAAATTCTACCACTACTACAACGAGGCGGGCCACAACACGTCAGAATGCTATGAGCTCAAGGACGCGATAGAGAGTTTGATTAGGCGAGGCCGCCTAGGAGACTACGTGGTGTGCCCCAGAAACCAACATCAGCCACATCAACCGCAACTACTATAGCAGCAACAGTAGATCGAGCCAATTCACCGGGAGCCGATCCCAAATAAGCCCGCTGTGAGAGCCATTCACACCATTCATGGAGGGCCCCACCTTGTGGGAATAAACAATAGGTCACTGGTGCGACATGTGAAAGAGGCTAGCTAGCCCACCTTGAGGATGATGAACATAGACGAGTAGCCCACAAAGCATTGCAGAACCATGGCTGAAAGGGTAACCTTCACAGAAGTGGATATGCGAGGAGTGCATTGGCCACACAATGATGCAATTGTCATTATGGAAACAATAGGAGGAGTGGCCATCTACAGGAGAATGATCGACTACGGAAGCTCAGTGAACGTCCTGTACAAAGCAGCCTTCGAGGTGATGGGGTTAAAGCAGAGCCCTCTGCGTCCCTCAAACGAACCACTTTACTATTTTACGGGCAATTCGATCATCCCTCTAAGACTAATCACCCTACCCCTCACCCTGGGAGAACAAGGCCGCCAAGCAACCATGATGGCAGACTTCCTTATTATTGATTGCCCAACGGCTTATAATGCCATCCTAGGAAGGCCCGCTCTCAATGACCTAGAGGTGATCTCCTCTACAAAATACCTGACCCTGAAATTCCCAACCCCGACGGGTGTGGGACACGTGTATGGGGAGTAGAAGGTGGCCAGGTTGTACTGTGAGATGACGATCAGATTTGGCACACGGAAGAAGGCAGCAAAGACCAAAAGCTTTGGCGGCAGCCCCCTCCAATGATAATGACGCACTTACTGGCTGCACCCAGTGGAAAAAGTTGCGGGGAATGACATGGCTCATCACCCCACCAAATGCCAGTGAGGTCCAGATATCAGGAGATAACAAAATAGGAAAGCTGTAAATTCTTTTGTAATGCTTATCTCAATCAATAAAGATGCAATTTTTCTATCATAAAGTACTCGCGCCAATATTTGGAGGGCTAGGGGGATTAGCAAACAGATGCAAAAACGAAACACGGAATTCAAAAAAAAAAAAAACTACATTCCCCCTCCCCAGCGACAATGAAGCATTTCTCACGGGCTCGCTAACGAGAAAGTCTCATACTTTCAAACCTACAAGCTCGCTGAAAAACTGAGTATAAAAATTGGCAAAACTCGCCAACCTAACAGCCCACGGGCTCGCTAATAAGTGGGGTCAATAGAAATACTCAGAGGAACAGATCTAGAGCTGTAGACATTGATAAAAAAACCTGCCAACCTATGGGCTGACAAGCTCAATTAACTAGCGGGGTCAATATAAATACTCAAGGTGTAATCCCTTCCTGCCTGCCTAAGTATTGATAAAGACTCACTGATCTAGGCCGCCAAAGAGCTCTAGGAGCAGTGAAGTCAATACTTGCGTCAAACAGCCTTCCCGAGGAGCTGTATAAATTAGCAAAATTTTGCCAAGGTGGCCTCCAAACTAGCAAAGCTAGCACCTACAATGGCCGACCTCCCCCAGGAGCTGCGCTAAAGGTTGACAAGACTCACCAACACGAGAAGCTCTTAGCTCTCTAACTAACGAAGTCAATCCCCGAGAAAGCCAGGCAAATCTCAAGAAATACCGACGAGCTGACAAACTTATAAGTCCTTAAAATAACTAAGGCCGCTGAAGTACGCCCAGTGGAAGGATTTCCCCGAGCTAAAAGCCCACTGCGACTCCCCAAAGAAGGTCCCTTATCATGTTCTATCATCTTATATATATATGTTTTGAGTTTTACTTTACTATAAGCTTTGAACAAATATAGGTAGAACAAGCATAAGTATAGCACGACATTTTGCAAAAATAGAAATTTTATTAATAAAGCCATAGAACGAGCTGAGATCACAATGAAGTTAGGTACAAAGAATCACCGAAATCAGAGAATTACAAAAAGAATAATCAGTGAAAAAGCAGCTCGAATACGAGCACGATTCTCTCAATAATTCAGGAGTTACTAAAGAAAGCAACAGCGGCCGATGTCTCAGTTTGTTGACAAGTCACTTTGAGGTTTCTCTCAGAACTTTGGATGCAGCATTTTACCAGTACACTATTTCCATTCCCAGTGATGATAACAGAACTACTGAAAGCAAGGGGATCAGGGGAAAACCGTTTGACAGACCTCATCAAACCTGCCTGTGTGAACTTGATAATAAGAAGCTTGTATTGCTCGAGTTCACTGTCGTGCTTGAGGTGTCGCGTAGAGAAACTTGCATAGCTTGAGTTCACTATCGTGCTTGGGAGGTCGCGTAGAAAGTCTCACATAACTCAAGTTCACTATCGTGCTTGAGGAGTCGCGTAGAGAAGCTCACTTACGATGGGGGGAACAACTTATTTACTGTTGGCCTTCTGCCTCAGAACAAATTTGAGCTCACAGTAGCGTTTGACGTTCAGGTGAAGGAAGAAACAGAGGACGTAGCATACGCCAGTCAGGTCGAAAGAGGCAGAGAGATTGATATGTGTGAAAGCCGCATAAAAATAAAAAGGTGAGGAGGTCACAATATATGAGAACTTGCCGAAAAAGATATATGCGGAAGAAAGAAGGTAGCAAGTCTTGGAAGAAGAGGAAGAGGTTCGTCGGAGCCAACTAGGTGGAAGATCCTTAAGCTTGACCATCATTTCCATCTTGAGCACCCTGTCCCTCCTTTGGCACTTTGATAGCACCGGCAGCTCACAGCTCTTCAAATCCCCTAATTAACTCCTCGACATGTGGACCAATGAAGTCCAACGACAAGTGGGGATGGTAAAGCCAAATACTATAGAGAAGATCGCGTTGGGCTTCATCAATCATGACCATCTTCTTCTCCTTCTAGTTTCTCTCTTTCCGGGCAAGCTCCTCATTATTCTTGGCCAAGTTCTCTTTCAATTTCTCCAGTTGTCCCTGGACTTGAGCCAACTCACTACGCGCCCGTTTGGCATCGGCCTGCTTTTCGTTTAACACAGCAGCTGATTCTTTCAGCTCCATCTCCAGGGCCTTTTCGCGGGCTCGTGATTTCTCAAGTTCCGCTGCCAGCTCATTCTCACGGCCTTCTACAATAGCAAGCCCCTACTTCGTCTTCATAAGCTCGTCGCGAAGAACTCTCATTTCCGCATCATTATCATCAGATTTGAGTATGCTTTTATATGACAAGCAGGCAGTCCAAGAGAAGAAAGAAACAAAGGTGAGCAATCCGCAAGAAATAACATATATATAAGAAAAGATATGTATAGGTGCACGCAACTTACAAGAAGGTGTTGCCTTAATTTCTTGATAAAAAATGAGCCTCTATCTTTACTTATCTTTACCTACTTTTATTCTGTTATCGGATAATTATCAGTTGTTTTTAATGTTTTTCTTTAGTGTGCAGGTTTAAAGATCTATGTGAAGATGTTATATAATTTTAGGGAAAACTTGCAATTTCAGTAACTTAGTTATAAGGGTCTAAGTGAAAGCTTATCAAAATGTTGGGGCAAAGGTGCAATTGCAGAAAGTTAGTTTAATGACTTACTGAAATGGTGCTGTTTTGATGAAAGAAAAGAAAAGAAAAGAAATTATAAGTTAAATGGTGCATTTTGCACCGTTTAACTTTAAATAAAAAAGTGTAGGGCAACCAGCCCTAGCTGGTTGCTTTATAAGAGCAAGAAAATGCAGCAACTGAAGGATAGACTTGGACGGGGAGCTAGTTGGAGGCTGTGCTGCAGCCAAGGAGGAAGAAAACGACCAGCAGTAGCTGGAAGAAGGAGGAGAAAATAGGAGACAGTAGCAGCTGCGGGAAGAGAGAAAAGAGGAGTTGCGAGACTTAAAAAAATGAACCAGAACTGGGGGTTGTGACTAGCTGTGGGAAGAGAAGAAAAAGGAGAGCTGCGGTAGCTGTGAGCAGTCCAAAACAGGAGAAAAAGATAGCAACAACCTTGGTAGAGAAGGCAGCAGTACCAAGAAGGGAGATGGCAGAAAACTGAAGGAGATCCATGGAGAGAAAGGGAGAGAACTCGAGCAGCGAAGAAAAGAGAGAAGAAACGACTACTAGGAGACTAGGGATGTGACTTCGAGCGATTCTTAGCCTAAAAAGAGTTTATCCTTTCTTTTTCGTTTATGTGTATTTCTTTTATATTTATTTTTATGAAGCTTATTTCAAATTTAATATTTAGTTTTGATTCTTTGATGATGAACTAATTTTGTTTGCTAGGATGATGATTGATCTTTTTATGGAATTTTGAATGAGTTTATAAATTATTTTGATTATTGATTATTATTTGGTTGAGTGGGTATTTTGATTGTAATGCCTCTAAGTGTAATGACCTACATTTAGTTGATTTTGTTGTTGTGAGTTATGAACCGAGAGGTGACACTTACAACGTGTTCATTAAAATGCCCACCATGATTTTGGAGTTAAATAGAGATATATAAACTTATTTTGTGTGGTCATTGTTTGTGTTATTGTTATTAATGCATTCGCATACATTGGGATATTCATCGAGAGATAGAATATTAGTGTATGTGAGATAGGTTCGATTTATCTCGAGAGAGGACTTTGAACAATTTAGTTAACACGATCATCAACCGGTAATAAATCATTTTCATTATATTTTTATTTCCATTCATTAGGACATAATTAGTGAAGTCTGATATCCTAGCTAGTTCTCCCTTCGATCCAAGTTTTGTTTTTTTATTATTTTGTTTTATTTAGTTTTTAATTCATTATTTTCGCAACCATTTTGATTTATTCAAATAGATATAGACTTGGTCAATTTTAGTATTCAATATCTTAATATCCCTGTGGAAACGATAATCTACTCATTCTTTATTACTTGTGCCGATTGGGTATACTTGTGGGTACAAAAAAGCATAACAGGAGGGCGTGACGAACTAATGTATGGCGAAGGTCCGGACCCTCATCCTCATCAATAAGTTGGCTCAGGCCCCTGGTAAGGAACTCGCCATAAAGCATCGGAGTCCGCTCAAGATAATCCTTCGCAATCGCGCCAAGACCTCTGTTCGAGGACGAGAAAGCAGCCGGACCCACTGCGGTAGAATGGCCAAGCGTCCCCCTTTGGACAGGCTGCTCCTCGGAGGCATTAAAATCGACCCCTTTCCTTTTTCGAGAGCACCCCCAGCAATTGCAAGAGTAGGAGGTGGAAGATTGTGAGCAGAACCCTCCAAGAGCAGAGGCTGGTTTTTCTGGGTAGGCTTCCCCAACCTGACCTTTTTGGAGAGGGCAAGGAGAGGAGTTCCAGCCCCCCTCTTGGTCAAGGGAGACTTCTTTATGTCCAGGCTCCCCATCGAACCCTGCTGCAGGTGCTGTTGTTGTTGTTGCTACTGCTCGATGCATGCCTGAGTTTGGCTTCGGGAGCGAGTAAGGACCGTCTCCTGAATCTGCTCAGTAGGAGTGACCATCCTGCACAAAACATGTGGCTCAGCTGTCTCGGCACCCCGTGTCTCCGCAGCACTTCCCCACGATTGGTAGCAAGCTTGAAACTCACCAGGAGTGCCTCAGTAACCTTCCTATATTCAGCGAGCTCCTTTAGATCACTCGGGATCAGGGCCTTAAGAGCGTCAAATGCCTCTCTCTTCTCCTTGAATAGGGAAGGCTTTAAGCCCGTACCTTCTGCAAACAAAAAAGAGAAAGAGTAAGCACATGACACTAGCAAAGAAGGAAATGAGACAGAACCAACTCATTAGGCTTCAGTACGAAGCTTCTATTTTGCAGGAGCTCGATTTCGGGGCTTTTTACAAAAAGGTAGTTCATTTTGTAATCCTCGGTGTTTAAGCCAGAGTCTCTCTACAACAACTCTCTATATTCATTAGCCTGCACACCCAGGTAGTATATCCCGTCGTGGAAGGCATCCTCAGGCGAGCCCCTTGGCAAGGGACAATGTTTCAGGATGAAACAATAACTGATGACATTATCACTGAGGGAGGGGGGAGGAGCTCGTTTATTCTAAATGAGAGATAAAGGGTAAGACGCTGGCCATACGAGCTGGGAATAAGCTGCATGGGGGCGAGCTTCAGAAGATTCAGCACGTCGATAACGAACCCCGTGTTGGGGAACCTCAAGCTTGCGATCAAGTGGTGATGACTGATGGCAACAAAGCTAGGAGGAGGGTAGGCGGCCTTATCAGCCATATCAGGCACTAACATTTAGTGGCCATTGGAAAATCGAAAGGAATCCGATATGATTTTCAAATCCCCCCGATAAATCCTGGAGGGAGATAACGTAAAAACATCCCTCTTCCGACACAACCCCTTGTAAGCAGCTTGATGGAGACTTTTCAGTATCTCTACGGTATTTACCACCTCCACTTCTCCAAGCTGGTCGAGAATATTGATCTGGTTGAAAATGATTCCCCCGGGGCCGCTCATTGAGGCAATCTGACCCCCCGGCGACCAGAGATAGGAGCCTTTGTCCCTCTATCCTCTTGAGACCTCTGAATGCTCGAACCAACCATCTACAACTGAAAGGGAAAACCTACTATTAGATAATAAAGAGAAAGCCTAATTGTCCGCTACAACCTAAGGGCTCGAGCCAGAGGGTCATGGTTACCCAAACTAACAAAACATGGGCACAAAAACAAAAAAACACCTATAGCCCCCCGGACATCCACTGAAAAACCCAGACATGTAAATTTAAACAGAAGACTCAAAGAACGAAAAGAACAGCAACTATAGGGGCAATGACGATAAACAAAGAAGAAGAACATAAGACTTACCGCAAAAAGAAGGCAAAAAAAAAAAAAAAGACAGGCGCAGCAAGCGAGAAGAATGGTAGACCCACACACAAAGACATACGCCTTGGAGACATTTTCGGGCGACCGGGACTAGCAGAAGATGAAGCACACTGCAGAAGTTGAAGCACACCCCTCTTTTCTCTTTTGGAGATGATTAGCAAAGGAAAATAAGAGAGAATTTTTGAGAAAGTTTGTGAAGAATGAAGAGAAAGTACAAATAACCATATATATAGACAAAGAGCCCGAACCGTTAGATCAAAGCAATAATAACTTGGAGAACAATCAACGGTTGATATTTAACCTGGGGATATGGCGGGACACTCGAAAGGTCACTGATTTAACACACACATTTAATGCGTCGTATAAACGTGGCTGTTGACGTAACATATCTCACTCACTAGAAGGTTAACTACCTTTGAAGCTTAGAGCTAGCAACCTCGAAAGACGACTCATGGACTTCCCCATAAAGCGAGCTAACGACAGCCCACTAAAAACATAGCCCACAGGAAGAAAACTTTTCAGCTTCCACCACGAAGTTATCGAGCTAGAAGCTGGGGGGTTAATGTTGTATGTCAAATTGCATCAGGCCTAAAATGCCAAAACTATCGAAGGAGGCCCAACACACGAAAAAGGCCAAAGGGTCGTTACAAAGCAAAATAAGCCCTAACTCAACATACCACGAAGGAATAAGCTTCAAACCATTAGCAAATGAGTCAAAGCACTGTACCTCACCAAGCTAACTGCTCGCAGATGAAGTAACCTCGCAAGTCACGCATTCTGGGGCCTTAATTTAAGAAAGAATCCTGAGAATATAGAGATCACACTCGGTCAACTAGCAGACTTCCAATTTATGTAAACAGATTCCATGTAAAACGGGATGACTCCCGCCCCTTCACATTATAAAAGGAGCGGATCATCACTGTTACAAATGTTACCAATTTTTCTAGTAAACACATACATAAGCGAGCTCTACGATACACCCAGCGAGCTCGACTTGAATATCAAGAACAGTGGATGTAGGTATTCTCTTAAGCCAAACCACTTTAAAAATATCTTGTGTCAATAGTTTTATCTGTTTTGATCCTTCAAATACTACATATTCACCGTTTAATTGTATTGACCAAATTCACACGTCAACATTAGTGATCCAACTTTCATCAGTGAATCCTTCCAATACTAAAGGATATCCAGAATAATGTATACCATAGTTCTTAATAAACTTTAGATATTTCAAAATCCTATACACTACTTGCCAGTGTAATTGACTTGGATTACTAGTATACCTACTCATCCTTCCTATAGCGAAAGGAATATCAGGCCTAGTACATGTCATAACATACATAAGACAACCTATGACACAAGCATACTCTAATTGAGATACAACTTGTAGTAGCCAAAATATGTTAGGCCCAAAATATAAGCGAGGATCCAGCCCAGAAGCCCAAAGTATATCTCAAAGACTAGGCCCAGAGTCCAAAAGTAGTATAACATCCATGTAGTACGACATACGCTCGATGTGAGGCCTTCATGTAGTACGACATACACTCAATGCCCCACACATTCAAGTAGCAACAAGGGAAATAACCCAGTATCCACGCTTAGGAGAACTACATCGCACGACATACTCATCTCAGGTCAACCTCCAGTCGATATGTCGCACGACATATGGTCGTGATTGATTGTCACAACCACATGTCGTACGACATATAATTTCCTCCTATTTGTAGGAGCCCAAATCATGATTTACTTTAAAAGACGACCCTACACAAACTATAATTACAATCTATAACGGCCAGGTCAAAGGAAACATCTACAAGCCTCCTTGGTTGGAGACAGCAATGAGAGGTAATGATGAAGTCTCTCAATGGGCAGAAGCATCCATCCCCTATAAATGAAGGATGGTTCTTCAAAGAGAGGGGGACCGAAAAACTGAGATCCTAGAGCTATCAATATCCAGACAATAATCTTTGGCCATTGTCCATCATCTCCGACCACCTTCCGATCATACTCCGTTTATTCGACCTTACATCTCCTTCCACCAAGGAGACCTCAATAGCTAACGTAACAGGAAGTATTACTCACTCATCTCCATTTACGAGCATTCTATACTTATTAACACTCGTTAACTTGACCGTCGGAGTGACTTTAGCCGGCACCACCTCGTTGTCCCAGACGTCCTGCGGGTCACGTGCTTCTATCTTTGTAGGTTTTAGTGCCCCATGTACCCGAGTGATTTTTGAGGACTACACAACTCTCCAGTGTTTGTGTATAACATCACATTTGAGTCAAATAGTGTAGAAACTTACAATCTAGATGATTGACTTTCTTAAATATCTTTTCAATGTAGTATGATTGGGATAACATTAGGCAATTATCCATTTGAACAATTTTTATACTCAAAATGACATTTGCAAGCCCCATGTCTTTCATGTCAAATTTTGAAGACCAAAGTGATTTTATGAGTTCAATACTCTCACTATCAGTTCCAAATTTTAACATATCATCCACATAAAGACATATGATTACACTTATGTTTCCACTAAATCTGTTGTATACACATTTGTCAGATTCATGAATTTGAAAACCATTTGAAATAATAACTTCATCAAAATTTTCATGCCATTGCTTTGGAGTTTATTTAAGATCATACAATGATTTGACAAGTTTACAAACCTTATATTCTTGTCCAGGTATTACAAATCCTTCCGGTTGCTCCACGTAAATTTCTTCATCCAATTCTCTATTGAGGAAAGCTATCCTTACATCCATTTGATGTATTTCTAGATGATAAATTAATGCTAATGCAATTAAAGTTCTGATAGTAGCAGTTCTCACAACTGGTGCGTATGTATCAAAATAATCAAGACCTTCTTTTTGAGTAAAACCTTTTGCTACTAATCTTTCCTTGAACTTACCAATAGTTCCATCGACCTTCATTTTCTTTTTGAAGACCCATTTACAACCAATTGGTTTAGACCCAGGTGGTAGGTCGACCAATTTTCAAGTCTTATTTCCTAAAATAGACTCTATTTCATCATTGATTGCCTTTTTCCAAAGGCAGCATCTTGTGACTTCATTGCTTACTCAAAAGTTAGAGGATCCCATTCAAGTGCTGGCAATATTTCAGTTTGCCTCACATGTGTATCTCTAGTTCAGACTTATAATGAATGCAATAAATACATATAGAAATCCTACTAAAGGAGGAAAGAAATACTTCGTAACTTTCATTGATGACTCATTTCACATCACATATTAACAAATATTACATGATTTTGAAAATTATTCTAATAATCCTCCACCATTTTCAAAATCAATGCAATTTGAAAAAAATATCTTGCATAGGCTTGGAAATCTTATGCATAAATGAAGGTATCTTTCGATTGAACCTTTCACTTAGCGAAACATATCAAAATTAGTCAAGGTGGCATGGCATGCAAGCTTTGAACCACTAGGTCATTTGTTCTTTCTTCCCTAATTTTCACTTATCTACAAAATCAATCCTAGTTTGATTCATTTCTTTCTTGCATAAAACTAGCAATATTTTGTTAAACTGCAGTAACTGAATATTACCTCTTGGTAGGTTTGCTATCAACGACGTTCGTGGTTTAAATTGTTAGTGCACAACGATATTAAACATCTGAGGCTTCATTGTATCTTGGAGGCATATTTGCTTAACTCGGTGCATCACTCAAATATTGTCTTAAGGAAGCAATATTTGTAATGTGCCTTGAAGTCTACCATTTCATCAATTCAGTATTTTTGTTTCCTCAGAAAGTTTCAGTTTCAACACAATATTATAGTCACAATGGATCTCGTTACATAAAGGGACACAACTTTATTATTTGAAGCATATTTATTTACAATCGCTTTTGCCAACGGATGAAATTACCACCATAAAAACAGTCAAATTTCACAAAGTCAACAACAAAATCTTGCAGAGAATTTGTAGGTGCCATTGTAGAAAATAATGTCTTAAAATTGTAAATAAATATGCTTCAAATAATAAAGCTATGTACCTTTATGCTTCGAGATCCACTGTGGCTATGAAATTGTGTTTACTGAAACTTGCTGAGGAAACAAAAATACTGAAATGATGAAATGGTAGGCTTCAAGGCACGTTACAGATGTCATTTTCCTTAAGACACTATTTGTCCCCACTATTCGAGTGAAGTGCCGAGTTAAACAAATATGCCTCCAAGATACAATGAAGCATCATATGTTTAATATTGTTGTGCACTAACGATTTAAACCACGAACATCATTGATAGCAAACCCGCTAAGAGACAATATTCAGTTACTACAGTTTAACAAAATATTGATAGTTTTATGCAAGAAAGAAATGAAACAAAATAAGATTGATGTAACACCCCCTGACCCGACCCGGCTGGTTCGACCCAGGAAGTGCTACCGGTTTTTCAAAATTATTGGAAAAACACATAGTTTATAACTTTTAAAACCATTTTCGAGTGAGCCTATCGAAATACACTTTTTACAAAAATTTCGGCAGAGTTTCCTTTATTTTTCGGATTTCCCAAAACCTATTTTTCCACAACTCAAATCAAATACAAATTCAATAACACTTCAAATCTCATTCTCAATCAATTGCGCACTCTGCCGTTTAGTGCGACTTTCAAACAATTTATAAAATAAAATACTTCAGAATTCAATATTTACAAACATTCTAAAAATGAAAAACAAAAATCATAAACCAATTTAATTACAAGACAGAATTTTACAAAACGTTTACAAATCTCTGTATATAGATGCATATCAATCATAATACACATCAACATAAATATCTACCCCAGAAATGTGACTATACTCCTCTGTCTGCAGGAAACTCCTCTTCAGTCTTTTGCCTCTTCAGTCTCCCTGGTACCTACGCGTTAGAAACAAAACTAACGCGCTAAGCATATAGCTTAGTGGGTGTACACTAAACTCAAATATGAAAATCATAAATAACTTTTAATAAGAAACATATCACAATATATATATTTCAATTCTAATCATTTACAGAAATAATCATTTTAACTTCAAAATCAAACCATAAAGCAGTTATAATCACTTTAACTTCAAGAATAAGATCAACATGTAAAATCGATTAATAAAGTCACTCACTTTACTTCAATTCTGGCCCGCTAGAATACTCAACATAACTAGGACTGGAATATGGGTCGTTCGACCACAGTGACTGTCTGTCGAACATAGCTCCCACCCTAGGACGAATCCTAAGAGTGGTACGTATCTCCCTACTCTAGGACCGAGGGTTCGGACCCTAGAGAGGTACATATCTCCCCATCCCAGGAACGAATCCTTAGGAGGGTACGTGTCTCCCTACCCCAGGACGAATTCGTGAGGAGGTACGTGTCTCCCTGCCCCTGGACGAATCCATGAGAAGGTACGTGATATATCATCAATAGCAATGTCAATATCGGTGCAGTACTGCTCACTGAACCCAGCTGGTATACCAACCTCCTATATCCATTTCTATGTCTAAGTATCCTAGGGCCGTTTCGATAAACTATTTTTCAAATATTCACTGTATTTACAAATCAACGGAAATATACGATTTAAACAAACATAGATTTTCATGGAAAATAAACAATATTCATACGATAATCGAAAACAAGTAATTTCAACGAAATCGTAATAATAGAAATACGATCAACAATAAAATCATTTCACGGAAATAAAATAAACACATAAAAATGAAAATCTTCAAATAAATCTCAGATTCAAACTAAAAATACTTAATACTTTTTGTAAAGATTTCGAAAACGAAGGTACACCAACCTGGATACCGTTTTTCTTTCGACTATCGCGGTTCTAGGTTTCTTTTCCTTTCCTTTTCTCTTTCTCCTACACTTTCCTTTTCTCTTTCCTTCCTCTTCTCTTCTTCTTCTTCTTCCTCTTCTTTCTCTTCTTTCTTTCTTCTTCTTTCTCTTCTTTCTTTCTCTCGGTCTCTCACTCTCTCTTTTCTCTTTTCTGTTTTCTGTGGCTTCTGCGAGAAGCCAAAATTTTTTTTTTTTATATTTTTCGGTCGTCGCGACCGTCGTCGCGACCTGTGGTCGCGCCACCAGGTCGCGGTACTCACTGGAGTGTTTCCACCGCCTTCATCGCGAGCACACCTCGCGGTACCATGGTTGCGCTGGTGGTTGCGTTGCTCACTGCCAGAATTTGACATTTTCATCGCGAGCAGCTCATCGCGATCTGTGGTCGCGGTGCTCACTGCCAAGAATCATCGTTTTTCATCGCGAGCAGGTCATCACAATTTGTGGTCGCGGTGACCAGGTTGCGATACTCTCTGCCTCGGTTTTCACTTTTCACGCATTTTTTCTGGACCGTTCCATCTGGTCCACCTGGAAATCATAAAAATAAACATACTTTTAATTACATTTACATCCCCTCCAATCACAAAATTTATTTTCACATATTCAAAATTAATTATCCGAAATCCGGGATGTTACAATTGATTTTGTAAACAAAATGATAATGAGGGAAGAAAGAACAAATGATCAGGTGGTAATTGCTTTTGAAAGTTTAAGTGCAACGGTCTAATATGAACCTGGGTGGGGGGTTGAACAGGTTCTTACCCAATTTTTGATTACCAACAATTTAATTAGACCAATTTAACAATTTAATTAGACCAATTTAACAATTATAAATACATAACAAATGCGGAAGAGATAAACAAAATCAACACAAGAATTTTAGCCCCTTCCAACAAGGGATCAAAAACCACGGGACCACTCTTGGCCACTTAACGGACAATCCACTAGTGATAAATGTACTACACCCTCAAGATGAAATTACAAGGACTCACTCCTCTTGGACTATCCCACTCTAGTCTACCCGCAGGCCTTTTTCTTAATGATCTCGCAAGATCCACTAGGTGACTAAACGTATATCCTCAAGCTATCCTAGAATTCACACTTCTATTAGCGTGAGCCTACACCTATCATCTCGCAAGAACCAACTAGTGAAATTCCACACAAATGCAACTTTTCCACAAGAAGCAAACCTTGAACTCGTTCACAAGACTTCACCAAAGTCACACAAGCTCTTCCAACAACACAAATGATTATGGTCTAAGTGTTCAATGATGCATGAACATGCAATTAGGATGCATGACCAATACAACCTATGATGCTAAGTGAACTAGTGCATACAATCTACTTAAATAACACTTAGCATAAAAACATTTCAAGATCTAACAAATTTTGCAACAAATTTAACACTTTCAAGTCATGAAACAAACATATTTAATGCATGAACTCTACAAGATAGCCAACATGTTTATATGAATGTGATTCTAGCAACAAGTAAATTATTATAACAATAACTGACACTCTTGATCTCACCTAGATTAGTACCAATCCACTAAACACATGTGAGATAGAGGTATAATTCATTCAAGCAAGACAAATGCATTCTAAATTACAACATAAACTTATCTAGATACTAATTCAACTTCCTAAATCTCTTATCATGCATTAAACATAAAACCCACAAGCTTTCAACATCCAATGAATATCTAACTTTCATTCAAGAACAACAAAGAGATTTAAATGAAATGAAGCATAAAACAACTTCAACATACAAGAAAAACACTTACCACAAGTCTCTATTTTGATTCCATGGACATACAAGAGAGATTGGGTGAGTTTTGAGAGACTGGATTTGAGAGAGCATGAAGAGAAGGAGCTACTAGGGTTATTTCTAGTTTTCTGATAAAAAAGACTAAGTGGCCTTTATATAAGAAGAGCCACGGGTCGGGTTGATATACAAAATGGGTCGGATGCAGTTTTCTACACTGACCTATGTCCGGGTTTTAACTATTATCTAGAGAAGCACCGCCCAAAAAATTTTGAAAAAATTATAGAAGTAAGTACACATATAGGCCAATAACTTTCATGAAAAACACGCTTTGCAATTCAGATAGGAAGGTTGAGATATGGGACCATCTATAGGATGCATCTGCAGAACATAACATATGAATGCAATACAATGAACTATGCACCATATACCATGTCAATGATGAATGAGATGCCTAGAAACATAATGACTGATATGTTGTGTGTATGTGAGATCCTAAAAATCTTTATGAGATTGAGAGCAACTTACCAAATGAATCGATGATCTTGATGCCTTCAACGAAAGCTCCCAAACACAATTACAACTAATGAGTGTTTTGCACGGAATTAGCCAACCTAAAAAATACTCGACCTAACAGCTTTTTTTAGAATGAAACTGAAATGAATGAAGGGTGGGTATTTTATAGTATGCTTTGCTCCCTTTCATAAGAAGTTGCACCCTTCCATCATGGCTTTTCAATTTGAATTAATTTAATCTTAGCCATTGATTTATCTTACTTCCACTTTTGATCCAACGGTTCAGATGACACATTTTCTTAAAAGTCATACCATTAAATAAAAGTTATATCTTTTGATAATTCATTCTAGAAAATTAATAATTCTCATTTCATACTACATTTATATATTACATTATTTTAAAAATTATTCCAACAAATTTGACCAAAAAACCTCAAATGCGGTAGCCAATAATACACTAACACAAAAGAAGAGATGTTAGAAAGAGAGAGATAGAATATAAAGGAGGATGAGAGAACTAGTCATGGCCACTGTTCCAGAAATGGAATCGTGGGTAAAAGATTCTGGTTCCAAGCGGTTCCACGCCGGTTTTGGTTCTGGAAACCGGTTTCTTTTTTTTTTTTTTTTTTTTAAATTTACATTGGAATTTTTTTTTAAATAAAAGGATTCGGACTGAACATGAACCGGCGGTTCCGCCGGTTTCGGTTCCCGCCTATTCTAGAACCGGCCGTTCTGGTTCCTAAAATGCAAGAACCAGAACCGGGACCGGCTAGTCCCGATTCGGCTCCTGGTTCTGAAGCGGAACCGGAACCTAGTCTTCCAATTTCGATTCAGAATTGCCAGTTCTATTTGAACCGGCGCCATCCCTAGAGAGAACAAATAAAATGAGAGAAGAGAGAGGGAAAAGAGAGAGAAAGAGAGAGAGAGAGAGAGAAAATTGTTAGAAAGAGAAAAGAGACCAGGAGAAAGAGCGAGATAGGGAACGAGAGAGAGAGAGAAGGGGATGAGAGAGAATAACTTTTTATTATTTTAATATTATTTTTTTAATTATTATTATAGTTTTAATATTTTGTCAAATAATTTTTAATTTTACATTTTTAGTAATTTATCTATCTATTTTTTAAAAATATTTAACAATTAACTTATAATGCTTAAATATGGGCTCAGATCCCATTTTGCATTTTTATAATAAAGCCCAATGAAATAACATGCCTTAAAACTTACCCGGCCCAAACTATAAGTTATTAACATTTAACTTGGACCAACTCAAATTTGGGCCAAGTCAAACGCGTCACTGACTAGGTAAGTGACATCATTCATATCCCAAGGATCACGAGATTAATTAGCTTGTGATCTCAGCTCATTATCCCACGGATCACACCAATGGGCTTATCCCCTCATTCTATAAATAAAGGTCTTAAACTCAGAATTGTGGAACCACACATTGGCACCCTAATTCTCTCTAATTCACTCCAACACATTGACTTATAGTAGCACCTATGATCTATGTCTACATCTTGGTTGAATGAAGAGCACTGTCGACCTAAATCAATTTACATCCTACCCTTGTTCCCATTCGCCACACTCTAATCTTTACTTTACTACCTCTGGAAGTTCTTGTTAGGAGTATGCTCAATAGTAAGAGTGTAATGGTGTAATTGACAATCTTTTTCCTATTAATAAAGTGATTTCTGTTTTAACAAATCTTATAGATTGTCAAAAGTAAATAATTATAAAGTCAAAAGACTGAGAAATAAAGAATTGTTCATACATCTGGATATGTATGAGGTAAACACAATTCTTTAGTTAGTCTTGAACAACATTCACAACTTAAGATGAAGGTTGGCCGCCTTTACCTTGTTAAAGTTGTAGATTTCTTTTGCTAACATTTGAGTGAGAGCCTAATATCCTGACCAACTAGACTACAACGGAGGGTGTTCAAGAGGTTTGAGGCAGGGGGATCCTATGTCACCTTATTTATTTGTGCTGGCTATAGAGGTCTTTTCGGGGCTGATGCGAATTATGGAACAGAAATGTCAATTTGGTTACCACTGGCGGTGTGTAAAGATTGGTATTTCTCACTTATGCTTTGCGGATGATCTTATGGTTTTCTGTAGGGCAAAGAGGGAGTTAGTTACTACGGTTAATGGTGTTCTTGGTCAGTTCCAAGCTCTTTCTGGATTGGTCCCTAATCCTAGTAAGAGTAATCTTTTTGTGGTTGGTGTGTCCTCTGAGATTAAGCAAGAGTTGCTTGGGATTCTGGCTTTCCAAGAATGGGTGTTACCCGTCAGATACCTTGGGGTTCCTCTGATTTCTACTAAGCTTATAGCAGTGGATTGTAGGGTTCTTGTTGATAGAATTGTGGCAAGGGTTAAGAGTTAGACCAGTAGGGCTCTTTCTTTTACAGGGAGACTTTAACTCATTCAATATGTGCTGTTCTCTATCTAGGTGTATTGGTCCTCCATTTTTATCCTGCCTAAGTTGGTGGTAATAAAGGTTGAAGCTACTTTACATAGTATTCTCTGGAAGGGTTCAGATTTAGGTAGAGGTGAGGCTAAGGTTGCTTGGTCCTCGGTGTGTTTACAAAAGGAAGAGGGTGGGTTGGGTATTAAGAGTGTTGAGGTATGGAATAAAGCTGCCACAATTAAGCATTTGTGAGCTGTTTGTAGCAATTTGAGATCTTCTATTTGGGTGTCGTGGGTTAGGTCTACTCTGCTTAGGGGAAGGAATGTGTGGGAGGTGAAGTGCCCTGGAGATTGCTCGTGGAGTTGGAGGAAAATTCTGGGCCTTTGGAATCATGTGCAGAGGTTAATATAGTTTCAGGTGGGTAATGGGGAGGATGTTTCCCTTTGGTTTGATTATTGGCATCCTTTGGGTCCTTTGGTGGAAGTGTTTGGGCGGCGGATTATTTATGATTCTGGTCTTGGTCCTCATGTTAGGGTGGTAGATGTTATCCAGAGAAGAGATTGGGTTTGGCCTCATTCCCTGACTGGGCATTGGATGGACATTATTAGTAGTATCCCTGATTCCTTGAGGCCTAATAACTCTCAAGCTGATACTTTGTGTTGGGTTGAGGACTCTCGTGGGGCTTTTTCTATTCGTAATGCTTGGGAGTCTCTTCGGTCCCGGCAGCCAGCAATGGATTGGTTTAGGTCTGTTTGGCATTCTAAAGCAATTCCTGGACATGCTTTCATATTCTAGATGGCCATTAGGGGTGCTCTTTCTACCCAGGATAAGCTTCTTGTTTATGGCTTGATTCCAGTTATTCGTTGTGTGTTTTGTGGAAGGAATTGTGAGGATGTCCCTCATATCTTTTTTAATTGTTTATATTGTTGCGAGGTTTGGTTTGCTCTTTTAAGGAAGTACAGATTACCTCTGCGTGCTCGGAGCTGGGAGGATACTATTCTTTGGTCTTGCCATTTCTGCGGAGACAGCTTCGTGGGTGGGTGGTGCATATTATGCTCGCGGCTGCTGTCTATGCTATTTGGCGTGAGCGAAATGCTAGGATGTATGGCGAGTTACCTAAACCTGTTACCGTGGTTGTTCGTTTCATTGTTAGAGATGTTTGTATGCGTCTTAATTCCTTATCTGGCATGGTGCCTTCTCCTACTAATAGGTGGTTCCACCAGTCTTGGGGTTTATCTGATTCTATTTTTTTGTAATTCGCTTGTTTTGCCTTTTAGGGGGCTTGTCCCTTTTGCTGTTGTTCTGGTGGATTACTTTTAGCTGTACCTTGTGACAGAGTTTGTGTTTCGGTTGGTAGGGGGCCTGTCCCTTGTCTGACCTTTTGATCTTCTCGTTGGGGTATGCCCCTTTGTTTTTGTTTTATCTCTTTGGTTAATATACTTACATTATATAAAAAAAAAAAACATTTGAGTGAGATCAACTGTGATATGATGAGTCTAAAATCATCAAAGTGTAGTGTCTTTGGGCAAAAGAATCTAGTGCACTAGGTGCATTGAATAGGGTCATAGTGAAACACTTTATCCAGAACCGTCAGTAGATAAACGTTTTCACTTGAGAACAATCGGAGAGTCTATCTCAATCATGAGATAAATGATGGACTTATGATTGCAAGTGTTATCATTGCAGCTGTCAATGAGTACGATTATATTGCATAGTCTATCCTTGATGGTTTGGTGGTATTCATTTGTTAATCGATAGAGGACTTCATTTATATATATGGACATTGTGGCTCCATTTATTAAATGTGAGTAGATTACCATCATATGAATATTTTGAGGTATTGGATATTAAATCTCAACGTTGGGTTTTCAATAGTGATTATTGAAATATGGCTTTTGGACAAGTCAAAATATCCAAGTTCAAAATGTGATCATATGAGTAAATATGGTAACTAGGAGAGTATGAGCTCTTGGCGATTACTGGTATTTTTCACGAGGGTACACTTTCTCCATTAAGGTTGTCTAGGGTATGAATGAAGTACACTAACCTATTCTGTCTTCATTTAATAGTTCAATTTTAGTTTTTTAGTGGAATGGACTAAAATTAATAGATCGGACCTAAGTGAATCATTTGTTGATTGTGATTAGGTTGTGTCTATTGAAACTTAAATTTAGATAGCCCGCCAAAATCCCTAATTCACACGAATTTGAATGGATCACTTAATATATTCGACCGGACCATTTATTTGGTCAATCTTAGAATTGTTTTGGATTTTTTATCCAAGTGTTTTGAGAGGTGCACTCTTGTGTGTAATCAAGACATGCGGTAATTCCTCAAATGCCTGGGATGGGCGGCCAAGGATGTGGGAATCCTTAGGCGGCCCTATTGGGGTGCATTTAGCATTCCATTAATATATTAACAATATAATTTGCACATTTTAATTAATGGGCTGTTAAATTATGTTAAATATATTAGTTAAGGCATGTGGACTTGTTTCTTTTTAGTAAGAATGGGTCTAGTTTATATGTGGACTTTTTATGATAGTCCAATGGATTTAATAAAATGAAAAAAATAAAGTATAGCCCATGGTTTATGGCTTGGGCGACAATAGCTAATTTGTTTAGCTTAATATTTTGTTTTATTTTATTATTTAATTAAATAAAATTAATTAATTATTTAATTAAAAGTCAAAATACTTTTCTACTAGGAGTTGGACTCTTAGTGTCATACTATTGATGATAGTATGATAAATATCAAAAACCTTATTTTATAAGGAGATAAAAAAAAAGGTTTTTTATTTATCAAATCAAATTAGGAAGTTTTGATGATGTCACAATTAAAAATTATATCCAATGATTGATTGGATAATACACTTACTAGTTGGGATAAAATGAAACTCTCAAATTGATAGGTTTTTGGTGAAAACACAAATCCTCCACCAAGGGGATTTTCGGCCACCTCTAGTAACCTAGCAATGGGAGTTCAGCCATTCAAGAGAATTCAAGCTTCTTGTGTGAGATTTTGTGAGCTTTGTAAAGCCATGAAAAATCGCCCAACTAGAGCAATAAGTGTGTGAGAATTCGGCCAAGAGAAAAGAGAGGAAGAACGTTTAGTTTCGATAGTGCACTACTTAGCTTTTTCATCTAAAGGCTTTGTGCACAACATCGAATTGGGATCACGCGAGTTTCAATTGAAAGATTGTGAATTCAAAAGTGACCAAACGTTCTTCGTTTTCTTATGAGGGTTATTGTGACTAACAAAAGAGAAAAGTTTTTTATTTTCCTTTCTTAGGTACATAGTTCAAAGAAAGAGAGCCCACACTCCAAGGTAATCCACGTTCGTGATTGGATTGGAAGATCTTGCGGTTCCTTCTCAATGTAACATCATCCGTCACGGTTTAAAAAGGTACAATACCTTTTTTTTTTATGTATATTAATTAATCAAGGGTTAAGGTCCATTTTTAAATTATACCAACTCACCTTTTGTGCTTCTGCCGTGTGTTTTCTTTCCTACAGTCCCACCCTCTAAAATCTACATCGTTAGGTCCATATTCTATGCCCCTACATTCGGGACCCAACATTGACCTACACTCTACTTGTTTTACTTGCGGTATTATCAAATTTAGCTAACTTGAGTGTCAGAGTCCATTTTACTGACACCACTTTGTTGATTTGAGTCCTCTACGATCACTTTTTCTGCCTCCGTAGGTTGTTGGTCCGACTTTTACTTGATCGTGGATCTAATAGTCTACAATTTGTTGCCCGCCATGCGGTTCGACAATCATCTAACAAGCAGAACTAGCAATTCTTCAGCTTAATTGACATGGCCGACGACTTCACTAACCTCCCACTAGAGGCTTAACTCGCTGTAATCACTTCCCAGATGAATGGGAACTTGGAAAGGCTTCAAGCACTCGGAGCAGAGAACAAAATAGTGTGAACAGAGAATCTGGAGTTGCAAAGAAAGTTCCAGACATTCACAACCTCAATCACCCGACCTTCAGGATCCAGCCAGTTACGCTATGGTGTGAATGTCGACTTAGCACCGGTGCCGGACCAAGTCACTCCAACGACTTTAGGGTCGAGCACTCCACATTCGATCTACCAACTACTAGGGACAGTGAGCGGTCTACCTACCAGTAGCGGAGGTAAATGACATGTCGACACCTTCCATATTACCATCAGAGTCAAATCTACAGAGTGGTCATTATAAGAGATCCAGGTGGCTCCCCCTAATGTTGATCCCTCTATGGTCAATGTTAAAGCAAACAATCAGTGTGGTCCACAAATAGAGGGCTTTGCCGTAGGACCGATACAAGCTCCCTTAGCCACCAATATGATAATGTTTTCCTCTGCTTTCACTAGCCCCAGCCTTCCTTGTAGGTTTGCAGAAATGGAAGCCCTCATACATCTCATTCATAGGATGTTGACCCTAATCAAGAAGACTGCAACTAATAGCTTCGTCGACTCCCCCTTTATCGATGCAATAGTGCTAGTGAATATGTGAATGAAGGTCAAATTTCCTAACACGGACCTCTTTGACTGCATGACAGACCTCGACGATCATATTGCACAATATCTGTTAGGATTATGTTCAATGGAAAAAGTACAATAGTGTAATTTAACAATATTTTCATATTAATAAAGTGATTTTTGTTTTAACAAATCTTATTGCTTTCATAGTTTAATTATTAAAATTGTTAAATGTAAATAATCATAAGGTCAAAAGACTATGAGAAATAAAGAATTGTTCGTACATCTGGATATATATGAGATATACACAATTCTTTAGCGAGTCTTGAATAATATTCACAACTTAAGATGAAGGTTGGGCGCCTTTATCTTGTTAAATTTGTAGATTCTTTTTCTAGCATTTGAGTAGATCAAATGTGTTATGATGAGTCTAAAATCATCAAAGTGTAGTGTCTTTGGGCAAAAGGACCTAGTGCACTGGGTGCATTGAATAGGATCACAGTGAAATATTTTATTTAAAATCGTCAATGGATAAAAGTTTTCACTCGAGGGCAATCGGAGAGTCTATCTCAATCTTGAGATAAATGATGGACTTATGGTTGCAAGCGTTATCATTTGAGCTGTCAATTAGTATAATTATATAATATAGGTATTCACTTGTTTATTATAGATGACTTCATTTATAGATATTGACATCGTGGCTCCATTTATTAAAAATGAGTAGAATACCATCATATGGATCTTTTAAGGTATTGGATATTAAATCTTAACGTTAAGTTTTCAATAGTGGCTATTGAAACATGGCTTCTGGACAAGTCAAAATATCCAAGTTCAAAATGTGGTCATATGATTAAAACTGGTAACTAGGAGAGCTATAGGCGGTCTATGAGCTCTTGGCGATTATTGGTATTCTTCACGAGGATACACCATCTCTAATATGATTGTCTAGGGTACGAATAAGAAACACTATCTTATTATATCTTTATTTAAAAGTTCAATTTTAGTTCTTTAGTGAAATGAACTAAAATTAATAGATTGAACTTAAGTGAATCATTTGTTGATTGTGATTAGGTTGTGTTTATTGAAGTTTAAATTTAGATAGCCTGCCAAGATCCCCAATCTACACGAACTTGCATGAGTCACTTAATATATTCTAACGGACCAATTACTAGGTTCATCTAGAATTGTTTTTGGGTTTTGGAATACAAAGGTTTTAAGAGGTGCGGTCTTGTGTGAACAAACATGCGGTAACTCTTCATATACCTGGAATGGGCGGCCAAGACTATGGGAAGTCTTGGGTCGCCCTTGTGGGGTGCAATTAACATTATATTAATACATTAAGAATATAATTGCACATTTTTTATTAAATGGGCTGCTCAATTATGTTAATGTATTAATTAAGGCATGTAGACTTGCTTCTTTTTTAGTAAGAATGGGTTTAGTTCACATGTGGATTTTTTATTAAATCCAATGGATTTAATAAAATGCAAAAATAAAATATACCCCATATAATTAGGCTTGGGCGGCTAGGCTAAAAATATTGGCCTAATATTTTGTTTTGTTTTATTAATTAATTAAATAAAAATTAATTAATTAATTATTTAATTAAAAGTCAAAATCTTTTTCAACTAGGAGAAAGTCTCTTAGTATCATACTTTTGTTGGAAGTATGATAAGTATCATGACTTTATTTGATAAGTTGATAAATATGTATTTTTATTTATCTAGTCAAATTAGAAAGTTTTTGATAAGTCACAATTAATATTCCTATTTGGGATTGGATTAATAATTTAATCTAATTACCATAAAAGGAATTTTAATAAAAGTCAATAACTAGAAATTGACTATATACTTATGAGTTGGAAATCAATTGAACTCCTAAGTTGAAAGGAATTTTAGTGAAGGACAAATCCTTCCACTTGGAGAATTTGGCCAACACTAATACCCCAATCAAGGGAGTTCGACCAACTCAAAGAGAAAAGTGTGTGAGGAATTCGGCTAAGAGAGAAAAGAGAAGAGCGTTTAGGTTCGATAGTATACTATTAGCTTTTACATCAAAAGGCTTTGGGTACAATATCGAATTAGGTTCATGCGAATTTCGATTGAAAGATTGATAATTCAAAAGTAACCGAGCGCTCTTAGATTCTTCTTGAGGATTGTTGTGACTAACGAAAAAGAAAACGTTTTTATTTTCTCCATTCTCAGGTATTACAATTCAAAGAAAGGGAGCCCACACACCAAGGTGATTCACGTTCATAATTAGATTGGAAGATCTTGCGGGAATCAATTCAACGTCAATTGTCACATAAAAAATGTACGATACCTTTTTATTAATATGTTAATTAATCAAGGGTTAAGGTTTCTTTTTAAAGGAAAATTTTTGAAATCATATCAATAAACTTTTTACTTCTAGTGTGTACTTTCAAACCGTTTTCCCTACAATTGGTATCAGAGCCAGGTTGTACCCTTGATTAATTAATGTATATACGTGAATCTATTTCTTTTTATTGTATATATTCATGTTTTAGAAAGAGATGACACTCTAGGTATTCACATATATTTTTACATTGGAATGTAAGGATATATATAAAATATATATATATATATATATATATATTATTATATAAATTGTTAGTGCTCAATTTTAGTCCTAGAATTTCAATGTAATTTTTGTTTTGAAATTGTAACAAGGAGGGTGGCCTATCATTGCCATAATTTCCTTCTTGATTAGTTGCTAAGTTTTATTTTATTGTTGTAAAATAAAATAGGGCTGTTGTAATTTATTTGAGATTCGAAGAATTAAAGAGTTGAAGATATGAAGCAGCAAAAGAAGCAATAGAACAACCCTTTGGCAGCTAGTGAGCACCAATATAGCAAACGCGCGAGTGGCTAAGTGCGCAGCTGTGCTTGCTCAGGTGTGGAAGCGCGCGGCCCTCCAAGGGCTGGGCAGCAAGCGTACGCCCTTGGAGCGGCAGCGCCCGCGCGCCCATGGGCGGCAGCAAGGATGCTATGCGTGGGGCAGCCGTGCATGCCTTCGGGTGTGCAAGTGCCCTACCGCGAGATGCCTTGGACGGACGGACGCTTGATGACGTGTTTGCCAAGTTAGGGTTAATGTTTTTTTTTTTCAAACAAATGTAATTTACTTGCTTTTCTAGGATGGACCAAAATTGTGGCTATTTACTTTTATTGTAAATATTATAATGTTTGTCATTGTTTAATAACATGCCATATAGAATATGAGTGCCTAATTGAATGATTTAGGTGTCTAATTGGCATCGAGATAACTTGGTAAATTATTTATTGGAATTCCATCACACGCCTTAAACAATTAAGTGGGAGAAGGTGTTGGAACACCTATTGTAACATCCCTAATTTCGAATACATATGAAAAGTATGATTGAATTCATTTTGAATATGTGAATATGATTTGAGGGGTGGAAATTGTAATTAAATGTATATTTTTAGGTTTCATAATGGACCAATTTGAACGGTCGAAAACAATGCACGAAGAAAAGGGTGAAAATCTGGACAGTAGGCATTGCGACCACTCATCGCGACCAGGGATCGCGATGAGCAGCTCGCGGTGAAAAGGATGATTTGGGGCAGTGAGTACCGCGACCAATCATCGCGACCACAGATCGCGATGATCAGCTCGTGGTGAAAGTGGCACATTTCGACCAGTGAGCAACGCGACAGAAGGGACGCAACCACCGGTCGCGATGGCTCAAAAATTTAAAAAAAAAATAGCACCGCATGATGAAGCGGTGTAGCTTCATAAACCAAAATTGAAGCAAAACAACACAGAAATAGAAACATCACAGAACTAGAATGAGAGAGAAAGAAGAGAGGAGAGGAGAGAGAAAAAAGAAAAAGAAGAAGAAGGAGAAGAAGAAGAAGAAGAAGAAAAGAGGAAGAGAAGAAGGAAAGGAGAAGGAGGAAGCTTTCAGGTTTGGTGTACACGTATTTTTTGAATTTTCAGTTTTCCAGAAATTTTCGAAATCGTCAATTTTAGCGTTTCTGAGTTATTTGAATTATATGGATTATAGATTATAGTTTAGATTTGATACGTGTTTTGGAATTTTTTTAGTTTCCAGAATATTTCAGATTGATTGAAATTGATTAAATTTGCGTTATTTGAATTATATTGATTATCGAATATCGATATATACGAGTTTTCGAATTTTTCCAGTTTTCCAGAAATTTTCGGAATTATAGTTTTTGAATTATTTGAATGCTATTGAGTAGAATGGATAGTTTGAAACTGATTTCGGAATGATTTGAATACGATTTGGTTCTAATAGGGTTATGGAAATATATTGTTAAAGAAATATATTGTTGAAAGTGACTTCATTATAGTATATTGTGCAATGTATCGGAAAATGATTTTGGGGCAATTTGATTCGAAACGGAATTATGAAATACGTTTCAGTATATTTTGGATTGATTGAATATGATTATTGATTTATAAATATATTCGTTTATTTCCGTTATATTATATTTGATGAAATTTGAATTTGCAAAAATATAAATATATTGATATGTATTGAAATTGAATTCGATTATTCGGAAAGAAATAAAATATGTTGACATTGGATTGGAGAAAATATTTTGGCTCTGATGTGTATGAACATAGATATGGATATAGGAGGTTGACATGTCAATTGGGTTTCTGTCTGAACAGTACTGTGCCGATTATACCACCCTTTGGATAGTGCAGGCCCCAAGTGCAGGTCCTAAGGTTCTGAAATTTGTCATGGGACATTTACAGCGGGTGATTCCGTTGGTGTTCCATTCTGATCTGATTTTCGGTGAGTTACCCCGTTTGCGTCCAATGCCGAACAACCCGTAATCCAGTCCGATAACTTATGTTTTGTATATCAGGAGCCCAATCTGAAAATTGATTTGTCATATGGAAACGTTTGAGAAATTATGAAAAATTTGTCTGTTGATTACATTTGGATATTTGATTTGATATGAGCCCCATATAGATTGTGTATATATTTGTTTGTTTATATATTTATAGATTGTTTTCATTGATATAAAATATGTGTATATACAATTTTGTGTACATCCACTAAGCAATATGCTTAGCGTGTTGAGTTTTCTCGCACGCAGGTAACAAAGGTTCCAAAGGCGAAAAAGATAAAGAAGAGTAGAGGTTGCAGAACCAGAGTCAGGATCACATCTTTCCTGCATACATTTTGGTAGTTTGTTTATATTAAGTTTATATATTTTGATATCGTATGCATATACAGAAACTGTTTGTAAATATTTAACGAGCTTCCGCTATGTAAATATTTTATGATATGTTTATGTTATGTGAATCTTTATAAATTATATTGTGATAAATTGGTTGGTAAGTCGCACTATATGTGGGAGGGTGCGGAAAATTGATTTGAGAATTTGGAAGTTGATTTTATAAATTTTATCTGTAAACAGGTTTTGGAAAGTCAGAAAAACAGTGGAAACTTTGGCAAGATTTTCGAAAATTCTTTGGACTATTTTCAAATGCTTTTCATATAAATATAAAAGATGTTTATCTACCGTAAAAGTTAGCTTTTAGTATATAGTAGCGCTCCCTGATTCGGTCCGAGCGGATTTGGGTCAGGGGGTGTTACACCTATGGCCTCCAAGGTTAGTTGAGCTTTATGTTTCGTGTGATAACTCCTCAAGGGATTTTTATGAATGAAATTTAGCAAGATATTTCCTTACAAGGATAGACTAGACAATGGACTCGAGCGATATCTACTCTCAAATGAGGGATTTTCGTGCGGGAATTATTATTGAAGGTCGATACCTTGGTAACACACTCAATGTGGTTTTATTGACATCCTCTCAAGAGTTCTTGTCATTAAAATTGCAAGGCTAAATTGAAAATTCTGGTTGTTATGTTAACAATTAGGTGGGACCTAGTCCAACTAGTAGATGGTACGAACTCCCAAAGGAGGCGTGACATTTTTAGGTGTTGGATCACCATTGAATTTAATGATTTAATTATTTATTTAATTCAAGATAATTATTCGAAAGTGCTTTTACATGATTATTTATTTATATAATTTTTGTTTTATTGAGAAATCATGACCCCATCCTTAATCAGCATCATCAAAGATAATACCTTAACTGGTGATAATTATGTCACATGGAAAAGGAAAACTGGACTCTTGTTGCAAGCTGAAAAATATAGGCTTGTCCTGTTTACTCCTAAACCACCTACTTCTACTGATGAATCGATTGAGGAGCAAAGAGGTGAGTATGAGCAGTGGGAGTCCTCTGATGAGATGGCCAAATGTTACATTATGGCCACCATGTTCAACGTGTTGCAATAGCAACATGAAGGCATAAAGACTGCTGCTGATATTATGATGTCTCTAGAGGAGATGTTTACTATGAGGTCCAAGACGACTAAGAGAGAGGCAATGACTGCTTTTATGAATCTTAGGATGAAACCTGGACAAGCTGTGAAAGATCACATGATGAAAGTTATAGCATATCTCAATATTATTGAACTCAATGGCGCTGAGATAGATAGTGAGACCAAAATTGACAAGATAGTCAATTTATTGTTAGATTCCTTTGATCAGTTTAAGTTGGATTACTCCTTGAATAATAAGGAATACACCTTGCAGGGTTTGATGCAAGATGTTCAAAGCGCTGAAAAGATCCTTCTGAAAGGCAAGGGTCAAAAGATTCATTTGGTTGGTAAAGTTGCTATTGTTAAAAACAGTAAAAAGGTTAAGAAACAACATAAGAAAAACAACTTGGTCTTACCAGGAAGGAGACCAAGAAAGTAACCAAGATCAAAGGGAAGTGCTTCCTTTTTGGTTAAAAAGGACATTGGAAAAGAAACTGCCCAAAGTCTCAAAAAAAGAAGGAAGAAGGTAATATTAATTATCTTGAAACATGTTTTCTAGCAGATTCTACGGATTCTTGGATTGTAGACTCTGGAGCCACTAATCATGTTTGTTATTCCTTACAGGGGTTCCAGGAAAAGAAAAGACTAAGGAAAGAGGAGTTCAACTCGCGCTTAGGCAGTGGAGTGTTGGTGTCTACTCGTGCTGTGGGAGACATTAGAATTAGTTTAGATTCTTTTAGGCATTTGAATTTGATAGACGTTTATTATGTACCTCAATTCAATATGAATTTAATTTCGGTTTCTTGTTTGAATAAATTTGGTTATTCTGTTACTTTTAATAAAGATTTTATTAATAGTAAGACTAACAAAATTGTTTGCAAAAGTACATTGGAAAACGGTTTTTTTCATTTGCAAAGAAACATCTCTTACTTATTAAACATGGAATCAACATAACCTAATCATAAAAGAGTAAAATTATCAAAAGATGAAACCTACCTATGACTTTGCGCCTAGGTCATATTAACCTAAATAAGATTAAAAGATTGGTTAGAGATAGACCTTTAAGTAAATTAAAGGTTGATGATCTACCAACTTGTGAATCTTTTTTGGAAGGTAAAATGATCAAAAGGTCATTCACGACCAAAGGCACAAGAGCCACTGAATGTTTAGGATTAATGTACACTAATGTATATGGTCATATGAGCATTCAAGTTAGGGGTCTATATGAGTATTTTATCACCTTCACGGATGATTACTCGAGATTTGGCTATGTGTATCTCATGAGACATAAGTCGGATGCTTTTGACATGTTCAAAGAATTTAAAACTGAAGTAGAAAATCAACTTGAGAAACAAATAAAAATCTTGAGATCTGATCGTGATGGAGAATATCTATTTAGTGAGTTTCAACAATATCTTATTGATAATGATATTATTTTTTAGTTTTCTGCTCCTGGAACACCTTAACAAAATGGGATGGCAGAAAGGAGAAATATGACTATTTTAGACAGGTTAGGTCTATGTTGAGTTACTCTACGCTTCCTAATTTTTTTTGGGATATGCTTTACAAATTGCAATGCATATTCTTAACGATATACCATTTAAGTTGGTTCCTAAAATACCACATGACTTGTGGACTGGGCGAAAGCCTAGTTTACAACACTTAAGGATATTTGGATGTCCTGCACACGTGTTAAAAGGAAAGACATAAAAGATGGAGTTCCATTGAGAAACATGCATATTTGTAGGGTATCCAAAAGAAACTAAAGGATATTATTTATATAGTCCTTCAAATCTTAAAGTATTTGTTTCGACAAATGTTAAATTTTTGGAAAAGGACTATATGAATAATTTTATACCTAAAATAGAATTGTCCTGGATGAGCTTTCAGAAGATACAATTCCATAAGTGGTTTCACAACCTAGTCCAATTGTAATTTTCGCACCATCATAAGATCAACAACCTACCATTCCTCATTGTAGTGGAAGGGTTAGTAGACAACCCGAAACATACATTGGTCTAGGACAATCAGTGGAGAATCTTCCTGACGGCGATGATCCCTACACATGCAAGGAAGCTATGGAGGATGTTGATTATCGCCATTGGCAAAAAACAATGCAATCCGAGATAGAATTTATGTTCACAAAAAAGGTCTGGTCTTTTGTAGACTTGCCTAAAGGGATAAAACCCATTGGTTGCAAGTGGATATACAAGAGGAAAATAGGTATGGATGGCAAGGCGGAAACCTTTAAAGCTAGATTGGTAGCTAAAGGTTATACACAGAAGGAAGATATCGATTATGGGTAAAACTTCTCTCCTGTAGCCATGTTTAAATCCATAAAGATACTCTTATCCATAGGGGCATCTCTAGACCTAGATATTTGGCAAATGGACGTCAAGACAGCTTTCCTTAATGGAAGTCTTGACGAAAGCATATATATGATGCAACCAGAAGGATTCATTGAAAAAGGCCAAGAGGAAAGGGTATGCAAGTTGCAAAGGTCCATATATGGACTAAAGCAAGCATCCAGATCCTGGAATATAAGGTTCGATCAAGTTGTCAAATTCAAAACCTTGACGAACCTTGTGTATACAAAAGAATAAAAGGCGACAAGTTGGTTTTCCTTGTTCTTTACGTTGATGATACACTACTCATCGGAAACGATGTATGGGTATTGACATCAGTGAAAGAATGGTTAGCAAAACAATTTGATATGAAGGACTTAGGAGAAACAAGTTATATTCTTGGTATCCAAGTAATAAGGGATAGAAAGAATGAAATGATTGTATTATCCCAAGCTTCATACATAGACAAAATCGTGTCTAGGTTCTCCATGCAGGATTCCAAGAAAGGTATGTTACCTTTCAAACATGGAATCAAACTTTCTAAGGAACAAGTTCCTAAGAATGAGCAATACATGAGTAGGATTCCATACGCCTTGGTAGTTGGAAGTCTCATGTATACAATGCTCCGCACTAGATTAGATATTTGTTTTGCTGTGGGCATAGTTAGCAGGTTTTAATCAAAACCTAGTCCTGAACACTGGACGACAATCAAGTATATTTTCAAGTGTTTTAGGAAAACAAGAGGTCTTATGCTTGTATACTCTAAAGGAAATTTAGTTGCCGTTAGGTACACAGATTTTGATTTCCAATCGAATTTCGACTCCAGAAGATCCATATAAGGATCTGTGTTTATTCTTAGAGAAGGAGCAGTCATATGGAAGAGTATCAAGCAATCTTACTATAGTATATAGTCGCATGCAAAGCTGCTAAAGAGGCTGTCTGGCTTCGCCAATTCTTGATTAACTTGGAAGTGGTTCCTAGTACAAATAAGCAGATCACTATCTACTATGATAATAGTGGTGCAGTGGCTAATTCGAAAGAGCTAAGAAGTCATAAGAGAGATAAGCACATTGAAAGGAAGTATAATATTTTAAGGGAGATTGTGCATAGGGGTGATGTGACGATTACCAAGATTGCATCAGCAGAAAATCTAACGGATCCCTTTACCATGGCTCTACCTCAGAAGAGTTTTAACGAGCATCTAGAAAACATGGGGATGAGAGATATGACACACTTGCTATAGCGCAAGTGGGAGATTGTTAGGATTATGCTCAATAGCAAGAGTGTAATAGTGTAGTTTAACAATATTTTCATATTAATAATTATTTTAACAAATCTTATAGATTTTATAGTTTAATTATTATAATTTTTAAATGTAAATAATCATAAGGTCAAAAGATTATGAGAAATAAAGAATTGTTCGTACATCTCGATATGTATAAGGTAGACACAGTTCTTTAGTTAGTCTTGAATAATATTCACAACTTAAGATAAAGGTTGTGAAGGGAGTTTTAGAAAATGTTTGATTATCGTATAACATGCGGAATTAGGTTTCAAAATTTTTTTTTAATTGAAAAACTATTTTTCAATCAGGAACGAGTTCATGTATAGACGCAGAAAAAGATTCCATGAAACTACATACCGTTTTCTTGATTTCCTTTTTTTGATTCCTCGATCTACCACCAGATCTTCCGAGCTATGACCCGCGGTCTGACAACGCGTGTGTGGGCACGTCACTGCAAGAGATAGAGGTCACGTGAAAAAAACGGACGGAGAGTCTCTTCCCCCTAGGGGCCGGCCGAATCCTGCAAAAGAGGGGAGAGTCAGAAATTGTTTTTCCTCTTTTCTTCTCTCTTTGGTGGCCGAACTTCACTTATCTGTTAGGTTAATTTTTCCTAGCTATATAACTTTTATATAGTAGCTCTTTAGGGTTTTGGTTTGACTAAGTCAAAATAGGATTCACAATCCTTTTTATTTTTAATCTCCTAAAGACTTTAACCTTTGACTTTTAGTACTATTAAAATAATTTAATTATTTTAATTATTTTGTCCTAATCATTATTTAATCAAATTACCTCATATTTAATAAATAGAATTAATAATTAATAATTATTAATTTCTATTATTTTATCAAATATATAATTAATTAAATAATCACATTATTTAATTATTCTCTTTTATTTAAATCGCAATACTTTCGTAACACTATTAATTGGACCATCCAATTAATCTACCGTGACCCTCGTTACCAACAACCATAAGGGCTAGCAAGGGGACCTAATGGACCCACATTTTTGAGCTCCAATAATACCTAGTAATATTAATTAAAACTCTTTAATTAATATTTCACGATTATTAACCTCGTAGTTATTCCACTAAAAACCCGAGGCTGCACTCTCAGAACTGTAGATGTGTTATACAATCTGAAATCTCAGTGTCCATTGATATAGCTAATTGTATATAGTGTGATCCTCCACAAATAGTTCATAACTAGAGCTGGGTGATAAAGTCCGTTATACCCTTTCAGAAATATCTTTTCCTTTAAGTACCATTGATTCTCTAGTGAACAATTAAATCTTGTCTTCCTCACAGAAGAAGGAGAGCGCTCATAATCGTTCAAGCGCCGAATCAACCCTTAAGGGAACTACTCATCTACTTCAATCAAGAAGGAGTGGATTCCACTATTGTGTTCAAACCTTCCCACCCATAAGCCAAACCACAAATCCAAGATACAGAGGTATTGGTTGAGATTCACATCAACCTCACTTATGGTAAATCAAAAGTCACAATCCAACTTGAAGGAGTCAATAAGATACTTAGGATTAAGATCACCTATAAATTGCCATCGTTTATCGATTATATATGAATCTCATCTACTAACGGATCTTGGTGAGAGATTCATATAAATCATGGCCCAACCCTATATGGTCTCATCAAATAAGGTGCCTCCATTCTCATGTCAACTACATGAGCGGTCTAGGATAAGACCACCGTACTTTACAGAATGGACTGCAGTAGTAGATCAATCACAAACAAAGTACCCAGCTTTGTTCGCTTTCTACGGACGTGTTAGATTGCATGTCTCAAAATGAATCCTCTTTGTATATGACCATCATATACTCATTCTGAGATTACATTTTGCAATCTAGGATGTTCTTGCACAATACGAATGTATTACTGAATATAAAACATTTATAAACTTGAATGATAATCTGAATAATTCTTATTAAGTCTTTAACCATTTACAATTACAAGTTTTAGGGCATAAATCCCAATAATCTCCCACTTGCACTAAAGCAGGTAGGACATGTTTCGTAATCCTAGATCCTCTAGGTGACCTTCAAACACTTTAACCGTTAAGGTCTTTGTAAATAGATCAACCAGGTTATCTTGTGACGCACTCTTTAACATGACCACGTCTCCTCACTGCACGATCTCTCTCATGAGATGATATTTCCACTATATGCTTCCTTCTTTTATGGCTTCTTGGTTCTTTGGAATTGGCACAACTCCACTATTGTCATAATAAAGTGCTATGGGCCTATCCACATATAGAACAACTTCCAGAGCCAAACAGCCTTCTTAGCTGCTTCACAAGCTGCTACATACTCAACTTCCATGGTGGAATCAACAATGCAAGATTGCTTGATACTCCTCCAAATTATGGCTCCACCACCAAGGGTGAATACTGACATAGACGTAGATTTTTTTGAATCCTCGTCTGACTGAAAGTCAGAATTTGTATATTTTAATGGAATCAAATTCGGATGGGAATATACAAGCATATAGTTTCTCGTTCTTCGAAGATACTTGAGAATATGGTTAACAGCAACCCAATGATCCAATCCTGGGTTGGACTGATATCTACTGGCTACTCCCATTACAAAGCAGATGTCAGGTCTTGTGCATAGCATAGCATACATAAGACTGCCTACCACGGACGTATAGGGTATCCGTCTCATATCCTCAATTTCTTGAGGTGTCTTAGGACATTATTCCTTAGACAAGTGAACTTCATGCCTTAAAGGTAAACTACCTTACTTGGAGTTCTGCATGGAGAATCGCACAAGTATCTTATCGATATACGATGCCTGAGACAGCGCTAACAACTTGTTCTTACGATCCCTTATTAATTGGATCCCAAGAACATAACTTACCTCTCCCAAATCTTTCATTTGGAATTGGTTAACAAGCCAACCCTTTACTTCTGATAATGTCACTACGTCATTCCCAGTGAGTAGGATATCATCCACGTAAAGGACTAGTAAAACTACTTTCTTGTCAATGATGTGCTTGTATGAACAAGGCTCATCAACATTTTGCTCAAAACCATAGGTTTTGATTACAATATCAAACCTAATGTTCCAAGATCTAGACCCTTGCTTAAGTCCATTACGAATCCATTTGGTTGTATCATATAGATGCTCTCATCTAGATTGCCATTCAAGAATGCAGTCTTGACATTTATTTGCCAGATTTCGTAATCAAAGTAGGCAGATATGGATAAGAGTATCCTAATAGACTTAAACATAGCTATTGGCGAGAAGGTTTCATAATAATCAATGCCTTCATTCTACGTGTAACCCTTAGCCACTAGTCTTGCCTTGAAGGTCTTTACCTTTCCGTCTATTCCTCTCTTAGGCTTTGTAGATCCATTTACATCCTATGGGTTTTATCCCATCTGGTAAGTCTACAAGTTCCCAGACTGAGTTAGAGTACATGGATTCCATCTCGAGATTCATGGCTTTAAGCCATTTGTTTTTGTCAGAATCTTCCATTGTATGTCAATGGATCATCCACATTATTATTAGAAACGACACCCTGTGCCTCTCCAATGCATAAGTAGGGATCAGGTTGTCGAACAACCCTTCCACTACGCCTAGGCGGTAGTGTATCCTGACTAGGAATTTCTGACTATCAGATGTTTATGGAATAATAACATCGTTAACAACTCTTGTTGACTAAACACTGGTCGTACTAGGTTCTAGTTCCTTTAATAGAATCGTACTACGAGGTTTATGATTACTTATATAATCCTCCTCAAGAAACGTTGCGTTTGTCGATACAAACACTTTGTTTTCTTGTGGATTATAAAAGAATCCACATCGTGTTTCCTTTGGGCACCCTACAAATAAACATACTTGTGAACGAGTGTAACACCCCCCGACCCGATCCGGCCGGACCGACCCGGGAAGCGCTACTCGGACTTTCTAAATTTTTCAAAACTTAAATTTTACATTTCAAAATCATTGCGAGCCTAATTAATAAATAAACTTTTTACGAAAATTTCGGCAGAGTACCGTTTGTTTTTCGGATTTTCCAAAACCTGCTTTTACACAAATCAATTCAAAAACAATTCTCAATAGCACTTCAATATCTCATATTCAAACAGTTGCGCACTCTGCCGTTTAGTGCGACTTATCAATCACAATATATAAAATAAAACAGTTTAAACTTTTATATATATACAGACATTCAGAAATCATAAAGTAATTAATTAAAAACATATTTACAACTCCCCTGTATATGCATGCTTTCAGAATATATAAATACATAACACAATATAGCTACCCAACTGTACAAATCTCTGGGACTCTGTCCGCAACTCTTTATCTCTTCAGTCCTTAGCCTCTTCCGGATCCCTGGTACCTGCGCGTTAGAAACAAACTAACGCGCTAAGCATATAGCTTAGTGGGTGTACTATAAACTCAATTAAATAAGTCACAATATATATATAATTCATTTCGAATCCATTTCAAAATCAAATAAATTTCAAAATCAGAGCATTAAACTATTTCAATCACTTTAATTTCAATACTGCAGTCAATATACGAATGCTATCAATAGAATCATTCAGTTCACTTTTCAATTCCAATCAATTCTAGCCCGCTAGAATACTAAACATATTAGGACTGGAATATGGGTCAAGCTCCTAACCCCCAGGACGAATCCTGAGGAGGTACGTGTCTCCCAACTCTAGGACCGTGGGTACGGAACCTAGAGAGGTACATAGCTCCCTATCCCAGGAACGAATCCTTGGGAAGGTACATTAACTCCCAACCCCCAGGACGAATCCTGAGGAGATACGTATCTCCCATCCTCTGGACGAATCCAAGAGGAGGTACATCAGAATCATCAGTATCAATCAATCAGTATCGGCGCAGTACTGCTCAGTAAAACCCAGCTGGTATACCAACCTCCTATATCCATTTCTATGTCTACGTATCCTAGGGCCGTTTCCGATAAACCAAATTCGCAAGAAATGTCGCAATAATTACTCAATAACAATAATTACTCAATAAACATACAAATCACATAATATTCTTCAAGAAACATATTCAATAATTTTACGAAAATCAAAATCAAGTATTTTAACGAAATCGAAACGTTCGAAATTACAATCGAAATATAATCTATCATAAAATCGATCCGAAATCAACCATAGATCTACAAATCATCGATTGTACATATAAAATAAACACTTTTCATACGAATAACCGAAATCGAAAACTTTTAACGAAATCGAAAACGAACGAAAACGAAAACAAAACAATAACGAAAGACTTTTTGTAATGGTTCCGAAAACAAAAGTACACCAACCTGGAATCCTTTTCTTTTCGGTAAATCGTGGTTCTACGGTTTCCTCTTTCCTTTTTACCTACACTTCCTTTTCTCTTCTCTCTCCTTCTTCTTCTTCTTCTTTCTTTTCTTTCTTCTTCTTTCTTTTTCTTCTCTTTTCTTTCTTTTCTCGGCTCTTTCTCTCTCTTTCTCTCGCTGTTCTGGTTTATGTGTGTGTTTTCTCGCTTCTGCGAGAAGTTTCTTCTTTTTTTTATATTTTTTTCGCTACCGCGACCGCCGTCGCGACCTGTGGTCGCGCCACCAGGTCGCGATGCTCACTGGAGTGCGCGCACCGCCTTCATCGCGAGCGCGCCTTGGTCGCGCGAGAGATCGCGTTGCTCTCTGCCAAATTTTGACAATTTCATCGCGAGCAAGCCATCGCGACCTGTGGTCGCGGTGACTGGTCGCGATGCTCACTGCCCAAAATTGCGTTTTTCACCGCGAGCGAGCTATCGCGACCTGTGGTCGCGGTAACCAGGTCGCGATGCTCTCTGGTACATTTAATTACATTTACACCCCCTCAAATAGTAAAATTTATTTTCACATATATAAAATTAATTACCCGAAATCCGGGATGTTACAATGAGGTTCCAGCTTTCCAGTCTTATTCTCCAGTACATGTACTAGACATCCCCATATGCGAAAATTTTGTAAACTAGCTTTACGACCATTCCACAACTCATAGGGGAGTCTTAGAAATATACTTGGATGGAACTACATTCAATATGTAAGTCGCTGTTTGTACTGCATATCCCCAAAAAGAATATGATAATGATGAGAGACTAATCATAGATCTCACGAATTCCATTAGGGTCCTATTTCTCCTCTCCGCAACACCATTCTACTATGGTGTTCCTGGAGCAATGAGTTGGGATACAATCCCATGCTCAACCATGTAGTCTTCAAACTCTTAGTCGAGATATTCACCTATCGTTGAGATTTGATTGTTATGCCTAATTGATTTTCAACTTCAGCTCGGAATTCTTTGAACCTTTCTAAGGTTTCCGACTTACGTTGCATTAGGTAACATACCCGTATCTAGAGTAGTCATCAATAAATGTGACATAATACTCATAACCACCTATAGCTATAACACTCAGAGGTCCACATACGTTTGAGTATATGAGTTCTTGTGGTTGTGTTGCTCTAACAACTTTTCCTGTAAAAGGTCTCTTGGTCATCTTACCCTTAAAACAAGATTCACAGATGGGTAAGGTGCCGATCTCTAACTGACTTAAAGATCCGCTTTTTACTAGTCTGTTTATCCTATCAAGGTTTATATGTCCAAGTCTTAGATGCCACAGATACGTGTCATCATCTGGAGAAATCTTTTGTCGTTTTGTTTTTGGTTTTTCAACTTTAAACAATTGAGTGTTAAGTAGTGTTGTATGAATTAACAGTCTTAAAACTTACAAGTTATTTTCATTTATTCCAAAATAATCATGCATTCCATTTCTTGAAATGATAACTGATTTATCATTGAAAGAAACCTTATAAAACTTTTTCATTTAATCTGAATACAGAAATCAAATTCCTTGTAAATCCAGGAATGAAACATACATTGTTCAATACATTGTTCATTTCAATCTGGAACGAGTTCTTATATCGCAGAAAAATATCCATGAACTACATAACCCCTGAATAAACTATTCAAGGTAAAGAATCATCTTCCACTAAATAAGATTTGATAAGTAAATCTGATTTACTTTTCACTTTGTTCCTATTGGAGAGCTCTTCGAGGTACTGTAGACAGTTCCTCTTCCAATGACTAATCTCTTTGCAATGGAAATATTTCCCTTTTGCTTAGTCAATCGTGGTGCTCTTTATTTTGAGCTTAGCCTTTAGTTTATTAGTAGACCTCTTCCTCTTCTTGAAACCGGAAAAGGATGGCTTAACAACATTTGCTTCACTAGTCTTACCTTTGGTAACTCGTCCTGCGTTGGTTACAAGCTCTGGAGGACATTCCTCCATAAACACATATTTAAGGTCTTTGCAGACCATGATTGCGTTCACGTTGTATTTCCACTTAGTATAGTTATCCCCGGTTAATTTTTCATTTGCGAGGAAATAGTAATATAGAAGATAACGCTGACATTTAAAGACATAAATATAAATTAATATCATTCATTTCATAAATTCATATCAATTGTTATAGTTCGGCAAAAAATGAAACATGATGTATAAGCATATTTTAATGAACAAAAAACTCCCTAAAATTAGTTACTATACCGCGATAATCCAATATACCACAAGTAAGTGTCTAGGTAGGCTAGGTCAAATCCTTGCATATTAGATCGAGTCATTCTCAATCAGATAACACATCAGAATAACTCTTTATTCTTATATTATCCAACCATCGTTTTTGTTTAGTAGGGGCATTTAATTAACATCTTAATTAAGTCCTTTATGAGTGTGACTCATCGTTTCAAAATTCATGAACTTAACTTGAAAGTGCCTAGGTAGGTTAGGTCAGTCCCAAAATACATTCTGAAAACCTATCCATTAGGAAGTCAACCTTGGTATTGACTCTTGTGGACACCCTCCGTAGGGAGGACGAAAGTAAAGCCGTCACGAGGCGCTACTCAAGTCTTACGGTGTTGAACTAACAATGGAAACTGCGGAATATAATGTCATATATCGCTCTCCCACTCACTATTTGTAGTTTAGGATTTTCTTTAAATTAAGAGTTTCTAAAACTCTATGTTTCTAGTCTTTACTTAGATTTTACGACTAATATAAAATCTAAGTTTACTAGTTATAATAAATTATTCAATTTTAACTATTAAAATATAATTTATTATTTCAATTTTTAATTTACATAAACTATTTAAATAAACTAGAAATTAAATGTGAGATTACCAAGTTTTAACTAATAAAATTAAATCACATTATTTGGTCCAATTATGTCATTAATGTTTAATCAAATTAAATCTAACATTAAGTGGACCTAACTAATCTAATTAAACACTTTAATATATAGATTAGTTATTAATGAGATTTACCAAATTTTTACTCCTAAAAACTAATTCCATTATTTGGTTCTTTTTAATTAAGTAATTAAACTTATTAATCTTAATTAATGTAAGAACCTAACTAATAAATTTAATTAAACTCTTTAATTAATTGATTAGTTAATATAATGAGAATTATCAAGTTTTTACTCCTAAAAACTAATCACATGATTTGGTTCTTTTTAATTAAGTTTTTAATCTCATTAATCTTAATTAATATCAGAACCAAACTAATCAATTTAATTAAACTCTTTAATTAATGGATTAGTTAACATAACGAGAATTACCAAGTCTTTACTCCTAAAATCTAATCTCATTATTTGTTTCTTTTTAATTAAGGAATTAATCTAATTAATCTTAATTAATACAAAGAATCTAACTAATCATTTTAATTAAACTCTTAAATTTGTTGATTAGTCAATTAATGGATTTTACCAAGTTTTTTACACCTAAAAATTAAATCCATTATTTAATTGTCATTTATGAAATTGTTTCCTATTTTAATCACATTGAAATAAAAGAATATAATATGACAATTATGCATGTGTAGGTACACCTAATCTAGATGACATTCATATGTATGATAATGTTTTAACATCTATATTATCATCACATGAAAATAAATAAAACATACGTAATTGATCAAGTGACATGAGTTATCCAACTTAAACAACTCTAATTACAATTGTATTTCTAAGGCATTCCTTGGCCTTCAAGAGTTCTTCTTCAAGTTGAATTCTTTTTATCTTCATTTTCCTAATCAAGTCAAACTTGATTTTTGTCAAAAAGTTAACATCTTTTCTAGACGTCCACATGTTACCTTAACATGCACCCTAGGTTGAGACCAAACCCTAAACAACCCTAACGCATGTGAAAGTGCAGCTGCTAGCAGCGTAGCCGCATGCACGCAAGGTGCGCATGGCCGACACGTAAGCTGCGCTTTCACGCGCGTTCGTGGGTCGTTTCGCCCACGGTTTTCCGCTCCAATTTTCTGCACTTTTTACAGAAAATATTCAATAATAGTTTTCCGAAAAAATCAGCAAAAAAGAAAAAATAGTCCACAAAAAACACGAAAAACAGCCCTAACGCAAGCGCGACAGCAGCCCCAACCCGGCTGCTGGGGGGGCGCGGCCGCTGGGCGTGCGTGGCCGTTGCTGTGCAGTTGTTTTTTCTTCGTTTCTTCTTTGCATCATCCGCTTCTTCGATTCTTCATAGGGCAGATCGATTACAATAATAATAATAAAAAATTATAGCAGAATAAGAAAAACTTTGCCATTAACAATTGGCCTAAAAACAAAACAAATCCTATTATAACCCATTCACCATATAATTAACGACCAATTATGTTTTTTAAAATTATACAATCAAATCATATAATAATAAAACAAATTATACAATCTAGATTTGTGACTACACAATAATATATCAAAGATCAAGAATAAAAAAACATAAATAAATAATAAACAAGAAATATGTACTTTTTTCTTTTTCTTTTGCATATATACATGAACTTAGAACCAAAGTCTCTGATACCAATTGAAGGGAGTTTTAGAAAACGTTTGATTATCATATAACATGCGGAATTAGGTTTCAAAAATTTTTTTTAATTGAAAAACTATTTTTCAATCTGGAACGAGTTTCTGTATATACGCAGAAAAATATTCCATGAAACTACATACCTTTTTCTTGATTTTCTTTTTCTGATTCCTCAATTTACCACCAGATCTTCCGAGCTATGAAACCGTGGTCTAGCATCGCGTGTGTGGGCACGTCATAGCAAGAGATGGAGGTCACGTGAAAAGAACGGACGGAGAGTCTCTTCTCCCTAGGGGCCAGCCGAATCCTGCAAAAGAGGGGAGAGTCAGAAAAAACTTTTTTCTCTTTTATTCTCTCTTTAGTGGCCGAACTTCACTTATCTGTTAGGTTAATTTTTCTTATCTATATAACTCCTATATAGTAGCTCTTTAGGGTCTTGGTTTGACCAAGTCAAAATAGGATTCCCAATCCTTTTTATTTTTGATCTCCTAAAGACTTTAACCTTTGACTTTTACGACTATTAAAATAATCTAATTATTTTAATTCTTTTGTCCTAGTTATTATTTAATCACATGACCTCATATTTAGTAAATAGAATTAATAATTAATAATTAATAATTTCTATTATTTAATTAATTAATTAATCACATTATTTAATTATTCTCTTTTATTTAAATCGCATTACTTTCGTAACACTATTAATTGGACCATCCAATTAATCTACCGTGACCCTCGTTACCAACAATCATAAGGGCTAGCAAGATGACCTAATGGACCCACAGTTTTTAGCTCCAATAATACCTAGTAATATTAATTAAAACTTTTTAATTAATATTTCACGATTATTAACTTTGGAGTTATTCCACTAAAAACCCGAGGTTGCACTTTCAGAACTGTAGACGTGTTTATATAATCTGAAATCTCAGTGTCCATTGATATAACTAATTGCATATAGTGTGATCCTCCACAAATAACTAGAGCTGGGTCATAAAGTCCGTTATACGCCTCTAGAAGTATCTTTTCCTTTAAGTACCGTTGATTCTCTATTGAACAATTAAATCCTGTCGTTCTCACGGAAGAAGGAGAGCGCTCATAATCTTTCATGCCCCGAATCAACCCTTAAGGGAACTACTCATCTCCAAGAAGGAGTGAATTCCACTATTGTGTTCAAAGCTTCCTAGCCACAAGCCAAACCGCAACTCTAAGATACGGAGGTATTGGTCAAGATGCACATCAACCTCACTCATGGTAAATCAAAAATCACAATCCAACCTGAAGAAGTCGATAAAACACTCAGTATTAAAATTACCTATAAATAGCCATCGTTTATCGATTATATATGAATCTCATCTACTAACGGATCTTGGTGAGAGATTCATATAAATCGTGGCCCAGTCCTATATGATCTCATCATATAAGGTGCCTCTATTCTCATGTCAACTACATGAGCGGTCTAGGATAAGACCACCATACTTTACAGAATGGACCGCAACAGTAGATCAATCACAAACAAAGTACCCAGCTTTGTTCGCTCTCTACGGACTCATTAGATTGCATGTCTCAAAATGAATCCTCTCTGTATATGACAATCATATACTCATTCTGAGATTACATCTTGCAATCTAGGATGTTCTTGCACAATACAAATGTATTATTGAATATAAAACATTTATAAACTTGAATGATAATCTGAATAACTCTTATTAAGTCTTTAACTATTTACAATTATAAGTTTTAGGGCATAAATCCCGACAGGTTGGGCTCCTTTATCTTGTTAAAGTTATAGATTCATTTGCTAGCATTTAAGTGAGTTCAAATGTATTATGATGAGTCTAAAATCATCAAAGTTTAGTGTCTTTAGGCAAAAGGATCTAGTGTACTGGGTGCATTGAATAGGATCACAGTGAAATACTTTATCCAAAATCGTCAATGGATAAAAGTTTTCACTTGAGGGCAATCGGAGAGTCTATCTCAATCTTGAGATAAATGATGGACTTATGGTTGCAAGGGTTATTATTTGAGCTATCAATAAGTACGATTATTTAATATAGTCTATCCTCGATGGGTTAATGTTATTCACTTGTTTATCATAGATGACTTCATTTATAGATATGAACATCGTGACTCCATTTATTAAATGAGAGTAGAATACCATCATATGGATTTTTTGAGGTATTGGATATTAAATCTTAACATTAAATTTTCAATAGTGGCTATTGAAACATGGCTTCTGGACAAGTCAAAAATATCCAAGTTCAAAATATGGTCATATGATTAAAACTGGTATCTATGAGAGCTATAGGCAGTTTATATGCTGTTGGCGATTACTGATATTCTTCACGAGGATACGCCATCCCCAATAACATTGTCTAGGGTATGAATGAGAAACACTATCTGATTTTATCTTTATTTAAGAGTTCAATTTTAGTTCTTTAGTGGAATGAACTAAAATTAATAGAAAATCTCCAATCTACACGAATTTGCATGAGTCATTTAATATATTCTACTGGACCAATTAGTGGGTCTATCTATAATTGTTTTTGGATTTTGGAATCTAAAAGTTTTGAATAGGTGCGGTCTTGTGTGAACAAAACACGCGGTAACTCTCTTCATATACTTGGAATGGGCGGCGAAGACTGTGGGTGTAGTCCTAAAAAATCGCTTGGGGACACGGGGCACTACAACCTGCAAAGACAGAACGCACGTGACCCGTAGGACGCCTGGGACACCGGGGTGGTGCCGGCCAAAGTCACTCCGACGGTCAAGTTAGCGAGTGCTAATAATTATGTATGCTTGTAAATAGAGATGAGTGAAGGATGCTTCCTGTATTGTTCGTGATCGAGGCCTCCTCGATCAGAGGAAATGCGAGGTCGGAGGGTAATCAGAGAAGATAAACAATAGCCGGAGAGTGTGGTTTTAGTATTGGTAGCCTCTTGGATCTCAGTTTTTCTCCCCCTTTTAATGAAGATTATCCTTCTTTTTATAGGGGAATGATGCTTCTGCATTTAGAGGGATTTCATCATTACCCCTCTTTACTGTCCTCCACCAAGAAAGCATGTGGATGCTTCTTTTGATCTGGCTGTTATTGATTGTCATTATGGTTTTGCAGAACCTGTTTTAAAGTAGATCATGATTTGGTCCCCTAAGGAACAAAAGAGATTTTATGTCGTGCGACATGTAGGCTTGTCAATTCGGACAATCATGATTACGTGTCGTATGATGTGTTGGTTGGATGTCGACATGAGGTCACTATGTCGTGCTACATAGTAGTTCTTCCAGGCGTGAATACTGAGTTATCTTCGCTTGATGCTACTTGGGTGTGTGGGATATAGAGTGCATGTCGTACTACATGGAGGTTTTTACACAGATGTCTCATGTCGTACTACATGGATGCCTCATGTCGAGCGAATGTCGTACTACATGGATTGCTTCATGTCGAGCGAATGTCGTACCACATGGATTGCTTCATGTCGAGCGAATGTCGTACTACTTGGACGTCTCATATCGTACTATATGGATGTCTCATGTCGTACTACATGGATGTAACATGTCGTACTACATGGATGTCTCATGTCGTACTACATGGATGTCTCATGTCGTAATACATGGATGCCACATGTCGTTTTACATAGGTGTATCATGTCGTACTACATGGATGCCTTCCCACTTTTGGCTCTGGGCCTGGTCTTTGAGATATACTTTGAGCCTGACATATTTTGGCTACTACAGTGGGAAGTCTTGGGCGGCCCTTATGGGGTGCAATTAGCATTCCATTAATACATTAAGAATATAATTGCACATTTTTATTAAATGGGCTGCTCAATTATATTAATGTATTAATTAAGGCATGTGGACTTGTTTATTTTTTTAGTAAGAATGGGTCTAGTTCACATGTGGACTTTTTATTAAAGTCCAATGGATTTAATAAAATGGAAAAATAAAATATAGCCCATGTAATAAGGCTTGGGCGGCTAGGCTAAAAATATTGGCCTAATATTTTGTTTTGTTTTATTAATTAATTAAATAAAAATTAATTAATTGTTTAATTAAAAGTCAAAATCTTTTTCAACTAGGAGAAGGTCTCTTAGTATCATACTTTTGTTGTAAGTATGATAAGTATCATGACTTTATTTGTTAAGTTGATAAATATGTATTTTTATTTATCTAGTCAAATTAGAAAGTTTTTGATAAGTCACAATTAATATTCCTATTTGGGATTGGATTAATAATTTAATCTAATTACCATAAAAGGAATTTTAATAAAAGTCAATAACTAGAAATTGACTACACACTTATGAGTTGGAAATCAATTGAACTCCCAAGTTGATAGGAATTTTAGTGAAGCATAAATCCTCCCACTTGGAGAATTTGGCTAACACTAATACCCCAATCAAGGGAGTTCGGCCACACTATTGCTTGATTGAGAATTTGAGCTTTGATTTTGATTAGAAAATTCAGCCAACTCAAAGAGAAAAGTGTGTGAGGAATTCGGCCAAGAGAGAAAAGAAAAGAGCTTTTAGTTTCGATAGTACATGATCGGTCATTTATTTTCATATATTTACGACCTCTAAACCGTATCTTTTAATTGTATTCTTGAGTATTTTTGGTGCTTTTCACGTGTTTTCCTTGAGTGTGCAGGTTTAGGGACCTAAGTGATGATTTTATATATTTTTGGGCAAAAAGCATAATTTCAGTAACTTTGGGGAAGGGTATAGATGAAAGAATGCTAAAGTGCTGGGGTCAAACTGTAAATTCAGAAAGTTGACCCCAGCAATTAATGAAACGGTGCGTTTTGATGGTAGCTGGGACTTAAGTTGAACGACACCGTTTTGGACCAAAGCTTTGGTCTAAAACGACGTCGTTTTGGATAAAGAATAAAACAAAAAAAAATAAAAACCAGTCTCGCCATGCACAGCCCTCTCCTCGCGCGACCAGGTCCCTCGCGATGAAGACGATCCAGCAGCAGCGCCCAGCGCGAGCTCGACCGCGACCAGCCTCTCCTCGCGGCGCATCTCGCGGTGCAGAAGAAGAGTCGTCCAGTGAGCTGCGCGATGACCAGAGCGCGACTCGTGCTCGCGTGGAGAGCTCGCGGTGCAGAAAGAAAATGGCAGCAGTGAGCTGCGCGAGCTCGACCGCGACCTCTGCTCCTCACGGTGCTTCTCGAGTTCCAGCCACCTCCAGCAGACCAGTGAAGGCCGCGACCAAGCCACTGCGACCACAGGTCGCGGTGGTGGTCGCGGTGAAGAAAAATGCAGCCCTAATGGGCTGTCTATAAAATGAAAAAGGCAGCAGCTGGGCGCGAGAAGGAGAGCTCGTGGCAGCAGTCCAGACAGCCTTCAAGCTGTTCCAAGGGTGATCTCAACCCTCCTTGCTCCTCCCAAACACATCCCAAGCATCACAAATCATCACAACATCTCTAAATCGCAAGTGTTCATCGAAGAAGACGAAGATCGAAAGCGGAGAAGTTCAAGCCGGACCAAAGCGGAACTTCGAGTCTTGAGAGCTTCAATGGGTTGTATTTCATCTCATTTATCTTCCTTGATTGTTCATTTATGATTTTGAGTTGTTAGAACTATTGTTAGGTGATTTTCGGAACCGTGAACGGATTTGGATATTTATTGTTTATGAATATATTTTATGTTATTTATCTCATGATATTATGTGCTTAATAATAATCAATATATTTTCCATTTCCGTGATTGGAACCGTGAGACTACCTCGCATTATCCTCCATTGAATCCGTCTCATTTTATATTAATTGTTTTAGTTAATTTAATTTAGTTTAATTAATTGAAAACCATGATTATGAGCTAAACTTGTGAGTTGGGGTTTTGATGGATCCTATTCTATGATGATTGAATGAATTGATTGTTTAATTTGTTGCGGTTGATTATTGTGTTGTTGAGTGGTTTTATTGTGCTTAATGCTTTTAAATGTGAAGGCCTACATTTAGATGATAAATTGGTGGTGTGTTATGTACCGAGAGGAGACGCCCACCACGTGCTCGATATAATGTCCACCACAAGTAGAATTGGATAGAGATATACTAATTTGCTTGTGTGATCACATAGGGTGTTTATTGTAATTAATGCATTTCCATGCACTTGGATATACCATCGAGAGATAGGATATTAGTGTGTGCGGAATAGGTCCGATTTACCTCGAGAGGGGACTTTGGATAAATTAGATGAACACGGTCATCATCATGTATAATTAAACCTCAACAATGTGCTTTTATGAAATTCAATCGGATGGATTAGGTGAATTCAAATACCCTAACTAATCTCTCATATTGGTTGCTTGCTTTATTTTCATGTTTTTATATTTTTTATCATTCAATATCTTTCGATTATTCAAATAGAAATAGGCTTGGTTAATTTTAGTACTCAACGCCTAAATATCCCTGTGGAGACGATAATTTACTCATCATTTTATTACTTGTGCCGACCCCGTATACTTGCGGGTACAAATAGTCGCATCAGTACACTACTAGCTTTTACATCAAAAGACTTTGTGTACAACATCGAATTGGGTTGATGCGAATTTCGATTAAAAGATTGATAATTCAAAAGTGACCGAACGCTCTTAGATTCTTCTTGAGTGTTGTTGTGACGAACGAAAAAGAAAAAGTTTTTGCTTTCTCCATCTTCAGGTATTTCAATTCAAAGAAAGGGAGCCCACACTCCAAGGTGATTCATGTTCATGATTAGATTTGAAGATCTCGCGGGAATCAATTCGACGCAACATCAATCATCACGTAAAAAGGTACGATACATTTTTATTAATATGTTAATTAATCAAGGGTTAAAATTCTTTTTAAAGGAAGATTTTTGAAATCATACCAATAAACGTTTTACTTTCGCTGCGTACTTTCAAACTGTTTTTCCTATAATATCCCAGTGGATGTTCATCGGGGAAATCGCTAGAGAACTCTTGAAGGCATGCATGTGGAAAGGCTTCAGCTATAGCTTAGTAGTGCCAGCACTACATTGGTAAACCTACCTAATAATTCCATCTAATTATTTCCACCTAGCTGATGATATATTTCAGTTTGCGAGTAGTATGAAGATGGAGAAGCAGTCGAACGATCTCTACACAATTGTCCAGAGGAGAGGAGAACTCCTTCGCCTCTATGTCGGACTCTTCAATAAGGAGAATATGTCGATCCCCTACTGCAACCCAGCAATGAAGATCTCGGCTTTCAGGAAGGGCCTATTGCATGACTTCGACCTACACAAGAAGCTGAATAAATACCAATATAAAACCCTTAAGGACTTCTTGGCTAAACTTGGGCACAGATCAAATAGGAGGAAGATAAAATGAACAATACCCCTTTCAGGCAGTATAAGAACGACAACAGACGCAATAACTGCATCCAACAGAGATTAATGAAGTAAAGAGCGAAGCCCTACCCGATGGTCGACCATAGAGACAACCTAGCATGCGATAACCGTAGACCGCTTGATCAACCATATAGACAAGTCAACTGCCCAAGGAACCAAATCCTAGGCTACAACCTCAACATCACATTTAGGGAGGTCGTAGCATTGATGAGGGGTATGAGAAACCTTTTCAAGTGGTCTAAGAAGATCTCAAGCCCACAGTAGAATAGAGATAGGATGAAGTAGTGCGACTTCTAAGGCGACCACAAATAAGGACATAGGACTATATAGCTCTCAAGTTCAAAGTTGCTAAACTCTTGAAGAGGTGTCACCTCAAGGAATTCCTCATGGATAAGGGGAAGAACACATTGGCTCGATGCGATGAATGACAATAAAAGAACCATCGGGACATGAGAGACTTGTCAAAGTTATCAGCGGGGGATTCGAGGTTAGTGATGTCTCTTACTTGGCCATAAAGACTCACGCTCGACAAGTTGGGAACCAGAATTCCATATTCTACGACTTGCGGACCCTATTTTCGACCAGGCCATCAGCTTCGTGTTGGCACCATTTCTTACAGGAAATGAAGCCTTATTTCTCCGTGCTTTTGTCCATTTTTGGGCGATTATGGGATGCTTTTGATGGTTTCTTTGACTGTGCAGATCATTAAGTTCATTCGGAGAGTTCGGTTGATTTCAGCCGAAAACATGCAAGTTTCTTGCCACTTGAGCAAAGTCCTTTAGAGAAAAGGAGATCAGATTTCCAGAGGGACACGCGACTTGGACTCGCTACTTGCTTGCGCGTTGCCAAGTCGCGAAGGCAAAATACCTGCACAATACAGAGAAACACGCAACGTAGACTCGCTACGTGCTCGCGAGTTGCCAAGTCGTGAGGTCATATACCTGTGTAATCCAGAAAGACATACGACTTGAGACCATGACTTACTCACGAATTTCCAAGTCGCGAAGTCATACTTCCAGCAATTCCAGAGGCACACGCTACTTAGCTCGTACAGAAGAAAGAAGAAGAGAGAAGAAAGCCTAGGAGACTAGCCATCGGATTGAATCTCTGTTCAACTTCATTTGCTCAAAGGATTCCGAATTGTGGACGAAGAATATCAGCCGAGACGGATTCAGACGATAGTCCATCCATCGAGAGTTCTTCCTTTATCATTCTTTACTTAATCTTAGTTTTGTTTATGATTTCCTGATGAACATTCTGTACTTTTATTTTTTAGTTATGAACTAATTTCCTTTGCTAGGGATGATGATGGAACTTTCTATTATTTTTTATTAAGATTAATATATATTTGGATGAATTAAGTTTATTGGTTGAGTATCTCTTTAATGCTTAATAGATTGATTATTGCTTGATCACCAATTCTCATTATCTTGTTGTTGTGGGTTATGTACCGAGAGGAGACGCCGACAATGTGTTCGATAAATTGCCACCATAGTCTAGGAATCAAATAGAGATATATTGGTGTAGTCTATGTGATTTTGATATGTTTCTACACTTTATGCATTCTCATGTAGTTTGATATTCATCGAGAGATAGGGTGTTAGTGTATGTTAAATAGGTCTGATTTGCCTTGAGAGAGGATTTCGAATAGCCAAATAACATGATCATCAACCATTAGCTTGAACATCCTTACATAGTTATTTTAAATCATTAGGAATAGTTAGCGAAATCGGATTCCCTAGTTCCTTTTACATTGATAAGAAACCCAATTATTTTCTAGTTTTATAGATTACTTAGGTTGCAGATTACAGGTTCACATTCATTGATTTTATATTTTAGATAGAATTAAACTTAGTTATTTTCAATACTCAGCTTCTAATCGTCCTCGTGGGAACGATAATCTGAACTCACATTCTATATTACTTGTGCCGACCTCGTATACTTAGGGGTACACAAAAGGCGTAAAACTTTGCCAGTAACGAACAGAAAGATTTGCTAAACCCTAATCACAATGCTCTAATTATTTCGTTATGTGTAGCTAATTTCTTTTTAAACGCATTTTATTGGCAGCTCTACTAACGATATGTTTTTAGACGCTCTCAATGAGATATAAATCGACGGAGCCAATATCATCCATCGGTCGATCATATGAGTCGACTTCAACTAGGATAACTCAAAAGTATTGTTGATGATATATCTCATCTGGTCTACGCCGAAAGGGTTAACTTGAATATGACGTTCGTACCGCTCAACTGTTCCTCAGCCTACAACACAATAATTAGGAGACCATGGATTAATGAGATAAGGGTCGTGTCCTTGACTTACCATCAGGTCATCTAGTTCTTGACCAAGTGGTGTGTCTGATAGATTCGCAGTTTAAAGGGAGTTTTAGAAAAGATTTGATTATCATATAACTTGTGGAATTAGGTTTCAAAAATTTTCTTTGTTTGAAAAACAATTTTTTCAACCAAAAATGAGTTCATGTATACATGCATAAAACGATTTGTGAAACTACATACATTTGTCTTGATTTTTTTTTATTTTTCTGAATCTTCGATATACCACCAGATCTTTCGAGCTATGACCCACGGTCTGACAACGCGTGTGTAGGCACGTCACGGCAAGAGTGGAGGTCACAGGAAAAAAACAGACAAAGAATCTCTTCTCCCTAAGGCTAGCCGAATCCTGCAAGAAAAGGAAGAGTCAGAATTTTTTTTTTCTTTTCTCTCTTTTTGCCGTGGTCGAACTCTCTTTTGTTTTTCTGTATTGGTTAGGTTAATTTTTCTAGACATCTAACTCTCATATACTAGCTCTTTAGGGTTTTAGTTTGACCAGATCAAATAGGATTCTAAATCATATTTTATTTTAGTTTCCCTAAATATTTGAACCTGTGACATTTGGGACTATTATTTTAATTCCTTTGTTCCTACCACAGTTTGATTCCGCAACCTCCTATTTAATAAATAGAATTAATAATTAATAATTAATTTTATTTTATTAAATATTTAATTAATTAAATAATTACATTATTTAATTATTCTCTTTTAATTAAATCGTATTACTTTCGTAACACTATTAATTGGATCATCTAATTAATCTACTGTGACCCTCGTTACCAACAACCATAAGGGCTAGCAAGGGGACCTAATGGACCCACAGTTTTGAGCTCCAATAGTACTTAGTAATATTAATTAAAACTCTTTAGTTAATATTTCACGATTATTAACCTCGGTATTATTCCACTAAAAACCCGAGGATGCACTCTCAGAACTGTAGACGTGTTTATACAATCTGAAGTCTCAGCGTCCATTGATATAACTATTTACATATAGTGTGATCCTCCATAAGTAGTTCTAACTAGAGCTGAGTCATAAAGTCCATTATACCCTTTTAGAAATATCTTTTCCTTTAAGCACCGTTGATTCTATAATGAACAATTAAATCTTGTCTTCCTCACGGAAGAAGGAGAGGCCTCATAATTGTCCAAGCCCTGAATCAATCCTTACGGGAACTACTCATCTACTTCAATCTAGAAGAAGTGGATTACACTATTGTGTTCAAACCTTTCCAACAATAAGTCAAACCGCAACTCCAAGATATGGAGGTATTGGTCGAGATTCACATCGACCTCACTCATGGTAAATCAAAAGCCACGATCCAACCTGAAGGAGTTGATAAGACACTCATGATTAAGATCACCTATAAAGAGCCATCGTGTATCGATATATATGAATCTCATTTACTAACGTATCTTGGTGAGAGATTCATATAAATCGTGGCTCAGTCCCATATGATCTCATCATATAATGTGCATCCATTATCATGTCAACTACTATACAGAATAGACCGCAACAGTAGATCAATTACAAACAAAGTACCCAGCTTTGTTTGCTCTCTACGGATTCTTTAGATTACGTGTCTCAAAAGGAATCCTGTCTGTATATGACCTTCATATACTCATTATGATATTACATCTTGTCTCAAAATGAATCTTGTCTGTATATGACCTTCATATACTCATTCTGAGATTACATCTTGCAATCTAGGATGTTCTTGCACAATATGAATGTACTACTGAATATAAAACACTTATAAACTTGAATGATAATTTGAATAATTCTTATTAAGTCCCTAACCATTTACATTTACAAGCTTTAGGGTATAAATCCCAACAATCTCCCACTTGCACTAAAGCATATGGGACATGTCTCGTAATTCTAGACCCTCTAGGTGACGTTCAAACACTTTAACCGTCAAGGTTTTCATAAATGGATCAGCCAGGTTATCTTGTGATGCAATCTTCGTGACGGCCACGTCTCATCGCTGCACTATCTCTCTTATGAGATGATATTTTCTATCTACGTGCTTCCCTCTTTTATGGCTTCTTGGTTCTTTGAAATTTGTTACAGCTCCACTATTATCACAATAAAGTGTAATGGGCCTATCCACATCTGGAATAACTTACAGAGCACTCAAGAACTTCTGGAGCCAAACAGCCTCCTTAGCTACTACACAAGCTGCTACATACTCGGCTTCTATTGTGGAATCAGCAATGCAAGATTGCTTAATACTCCTCCATACTGTGACTCCACCACCAAGGGTGAATACTGACCCAGACGTGGATTTTCTTGAATCCTTGTCTTACTGAAAGTCATAATCTGTATAACCTAATGGAATCAAATCCGGATGGGAATACACTAGCATATAGTTTCTTGTTCTCCGAAGATACTTGAAAATGTGCTTAACAGTAACCCAATGATCCAATCCTGAGTTTGACTCATATCTACTGGCTACTCCCACTACAAAGCAGATGTCAGGTCTCGTGCATAGCATAGCATATATAAGACTACCTACTGCTAATGCATAGGGAATCCGTCTCATATCCTCAATTTCTTGAGGTGTCTTAGGACACTGTTCCTTAGACTGGTGAACTCCATGCTTCGAAGGTAGACTACCTTTCTTGGAGTTCTACATCGAGAATCGCACAACTATTTTGTCGATATACGATGCCTAAGACATCACTAACAGTTTGTTTTTGTGATCCCTTATTAATTGGATCCCATAACATAACTTGCCTCTCCCAAATCTTTCATTTGGAATTGGTTAGCAAGCCAACCCTTTACTTCTGATAATGTCCTTACGTCATTCCCAATGAGTAGGACATCATCTACGTAAAGAAGCAGGAAAACTACTTTCTTGTCAATTATGCGCTTGCATACACAAAGCTCATCAACGTGCTGCTCAAAGCCATAGGTCTTGATTGTAGTATCAAACCTAATGTTCCAAGATCTAGATGCTTGCTTAACTCCATAAATGCACCTTTACAGCTTGCAAACCTTTTGCTCTTGATCATGGGATATCAATCTCTCTGGTTGCATCATGTAGATGCTCTCGTCGAGATTGCCATTTAAGAATGCAGTCTTGACGTCCATTTGCCAAATTTCGTAAGCGAAATAGGCGGCTATGGATAAGAGTAACCTAATAGACTTGAACATAGCTAATGGTGAGAAGGTTTCACAATAATCGATGCCTTTCTTCTGGGTGTAACCCTTAGCCAGTAGTCTTGCCTTGAAGGTCTCTACTTTCCCGTTTATTCATCTCTTATGCTTGTAGATCCACTTACAGCCTATGGGTTTTATCGCATCAGGTAAGTCTACAAGTTCCCAAACTGAGTTGGAGTACATGGACTCCATCTTGAGATTCATGGCTTTAAGCCATTGCTCTTTGTCAGAATCTTCCATTGCATGTCTAAATGTTAATGGATCATCCACACTATCATGAGAAACGACTTTTGTGCCTCTCCAATGCTTAAGTAGCGATCAGAGTGTCGAACAACCCTTTCACTACGCCTAGGCGGTAGTTTATCCTGACTAGGAATCATCTGACTCTCAAATATTTATGGAATAATAACATCATCAACAACCTTTGTTGACTGAGCACTGGTCTAACCAGGTTCTAGCTTCTTTAACACAATCTTACTTCGAGGTTTATAATTGCTCATATAATCCTCTTCAAGAAACGTTGCGTTTGTCGATACAAACACTTTGTTTTCTTGCGGATTATAAAAGAATCCACCTCGAGTTTCCTTTGAGTACCCTATAAATAGGTATACTTGTGAACGAGGTTTTAGCTTTTCACTTCTATTCTTCATCACATGTACTGGACACCACCATATGCGAGAATGTCCTAAATTAGCTTTACGACCATTCCACAACTCTAGGGGAGTCTTAGGAATAGACTTGGATGGAACTACATTCAGTATGTAAGCTGATGTTTGTAGTGCATATCCCTAAAAAGAATTTGGTAATGATGAGAAATTAATCATAGATCTTACCATTTCCTTTAGGGTCCTGTTTCTCCTCTCCGCAATACCATTCTGTTGTGGTGTACCTGGAGTCGTGAGTTGGGATGCGATCCCATGTTTAACCACGTAGTCTCCAAACTCTTGGTCGAGATACTCAACCCTACGATTTGATCGTAGAGATTTAATTGTTTTGCCTAATTGATTTTCAACTTCAACTTGGAATTCTTTGAACCTTTTTAAAGTTTCCGACTTACGTTGCATTAGGTAAACATACCCGTATCTAGAGTAGTCATCAATAAATGTGACATAATACTCATAACCACCTCTAACTCTAACATTCATAGGTCCGCAGATGTCTGAGTGTATAAGTTCTAGTGGTTGTGTGGCTCCACCTTTTCCCGTAAAAGGTCTCTTGGTCATTTTACCCTCCAGACAAGATTCATAGATAGGTAAGGTGCCAATCTCTAACTAACTTAAATATCCACTTTTAACAAGTCCATTTATCCTATCAAAGTTTATATGTCCAAGTCTTAGATGCCATAGATACGTGTCATCATCTGGAGAATTCTTTTGTCGTTTTGTTTGAGGTTTTTCAAGTTTAAACAATTCAGTATTGAGCAGTGATGTATGAATTAACGGTCTTAAAATATACAGATTATTTTCATTTATTCCAGAACAAACATTCATTCTATTTGTTGAAATGATAACTGATTTATCATTAAATGAAACCTTATGAAACTCTTTCAAGTAATCTGAATACATAAATCAAATTTTTTGTAAATCCAATAATGAAACAGACATTGTTCAGTAAAATAAATTGATTATTTATTTGTAGCCTAACTACTCCCACTGTTCGTGCTGAAACGATATCCCCTGTTCCAACGTATATAGTGAATGACCCCTCCTCCAGCTTTTGCCAAAGTGACCCAGAATCTACTATTCAAGGTGAAGAATCATCTTCCACTAAACAAGATTTAATGATAAATAAATGTGATTTACTTTTTACTTTCTTCTTATTGGAGAACTGCTCGAGGTACTGTAGACAGTTCCTCTTCTAATGACTAACCTCTTTGCAATGGAAATATTTCCCTTTTGCTTAGTCAGTCGTGGTGCTCTTTATCTTGGGCTTAGCCTTTATTTTACCAGTAGACCTCTTCCTCTTTTTGAAACCAGAAGAGGATGACTCAGCAACATTTGCTTCGCTAGTTTTACCTTTGGTAACTCTTCCTGTGTTGGTTACAGGCTCTGGAGGACAATCCTCTGTAAACACAAATTTAAGGTCTTTACAGACCATGATTGTGTTCACGTTGTATTTCAACTTAGACAATGCTGATATTTAAAGATAGAAATCTAAATTAATATCATTCATTCATTTCATGCTATATGTTAGGCATAAAATTAAATGTGATGCATGAGTATAAATTTTAATGAACTAAAAATACTTAAACGTTAGTTGCTATGCCACGATAATCCAACATCCCACAAGTAAGTGCCGAGTTAAGCTAAGTCAAAACCTTGCATTTAGATCGAGACATTCTCAATCGGATAATACACCAGAATAACTCTTTATTATTATATTATCCAACCATCGCTTTAGTTTAGTCAGCATAATAAATCAACAACTTGATTAAGTCCTTTATGAGTGTGACCCATTGTTTCAGAATTTATGAACTTAACTTGAGAGTGCCTAGTTAAGCTAGGTCTGTCCCAAAATATATTATGAAAACCTATCCATTAGGAAATCAACCTTGGTATTGACTGTCATGGACACCCTCCTTAGGGAGAATAAAAACAAAGCCATCACGAAGTGCCACTCAAGTTTCACGGTGTTGAACTAAAAATGGAGACTGCGGGATATAGTGTCATATACCCCTCTCCCACACACTATTGGTAGTGTAGGTTTTTCTATAAACTAAGAGTTTCTAAAACTCTATGTTTCTAGTCTTTACTTAGATTCCACGGCTAATATAAAATTTAAGTTTACTAGTTTTAATAATTTATTCCATTTTAACATTTAAAAAATAATTTATTATTCAATTTCTAATTTACATAAACTATTTAAATAAACTAGAAATTATATGTGAAATTACCAAGTTTTAACTAGTTAACACTAAATCACGTTATTTGGTTAAATTATGTCTTTGGTGTTTAATCAAATTAAAACCTAACATTTAAATGGACCTAACTAATATAATTAAACACTTTAATATTTAGATTAGTTATTAATGAGATTTACCTAGTTTTTACTCCTAAAAACTAATTTCATTATTCAGTTCTTTAATTAAAAAATTAATCTTAATTAATTATAAGAACCTAACTAATCATTTTAATTAAACTCTTTAATTGGTTGATTAGTTAATTAATGGACATTACCAACTTTTTTACACCTAAAAACTAAATCCATTATTTAATTGCCATTTTATGAAATTGTTTCCTATTTTAATCTCATTAAAAATATAAAAATATAACAATATAATATGACAATTATGCATGTGTAGACACACCTAATCTAGATGACATTTAAATGTATAACATACTTTAAAATCCATATAAACATCACATGAAAATAAATTAAAAGCATACGTAATTGACCGAGTGATATGGGTTATCTAACTTAAACAACTCTAATTACAATTGAATTCCTAATGTATTCCTTGGTCTTCAAAAGTTCTTCTCCGAGTTGAATTGTTCTTGTCTTCGTTTTCCTAATGAAGTCAAACTTGATTTTTGTCGAAAGTCAACATCTTTTCCAGAGGTCCACGTGTTACCTTAACACGCACCCTATATCAAGACGAAACCCTCAACAACCCTAACGCATGTGAAAGTACGGCTGCCAGCCATGCGCACGCAAAGTGAGCACGGCCCTCGCGCGAGCCAAGCTTTCGCTCCAACTTTCGTAGGTCATTTTGCCCACAACATTTCGCTCCAACTTTCTGCACTTTTTCCAAAAAATATTCAACAATAACTTTTCAGAAAGCTTGCAAAAAAATGGTCCGAGAAAAAATTAGGAAACAGACCAAAAGTAGGGGCAGGAGCAACCCGCGCACAACCAGGTGCACGGCCGCTACTGCACTGGGCGTTGCCCTTGCGAGCCGTAGCCCACATGCACTAGCGCGTGCGGCCGCTAGCGCACTAATGTGCGCGGCTGTTTGCAGGGTTGTCAAAAAGCCTTTTTTTTTCGTTTCTTCTTTGCATCACCCGCTTCTTCGACCCTTCGTAGAACAGATCGATTACAAGAATAACAAATAAAAAATATAGCAGATAAAAAAAAAAAACCTTTGCCGTAAACAATTGGCCCAAAAACAAAAACAAACCTATAATCCATTCACCATATATTTAACGACCAATTACGCTTTTAAACATTATACAATCAAATTATATAACAATTAAAACAAATCATACAATCTAGATTCGCGCCTACAAAATAATATATCATAGATCAAGAATCAAAAAAGAAAAATAATAAACAAGAAAGATGTAGTTTTTCTTTTTCTTTTACGTATATACATAAACTTATAACCAAAGGCTCTGATACCAATTGATGGGAGTTTTAGAAGATATTTGATTATCATATAACTTGCGAAATTAGGTTTCAAAAATTTTCTTTGTTTGAAAAATAATTTTTTCAACTAGGAACGAGTTCCTGTATATACGCAGAAAAAGATATGTGAAACTATATACCTTTTTCTTGATCTTCTATTTTCTGAATCTTCGATCTACCACCAGATATTTCGAACTATGACCTGCAGTCTAACAACGCATGTGTGGGCACGTTACGACAAGAGATGGAGGTCACAGGAAACGAACAGACGGAGAATCTCTTCTCCCTAGGGCTGGACGAATCCTGCAAGAAAAGGAAGAGTCGTAATTTTTTTTTTCTTTTCTCTCTTTTTGCCTTGGTTGAATTCTTTTTTCTTTTTCTGTATTGGTTAGGTCAATTTTTCTAGACATCTAACTCTTATATACTAGCTCTTTAGGGTTTTAGTTTGACCAGGTCAAATAGAATTCTAAATCCTATTTTATTTTAGTCTCTCTACAGACTTGAACCTGTGACCTTTGGGACTATTAAAATAATCCTATTATTTTAAATCCTTTGTCCCTGTCACAGTTTCATTCTGCAACCTCCTATTTAATAAATAAAATTAATAATTATTAATTTCTATTATTTTATTAAATATTTAATTAATTAAATAATTACATTATTTAATTATTCTCTTTTAATTAAATCGTATTACTTTCGTAACACTATTAATTAGACTATTTAATTAATCTATTGTGACCTTCGTTACCAACAACCATAAGGGCTAGCAAGGGGACCTAATGGACCCACAGTTTTGAGCTCCAATAATACTTAGTAATATTAATTAAAACTCTTTAATTAATATTTTACGATTATTAACCTTGGTGTTATTCCACTAAAAATCCGAGACTGCACTCTCAGAACTGTAGACATATTTATACAATTTGAAGTCTCAGCGTCCATTGATATAATTATTTACATATAGTAAGATCCTCCACAAGTAGTTCATAACTAGAGCTGGGTCAAAAAGTCCGTTATACCCCTCTAGAAATATCTTTTCCTTTAAGCACCGTTGATTTTATAATGAATAATTAAATCCTGTCTTCCTCACGGAATAAGGAGATGCCTCATAATTGTCCAAACCCTGAATCAACCCTTAAGAGAACTACTCATATACTTCAATCAAGAAGGAGTGGAATCCACTATTGTGTTCAAACCTTTCCAGCTACAAGTCAAACCGTAACTCCAAGATACAGAGTTATTGGTTGAGATTAACATCGACCTCACTCATGGTAAATCAAAAGCCACGATCCAACTTGAAGGAGTCGATAAGACACTCAGGATTAAGATCACCTATAAATAGCCATCGTTTATCGATATATATGAATCTCATCTACTAACGGATCTTGGTGAGAGATTCATATAAATAGCCATTGTATGATCTCATCATACAAGGTGCCTCCATTCTCATGTCAACTATACGAGCGGTCTAGGATAAGATCATCGTACTATACAGAATGGACCGCAATAGTAGATCAATCACAAACAAAGTACCTAACTTTGTTCGCTCTCTACGAACTCTTTAGATTGCATGTCTGAAAATGAATCCTGTATGTATATGACCTTTATATACTCATTATGAGATTACATCTTGTAATCTAGAATTTTCTTGCACAATATGAATGTACTACTGAATATAAAACACTTATAAACTTGAATGATAATTTAAATAATTCTTATTAAGTCCTTAATTGTTTACATTTACAAGCTTTAGAGCTTAACATGGAATAATACAGTAGCCGACATCCGAGCTTGACAAGGAACAACCACACATGGAAGAGCTCGACGAAGTGAAATACATCTGCACTTCCCCAAACACAAGGTCCATATCAGATCGATACTCAAGTCGAAGATCAGAGCAAGACTAGTAGACTTGCTTAGACAGAGTCATAACTGCTTTGCCTGGTCGTAAGTAGATATAACTGGGATTGACCTTAAGGTCATGATGCACAAGCTACAGGTCGACCCTAGCTTAAAATAGGTTAAACAAAAGAGGTAAATGAAGGGCTTGCATCGACTGCACTGGCCTAAAAAAAGCTTGCCCAAAAGACTACTTCACCTACCTCACATCGATAAGTTAGTAAATGCCATGACCGGCCACGAGATACTCAGCTTCATGGATGCGTTTTTAGGCTATAACCAGATCCTGATGCCAAAAGCTTCACATTTTCACCTTAGCGAAGAGAAATTTAGTTGCTCATAATAATGAAAGATGAATAAGTAAAGGAAAGTTAATTAGCAAGAACAAAGTCAGAATGCAAGAGAGTTAAAATTAGAAATTAAAATGAATACAAGTAAGATGAAATTGCAATGGAACCAAGTTGCTTTCATCCTTCTACAAGGCCTCTATTTGTAGGCATTTTGAGGGGTAAAATGGTAAGGTTTGTAAAAATCTAAAATTTTGTAGCTCAAGTTATGGTCCAACAGTGAAAGTATGTTCAGAATGCGTGGTAACTGTAGATAAATCTGCTTCGAGCTGACTTTGACCCACCAAACATTCCTATTTGGAATTTCATGTGAAATGGATGTAGATCTTTGCGTCAAATTTCTCCACACCAAAATTGGTATCAATCTGATATTTGGATAAAAAGTTATGACTGTTTTACCTAACCTGCATCAAACAACAATTTTCATAGTTATGAAAGTTAATGGCACCATTAGTGTAAAATGATGATTTTGACTCTTATTAGACATACACTTTTAGGTGTTCATCACACCCTCCAACTAACTTATTGCTAATCCCTAGCAATCATAGCGTTATTATTTAGTAATGATTTATTGAATCCAAAACCAAGACTTTCACCATTCCTCCTAACTTTGTTCTCATTTTAATAAACAAACTCTCATTCAAAGATCTTTATTTATTTAAATTTTTTAATTTTTTTAATTTTTAAATTTAAATTTTTGTTGAAGAACAATTGTGTATGACATATACCCTTAGTGAGAATATAAACTTTCTTTGTACTCATTATGAATCAACGTAAGTTTATGTGGTTTTCTACCAAAAAAAAATATATGTTTGTTTTAGAAATATTTCATTCTTATGTTTTGTAATATACCCTCCCGATAGTTTGTACTGTACATGTAACATCCCAGGTTTGACCCTATCGTCTACCCCCAGCCAATGTCACTCATAGGTACTGTCCGCTTTGGGCAATACCCTCACGGTTTTCTTTCGCCTCCCTCATCAGGATTTGAACTTGGTACTTGTCCATAAGTACCAATTCTTATCAATTTGAGTACCAATTGAGCTATCAATTGGTACTCAACTTGATAAGAATTGGTACTTATGGACAAGTACCAAGTTCAAATCCTGATGAGGGAGGCGAAAGAAAACCGTGAGGGTATTGCCCAAAGCGGACAGTACCTATGAGTGACATTGGCTGGGGGTAGACGATAGGGTCAAACCTGGGATCCGGGATGCTCTACGGCTCTTGCCCGACTCGTTACTCACAGGTACTGTCCGCTTTGGGCAATACCCCTCACGGTTTTCTTTCGCCTCCCCCACAGAGATTTGAACCTGGTACTTCTCCATAAGTACCAAACCTTATCAAAGTGAGTACCAATTGAGCTATCGTCTACCCCCAGCCAATGTCACTCATAGGTACTGTCCGCTTTGGGCAATACCCTCACGGTTTTCTTTCGCCTCCCTCATCAGGATTTGAACTCGTAACTTATCCATAAGTACTAATTCTTATCAAGTTGAGTACCAATTGAGCTAGTAACCCGGGATTACATCAATTGCAAATTCAATTTCCCTTATTGGAGGCAAACTTGGTAACTCTTCCGGGAACACATCCGGAAAGTGACATACTGTAGGGATTTTTATTGTAACGACCCGGGACGCTCGCTTTTTATTGTAACGACCTGGGACGCTCTACGGCTCTTGCCCGACTCGTTACTCACAGGTACTGTCCGCTTTGGGTCGCAACATCGATCTACCCCTCACGGCTTTCTTTCGCCTCCCCCACAGATATTTGAACCTGGTACTTCTCCATAAGTACCAAACCTTATCAAAGTGAGTACCAATTGAGCTACTAGCTCAATTGGTACTCACTTTGATAAGGTTTGGTACTTATGGAGAAGTACCAGGTTCAAATCTCTGTGGGGGAGGCGAAAGAAAGCCGTGAGGGGTAGATCGATGTTGCGACCCAAAGCGGACAGTACCTGTGAGTAACGAGTCGGGCAAGAGCCGTAGAGCGTCCCGGGTCGTTACAATAAAAGATTTGAACTTGGCACTTGTCCATAAGTACCAATTCTTATCAAGTTGAGTACCAATTGAGCTAACTGTGACGTCCACCTCCGGGATTCGCCTACACTGGTCTATGCCAGGTTTGCCCCGCGAGGTCCGACGGTCACTCACAAGGTACTGTCCGCTTTGGGTCGTCCGGGGTTACCCCGCCACAACGCCCTCACGGTTTTGCTTCGCCTCCCCCTAATCAGGATTTGAACCAGTTACTTATCCTTAAGTACTAATCCTTATCAACTTGGGTACCAATTGAGCTACTTAGCTCAATTGGTACTCAACTTGATAAGAATTAGTACTTATGGATAAGTTACGAGTTCAAATCCTGATGAGGGAGGCGAAAGAAAACTGTGAGGGTATTGCCCAAAGCGGACAGTACCTATGAGTGACATTGGCTGGGGGTAGACGATAGGGTCAAACCTGGGATGTTACAGTACATGTAGGTATTGTAATATATTTTTCAGAATTTATTGTACTGTACACGTGTGAATAAATATACCCTTATTATGGGTAAATTGAATGTCAAAAGCACTAACGATGCTGTAATGGAATTTATTGAAAGGATCTGGAGGTTTTTAGAAAAGTGTCTGGAGACCCTGAAAGTTAAGAAATGCATCTGGATGGGTATTAGAGGCCCTGAAATGTACTCTTTTAAAATAAACGGCACTTCCGGAGAAAATTCAGACGATTCTGATAACATCCAAAATCTTCAGAATCGATCCGAAAACTATTATGGGAAACCAAAACAATGTTCGAAATGGTTTTGAATGGTTAGTAAGGTTCCGTAAAATATATACGAAATCCAATTATAAGTTTCGAAGGTCATAGGAAGGATTTCCCATAAATTCAGAGTATTAGTGATATTTTTGGAAGTCAAATAATAAACATGAGATGGTGTAATTTAAATTGGTGTTTATATATGTGATCTGAAATAAAAATGAACCAATCATGAAATGCCAAGTCAAGAATTAGTGGATGGAATAATTAATGAGATGAAATAGGATTGGTGGATTAGTTTGATAATTAATAGATTTTTTGGTCAATCTTATGAGATTAATTTTCAAATTGTGATCATTCTATGATTTTAAAAGATTTAGGGGCAAGTAGCAATTGTAAGAAATAGGTGACAAGTGGTGAAGTCTTATTGGTGAATCAAGTCAAACAAATTAAAATAAACAAAGAGAAGTTTAGAGAATTCTAGAGAAAGCAAGAATCGGCCAACAAGAAAAAAAAATATAAGAGAGAAGAAGAGTCTTGTTCGGCCGAGAAGAGAAGAAAGGAAGAAAAAAAAAGAAGAGAGAGATTTGGCCAAGCAAGAGGGAGAAGGAGAAGAAGAGATGATCAAGACCCTTCCAAGCCCTTGTCAAGTGATCTAAGTGGAGAAGAAAACAAGGAAGAAGAACAAGAAGAGAAAGTGGTAAGTACACTAGTTTTCATGAATTGTGAGATAGATCCTTGGGTTTTTGATTCTTGGTGTTAGGGTGATAATTTTGATGCATGAATTTAGGGATGAAGACATAAATTAAGTATCCAAGCCAAGCAAAATGATTTATTGTCATAAAGTGTTAAGTTGAATTACTACTTTTTGGGAATTTTAAATTAAACTTGAATTGATGTTATAATTAGTTTAAATCAAGTTGGATGATGTTGAATTTGATGTTATTAAGTAAAGGAAAGTCATATATGTTAAGTTGATAAAAATTAGTAAGTTAAAGTTAGGGATTTAAGTTGATTTTAGTATAGAAATTTCAATTAAAGTATGATAAGTTATTAAAATTGATGTATGTGAGTTTGTTATGCTAATTAGTGCTTAGAAATTCAAGAAATCATGTTGATTATGAATGCTTGAAATTCGGTCAAGAAGAGAAACGTATGATTGATATGTATTTAAATTAAATTGACATGGTTTATAGTAAATTAAATGTATTTGGTTATATTATATAAGAGGAAATTGAATGAAAAAAGTAGATGTAGTTGGTTGTGTTTTTATGGTGAAGGGCATGATGCTTTAATATGTATATGGTTGGATTTAAGTACTTTTGATGGCCTTAAATGATTAATGGGCAAGGATGTGTGAATGGAGAATGAAGAACATATATGTTAGTGCATTAGTTTGCCTATAATTAAGAAATATTAGTTTGAGTTTTAAGTGGATTAATTGAGGTATATTTTTTTATGACATATGGCTTGTAGGTGGAGGTAAAGCAAGTATGGGAGGAGATGAAAAATATTAGAAATGAGTTTTGCTATTGAGGAGCTCGAAATTGGTGAGTGTAAAACTATTTTTATGCAAAGTAAATTTTATTTCAGTAATATGTTTTATGCAAATTTATAGTAAGTTGTTATTTTATTCAAGTGAATTTTTATTTTCATAATATGTTCTATGCAAGTTTATAGAGAGTTATTATTTCAAGTGAGTGCAAAATTATGTTTTAGATTGATATGTATTTTAGTATATTTTTAATTTGATTGAATTACATATCGTTATTTAATTATACGTGTTTTATAATTTGAATAGAAATTGATGCATTAATTATATTTTAATAGAGATATTTTTATATTTCAGAAATTTTGAATTTATATTCACAGCAGAAAATGTTTATGCATGAGATTTAGTCAAAGAAATATGTTTTGTCTATATCTCAAGCTTTTAGAAAAAAAATTAAATATTTTTCAGGCCAATAGGATACCCATTTATTATCAGTTTATCAACAGTAAGACCCGGCCGGTACACCCCATTTGTGTAGGGCAAGTTAAGGGGGGACAAGTCACTAACTTCAGGGAGTTGTATCTGCCGAGTCTGTCAGTCGCCCACACACTTATGGGGTGTTATCTCACTATATGTAGGCGACATAGAATTCCGCCACATAGCCAGTGAGATGTCTCTTATCAAATTTTATCAAAGTCACATAGAGCGGCACCAGATTAGTCGTCTGGTGACACAGTCCATATGGTGTGGCACCAGTTGAGTCGCCCTATGGAATTATCAGATATGAGTTTCCAATTGGCATTATCAGAAAAGTTTTATCAGAAATGATAAGCCCCTAACCTACTATCTCACACTAGGCGGCCTGCCGGCACTCCACGGTAGCTTCCCAGTCGAGGCTTGCCTTGCTAAAAGGCTTCCGTGAAGTTAAGCCGTTTCTTAACTTGGAAACCTGAGTAGGAATTTTTTTTTTTTTTTTTAGGAAAAAAAAAAATTTGACAGAGTCTCCTCTGTTTTTCTGAGATTACCAAATCTTGGAGACCTGCATAAAAACTTGAACACTTCTATAAAATTTCAAATCCCAACTACCGTGGACCTTCGGTCCATCTCAATAATTCACAACTCAACCACAAAAATCGAATTAACTGAAATAGACAAATCTAATTTTTAAATAAAATATTCATGCGCTAAAAACAATATCAAAATATCAACTTTACATTAAACTTAATTCTAAACTGCCACAGCAATGTTCTGACTGGTCCTGTCGGTCCTGGGCGTCCCTACACTGTCTGCACCCGCACCTGGGAGGTTAGTTTAAAAACATAAATATATAATGAGCTAAACGAGTTCAGTGAGTGTTATTAGTTTCTAAACAATTTAATGTTTCTAATTAAACCTCCCTTAAAACTGTACTATAAAGAATATTAACTTGTTTTCTGAAATCTGAACTCATAAACTATTTCTGAAATCTATTTTCTGAAAACTATTATGAAATCCATGCTAAAAACCTTTTAAACTTTCTGTTATTGCTGAAATAATATATATACTTTACTTTTCTAAAAACTGAAAGCTGAGAAAATATACTTTTACTTTTCTGGAAACTGAAAGGCTACTTTTCTGAAAACTGAAAAACTGATATATATATATATATATATATATATATATATATATACTTTTTTGAAAACTAAAAAACTGAGATTAATATACTCATCTGAAAATTGAAAAGCTGAGGTAATATACTTTTCTGAAAACTGAAAAGCTAAGATAATATATTTTTTTTTCTGATAAAACTTTTCTGATAATACTTTTATGATAATATACTTTTCTGATAAAACTTTTCTGATAATGCCAATGGAAACCCATAACTGATAACTGATAATCCATAGGGCGACTCAGCTGGCGCCGCACCATATAGAGGGTGTTACCAGGCGACTAATCTGGCGCCACACTGGTGACTCTGATAATCTGATAAAAGATATCTCACTGTCTATGAGGCGGAATTCTGCATCGCCTACATATAGCGAGACAACACCCCAGTGTGTGGGCGACCGACAGACTCGACAGACTCAACCCCTCTGGAGTTAGCGGACTGTCCCCCTTTAACTTGCCCTATAGAAATGGGGTGTACTTGTTGGCTCCATTTCTTGATCAAAAATGTGTCTCCATTTATATCTATCTTTACCTACTTTTGTCCGTTCCCGAGTAATATCGGTTGTTTTTAATGTTTTTCTTTAGTGTGCAGGTTTAGGGATCCAAGTGAAGATTTTATATTTTTTGGAGAACAAGTGTAATTTTAGTAACTTGGTGGAAGGGCCTAGATGAACGAATCGTAGAGTGCTGGGGCCAAACTGTAAATTTAAAAAGTTAGCCCCAGCCATTAGTGAAACGGTGCGTTTTGCACTAAAGGATTTGGGCTTTAGTGGAACGGCCCCGTTTTGGCACCAAAGAGCTGGTGTAAAACGGCGTCGTTTTGCTGTTTAAGAAGAGAAAAAAATAAAAAGCGCAGACAGTGCGCATGGCGAGCCTTAGCGCGACCAGCTCCCTCGCGGTGAAGATGAGCCAGCAGACCAGGGAACATGACGAGGAAGACCGCGACCCAGCCCAGCTCGCGGTGGAGAAAAAGAAAGGCAGCAGTGTGCAGCGCGAGGAATCGAGCGCGACCTTTGCTCGCGTGGCCAGCTCGCGGTGCAGAAACCATGCTGACCAGTGAGCAGCATGAGGACCAGCGCGACCCAGCCTTGCTCGCCATCCTCCTCGCGCTGTAGTGATGAACTAGAACCAGTGGGCACCGCGACCAAGCGACGCGACCGCTGGTCGCTGTGCTGCTCGCGGCGCAGAATTTCCAGCAGCCCTAACTTGCTGCTATAAGAAGAAAGCGAGGAGAAAATGAGAAGGATCGTGGAGGTGCAGTTCCAGCAGCCCCCAAGCTGCTCCAAAGGTGATTCTTCACCTATCTTGCTCCTCCAAAACATAACCCAACATCACAAAACACCAAGACATCTCTAGTTTCGTGAGTGTTCATCGAAGAAGATGAAGATCAAAAGCAGAGAAGTTCTAGCCGGACCGAAGCGGAATTTTGACTTTTGAGAGCTTCGATGGGTTATATTTCATCTCATTATTCTTCCTTTGATTGTTCATTGATGATTATGAGTTGTTAGAACTCTTGTTAGGTGATTTTCGGATTATAAACGGATTTTGTGACCTATTGATTATGGATATATATTATTATATTATTTCATGATGTATTGTGCTTAGTAATAATCAATATGTTTTCCATATCCGTGATTGGAACTGTGTGACCGCCTAGCATTATCCTCCATTTAATCTGTCTCGCTTTATATTATTGTTTTAGTTGTAATTATTTTATTATGAATTAAATTTGTAAGTTAGGGTTTTGATGGATCTTATTCTATGATGATTGAATGAATTGATTGTTTAATTTGTTGTGGTTGATTATTATGTTGTTGAGTGGTATTATTGTGCTTAATGCTTTTGGATGTGAAGGCCTACATTTAGATGATAAATTGGTTGTGTGTTATGTACCGAGAGGAGACGCTCATAACGTGCTCGATGTAATGTCCACCACAAGTAGAATTTGATAGAGATATACTAATTTGCTTGTGTGATCATATAGGGTGTTTATTGTGACTAATGCATTTTCATGCACTTGGATATACCATCGAGAGATAGGATATTAGTGTATGTGGAATAGGTCCGATTTACCTCGAGAGGGGACTTTGGATAATTTAGATAAACACGATCATCAACATGAATAGTTAAACTACAACAATGTGCTTTCATGAAACTCAATTAGATGGATTAGGAGAATTCAAACACCCTAACTAATCTTTCATATTGGTTGTTTGCTTATTTTTGTCTTTTATATTTTTATCTTTTAATTCGTTCTTTTAAACCTTTCGATTATCCAAATAAAAATAGGCTTTGTTAATTTTAGTACTCAACGCCTAAATATCCCTGTGGAGATGATAATTTACTCATCATTTTATTACTTGTGCCGACCCCGTATACTTGTGGGTACAAAAGGCGTAACAGTACCGGCCGGGTCTACTGCTGATAATCTGATAACTGATAAGCTGCTGATAATCTGATAACTGATAGCTGCTGATAATCTAATAATAAATGGGTATCCATGGGTTTGAAAACTATTTTCTTTACTTTGAAAATTAACTTTTAATCAAAAAGAATGTGATATATATAAAATATATTTCTTTAATTGAATATAAATTCTAAATTTCTAAGATATAAAAATACTTTAATTAAAACACAAAACTCATATAAGTAAATAAATGTATAGAGACAAAACATATTTTTTGCTGTGAATATAATTTCAAACTTTCTGAAATATAAAAATATCTCTATTAACATATGATTAAGGCATAAATTTCTATTTAACTTATAAAACACATATAAATAAATAAATGTATATAATAAATTTTCTATAACTTTGCTTAAAAGAGTTAACACTCACTTGTTTTTGGAATTCCCTAAGCTTTGATGCTCTGGTTGCTTTGTCTTACTATATTCCTTGCCTTTCCATATGATTCCTTACTTCTCCCACACTAAGGAGATTTCTCACTAAAATAATATATTTCCAAATAAATCATTAATATAAATACTACAACTTATTCAAAACTCATTTAGTACATTTTACTTCAATTTCTTCAATTCTAACAAAATCAATTACATTTAATTTGTTAAAAATCATGTCTCTATAATTATATATATTCCTTAAATCATTCAATTTCTCTTTTGATTGAAGTTTATATATCACAATCAACATATTTTCTTTATTTTCTAAGCATCAATTTGCATCAAAACCACACAAATACCATTTTCTAATACTTTTCTTACATTAATTGAAATCTCTACACTTTAATCAATATCAAACTCTTAACTTTAACTTACAAATTCATTTCCATACAATTTATATTCACTTCCATGCTTCAAAATTAATTTCAACATCAAAATTAACTTCAACATCATTCCAAACACAACATCACAAACAAACTCATAATACAAGTTCACTAATTTGAAATCTATTTTGATTCCTTACACAATAAATTCAATTCATACTATCAATTAACTCAAAAACACTCAAAATTTTCAAATAATATCTCAATTCAACAATTTAAACTTGAAATCATAAAATTCCCAAAACTTTACCTTACTAGTTTTCTTGATTTTCACTTTAATCAATTCAAATCCAACTAATTTCAAACAAACACCATAAAAACTCAAATCAAATACTAAAATCAACAAAACCCATTATCTTCTTCACTTAATAACATCAAATTCAACCTGATCAAACTTGATTAAACTAATTATAACTTCAACTTCAAATTATATTTCAAAAATTCCAAAACAACTCAATTTCATCAAACTTACCCAAAATCCTGGTTGACCAAATTCTCCTTCTCTTCTTTCTCTTCTCCTTCTCCTTATTCTTCTCCTTCTTCTTCTTCTTCTTCTGGCCGGAACTTCTTCCTTCTTTTCTTTCTCTTCTGGCCGAAGCTTCTTCCTCTTCCTTCTTCTTTCTTTCTTTTTCTTCTTCTTCTCTTTCCCCTGCTGCACGATCTGCTCTTCTTTTCCTTTATCTTCCTCCTTCGGCCGCTACTCTCTCTTCTCTTTTCTCTCTTCTTCTTTTTCTTCTTTTCTTCTTTTCTTTTCTCGCCGACTTACTCTCTGTTCTGTTTTTAATTGTCTGGTTTGCTGTGCTATTTTTATTTGCAATTTGTTTTAGTTTGTGTGTTAGCGGAACCTCCACTAACACACTTATATATATATATATATATATATATATATATATATATATATCTCTTCAATAATTGCAACATGCTCCCTTGACATTTTAAAATTTTAACATGCCATAATTTATAATTAATCACATGTGATTTACCAATTATCTATTAATTATCAAACTAATCCACTAATTCTTGACTTAGGATTTCATGATTGGTTCATTTGTACACCTCCAAATTAATCAACATTACTTTTCCATCACACACACACACATATATATATATACACTAATAAAATTTCACCTTCATATATTAATAATAGTTTATTATTTAACTTTCAAGAATATATTCTTAATACTCCAATTTATGGAAATCCTCACTATCTCCAAAACTTATAATTAAATTTCTTATATACTTTATAGAACCTTACTAACCATCTGGAACTATTTCAGGTATTTTCCGAGTCTCTGATACCATTTTTGGAAACTTTCGGATCCATCCAACAAATTTTATTATTGCACCCTTAATACTGTTAACATCCAATTTACTCATAATAAGATATATTTATTCACATGTGTACTGTACAATCAATTCTGAAAAAATATATTACAACACTTATACATAAAGTACATACTATCGGGAGGGTAAATTACAAGAAAAGTATGATCAGACAAGTATATTATCATAAACGTTTTATCAAAAACGTATTATCAGAAAAAGTATATTATCTCAGCTTTTCAGTTTTCGGAAAAGTGGCAAAGTCAAAATTTATAATAGAATTTTAATTATTTCAGTGTAAAATTAAAAGTAATTATTTTAGGCTTGGTCATCAGATTTTATAGTTTATAAATTCTCAGTTTGTATTTAAAAAGTATATTACTTCAGTTTATCAATTTTCAGCAATAGTAGAAAGTTTGAAAAGTTTCATTATTATGGATTTTAGTATATTGTTTTCAGTACAGTTTCTAGTACAGATTTTAGTATAGTTGTCATGTAATAGATTTCAGTACAGTTTTCAGGAAATAGATTTCAGCATATTGTTTTTAGAAAACAGAAAAGGTTTTATTTTTATACTTTTTAGTACAGTATTCAGAAAATAGATTATTATTTATTTCTGAATTTTCAAGAAAACAGAAAAAGTTTTATCATTATACTATGTACCTCAGTACTGTTTTCAGAAAGTAGAAAACATTTTATAGTTTTATCAATATGTTATTTGTCTCAGTATAGTTTTCAGAAAGTAGTAAAAGATTCATTATTACAGACTTCAGTATAGTTTTATGAAAAAGATTTTAAATACAGATTTCAATATATTTTTCATGAAACAGATTTCAATTCAGTTTTCAGGAAACAGAATAAGATATATTACTTTGCTTTTTAGTAAAAAGATTTTAGCACAGTTTTCAGAGAACAAAAAATATTATTATTACTTATTTCAGTGTATTGTTTTCAGAAAATAGAATAAGTTTTATTACTATACATTTTAGTATAGTTTTTCAGAAAACAAGAAAAGTATTATGATTATTATTTATTTCAGTATAGATTTCAGAAAACATATTAATATTCTTTTCAGTACAGCTTTCAGGAAGGTTTAATTAGAAACATTAAATTGTTTAGAAACCTATAACACTCACTGAGCTCGTTTAGCTCATTATATTTTTATGTTTTATAAATCAACCTCCCAGGTACAGTTGCAGACGTTACAGGGACTCCCAGGACCAGCAAGACTAGTCAGACATTGTTGTGACAGTTTTAAAAATATGTAATATATTTATTGTAACACTTATGTAAAATGTATATTGTTAAAGTTCAGTATTTTATAGTTGAATTACAAATATTTTTAGTTGTATTTTGAAAACGATACTACATGGTTGTGGTTGATTTGAGACGGACCAGAGGTCCTGTAGTAGTTGAGAAACTAAAAAAAAATTAAAAGTATACAATTTCTTATGTAGGTCTCCCGAATTTGGTAAATTTTAGAAAAACCTCTCCCAAATTTGGTAAATTTTAGAAAAACAGGGGAGACTCTGCTGAAGTTTAAAAAATATTTTAAAAAAAAAAAATTACTCAGATTTTCAGAATAAGTAACGGGTTAGCTTTACAGACGCCTTTCAGTGGGGCAAGCCTCGACTAAGAAGCAACCGTGGGGTTGTCGGCAGGCCGCCTAGAGTAAGATAGTAGGTTAGGGGCCTGTCACACACACACACACACACACACACACACACACACATATATATATATATATAAATAAAACAACACTTCCTTAACCCATGTAACGAATTTTGGACCAATGACTCCCAGACTAGTTGATCTTAGGGCATTAGGTTTTAAGACACCTCTACGGGCTTAGTTACTCGCGTTGTGAGTGTCACTAACTATATACACTAATTGTAGATAGTGCAATGCTCAATTCCTTTAAGCTTTCTTTTTAACCCTTGTAGCGAGTTTTGGGCCTATGACTATCAGACCAGTTGGTTTTAGGGTATTAGGTGTGAAGACACCCCTTTATGCTTAATTACTCAAGTTAAGAAGGTTATGAAACCAAGCATATCCACAACTTATTATCATCATCATTTATCTATATATATATATATATTCTTTCATTTTGAAGTTCCATTGCCTTTGGTTGTTGTTCCGTTAAAATAAAAGAATAAAGTTTACTAGACATGAATTTGCAACCCACAATGATATGTCAGCATGTGTAATAAGAATAGTTTATGAATACTTACTAATGAGTATATAACCAAAATAATATTGTTATATGATATAGATTTGAAAGCCTATAAATTTGAATGAATAAAAAAGAGGTGAATAATAATACATTGTTATGAGATTCAAAATTCAAAACAAAATAGTAATACTTTTTTTTATTATTATTACTATTATTTTTGGATTTTTTTTATGTCAGAAAGATAATAAGAATGCAAAATAGTAATAATAATAATAATAATAACAATAATAACAATTGTCAATTATCCCTCATCCCAGCCCAATTGAGACATTGTCCCCAATGTCTAAATATAGAAAGGTAAAGTGTAGTAAACATCACCTGTAAAATACTAAAATAAACATACTTATTATGAAATTAAAAAGAACACTTTTTTAAAAAAAAAAACAAAATCAATAGATGGAAAAAACAGAGAAGGGAGATTAATCTAATCTGCGCTTCTTGTTGCTCTCATCAAGGGACCAATCTAAATGAGATGTTACTTGGTCATATTCAAGGAAATTTTTTTCTAACTGCTTAATCAATTGATGAGAGGTTGAAGCAGTGACAAGGATTCGCCTTGCCAAAGGTGAGATAAAGTTCTTTTCCACTACATAATCAAGGAAAGACAACAAAATGTCGTAAACGCCGTTGACATTCAATAAGCCTATGATGTTTTTGTTGTTTTTTAGTTAGGCCTATGTGGTAACTTCAAAAAGTTCTTCTAAAGTTCCATGGCTGCCTGGTAGAGCTATAAAGGCATCTGAATAGTTAAACATTTTAGCCTTTCGTTCATGCATGAATGAGATAACTTTTACCTCCCCAACTGTATTTTCGACAATGCCACCCGTAGTAAAAGCTTTTGGAATAATACCCAAAACTTGACTACCATCATCATGTGCAACTTTTGACACATGCCCCATTACCCAAGGTCACCTCCCTATATACTAATTTAATTTTTTTCTCAGCTAAAACCTTACCAAGACTCTGTAATGCCTCTACAAATTCTCCATCCTTACTAGGACTGGATCCCCAAAATATAGATACCAGCAAATCAACTCGATGAAACTTCCGCCATTGATATACAGTAAGCACCTTTTTTTTTTTTGAAAATTGTAGATTTGTCTATATATGAAGAAAGTGAGGTGAGCATTTATAGAACCCAGAAAAGTAATCTAATTATGATAACTATATGGGTAGGTTTGCTGCTGTTAGATGAAATTCAATCTATAGTCCAAAATTTTCAAAAAAATAAAATAAAAATTGCGACTTAAATGCATATATACAAGTACTTGTGATTGTGGCTCACATCTTCCTCTAGTTTTACGTTCAGTAACAGCTTGAACGCCCTTTATGGGTCGATGATAGGATTTCCATCTAATTTTCTTATAAATTAGCAAATAGGGTCTTTTAAAATCAGATTCCCAAGAATGTATTGCTCATGTTCTTTTTGAAATTGGATCCATAAAGCGAGGATTGTAATATGTACATATCCACTAGGATGTGTCTCAAGAATCATTTAAACATCATCCAATGACTCATTACTCAGGCCATCATTAATGAATCGTATTTTATCTTCTCGATTTATGGACACCATTCCAAGGGAATGACTATGGGTATTACACATCATAAAAGCACACTTATAACACACACCCGATCTTTTTGCTCTTTACTTTTTGCAAAACTGCTCTTACGTTGATCAGGCATATAAGCAACAAATGAATCAGAGAACTCACCTGCTAATCATACCTTGGCTTCAATCAACCAACATACCTCAATAGGGATACCCTTGTGCATTAACATCCTTAAGCTTTTTTAGGAAGTAAGCAAAAATAATTTTTCAATTTGTTGAGAATGCCTTCCATTATTGTGGAAAAGAAAAGAGAGAGGCAAAAGAGAATGTACAAATTTAGAAAAAAAAAATTTCTTTATTTTTTTATTTATCAACTATTATAGGAAACTGAAAAGACCGACTTGAGAAGTCATAGAGTACCGTTATCCGCTATTTAACCGGGAAAATAGAGGAAGACAAAAGGAGAAAAAAAATACAAAATTAGCCTGAGATCATAAAAATAATAATAATAAGAGTTAAAAGGAAAGATGCAAATCCAACTCAAATCAAATCAATAGTTTCCATAACACGGGTCTGAAAGAGGAACAGTATCTTCTTCGAAAGCTTGACTTTCTAGAAATAGTTTGAGTCTTTGACCGTTCACTTTAAACACATTACCATTCCTAAGGTTTTCAATGTCAATGGCCTCATATGGATACACATGTTTTACAATAAATGGACTGCTCCACCTAGATCTCAATTTTCAAGGAATATGTGAAGTCGAGGATTGTTAAGTAAGACTTTTTGCCCAACATTAAATGTTTTTATTAAAATTTATTTGTCATGAAAAGCTTGAGCTCTATCTTTATAAATTCTCGAATTCTCATATGCACCATTTCTCAATTCCTCAAGTTCATTTATTTGTAATTTGCGTAATTTGCAAGCATTATCAAGGTTTGTAAAGACTTAATAGCCCAATAGGCTTATGCTCAAGCTCCACTGGTAAGTGGCAAGGTTTTCCATAAACTAGAAGATAGGGAGACATACCTAATGAAGTTAAAGTAGTAGAATAAACCCAAAGTGCATCGTTAAGTCTAAAGACCAATATTTATGAGTCACACCCCAACCCAAAGGTCAAGGCATGATCTTACTTAATATCAAACATCTTGCAATAAATATTGAAATAAGCGTAAAAACAAATACATTCTCCAATAAATATTCAAATAACATAAATAGTGGCCTAACTAATAATCTCCTAAAGTATGAAGAACTAAGAACTGATCTTCGTTGATATGTCAATCCATGCTTATGCGCATATTGAAATCTCAAACATGTGGAATCATAATGGACTAAGTGAGTTGGATATCAAAATAACATTCAAAACACAAATAATAAGACTTATTATATATCAAAAATTACATACTTATTATTTATCAAAATAATACTAGGTTCCCTTTACTCATTACTGTATAGTAAGACTTGCACACAATAACACATATCATATATTGGAGCCAAAGTTATCCGTTAGTAACTAATGTATATAGGGAAAGTGAAAGTAAGGATTATTTTCTTATTAAAAACACATAACAAGGTTTTCCATAAACTAGAAGATAGGGAGACATACCCAATGAAGTTTTGAAAGTAGTATGATAAGCCCAAAATGCATCGTTAAGTCTAAGGGACTAATCTTTATGAGTCACACCTCAACTTGAAGGTAGACATGATCTTATTTAATGTCAATCATCTTGCAATAAATATTGAAATAAGACTAAAAAACAAATACATCCTCCAACAATTATTCAAATAACATAAATAGCGGCCTAACTAATAATCTTCTAAAGTCTAGGGAACCAAGAACTAATCTTTGCCGAAATGTCAATCCATGCTATGCGGGTATTGAAACCTCAAACATTTGGAATCACAATGTACCAAGTGAGTTGGATATCAAAATAACATTCAAAATACAAATAATAAGACTTAACCTATATCGAAAATCATATACTTATTATATATCAAAATAATACTATGTTCATTTTACTCATCACTGTATGGTAAAACTTGCACATAACACGTATCAAATATTGGAGCCAAAGTTACCCATCGGTAACTAATGTATATAGGGAAAGTGCAAGTCAGGATTATTTTCTTATTAAAAACACAGAACAAGGTTTCCCATAAACTAGAAGATAAGGGAGACATACCCAATAAAGTTTTAAAAGTAGTATGATAAGCCCAAAATGCATCGTTAAGTCTAAGGGACCAATCTTTTGTTGGGATTTATACCCTAAAGCTTATAAATGTAAACGGTTAAGGACTTAATAAAAATTATTCAAATTGTCATTCAAGTTTATAAGTGTTTTATATTCAATAGTACATTCATATTGTGCAAGAACATCCTAGATTGCAAGATGTAATCTCAGAATGAGTATATGATAGTTATATACAGAGAGTATTCATTTTAAGACATGCAATCTAAAGAGTCCTGCAGAGAGCGAACAAAGCTGGGTACTTTGTTTGTAATTGATCTACTATTGCGGTCCATTATGTATAGTACATTGGTCTTATCCTAGATCACTCGTGTAGTTGACATGAGAATGGAGGTACCTTGTATGATGAGATCATATAGGACTGGGCCACGATTTATATGAATCTGTCACCAAGATCCGTTAGTAGATGAGATTCATATATATCGATAAGCGATGGCTATTTATAGATGATCTTAATCCTGAGTGTCTTATCGACTCCTTCAGGTTGGATCGTGGCTTTTGATTTACCATGAGTAAGGTCGATGTGAATCTCAACCAATACCTCCGTATCTTGGAGTTACGGTTTGACTTGTGGTTGTGAAGGTTTGAACACAATAGTGGAATCCACTCTTTCGTGATTAAAGTAAATGAATAGTTCCCTTAAGGGTTGATTTAGGGTTTGGACAATTATGAGGCCTCTCCTTCTTTCGTGAGGAAGACAAGATTTAATTGTTCATTGTAGAATCAACGGTGCTTAAAGGAAAAGATATTTCTAGAGGGGTATAACGGACTTTATGACCCAGCTCTAGTTATAAACTACTTGTGGAGGATCACACTATATGTAAATAATTATATCAATGGACGCTGAGACTTCAGATTGTATAAACACATCTACAGTTCTGAGAGTACAGCCTCGGATTTTTAGTGGAATAACACCGAGGTTAATAATTGTGAAATATTAATTAAAGAGTTTTAATTAATATTACTAAGTATTATTGGAGCTCAAAACTGTGGGTCCATTAGGTCCCCTTGCTAGCCCTTATGGTTGTTGGTAACGAGGGTCACGATAGATTAATTGGATAGTCTAATTAATAGTGTTACGAAAGTAATACGATTTAATTAAAAGAGAATAATTAAATAATGTAATTATTTAATTAATTAAATATTTAATAAAATAGTAGAAATTATTAATTATTAATTATTAATTCTATTTATTAAATAGGAGGTTGCAGAATCAAACTGTGACAGGAACAAAGGAATTAAAATAATAGGATTATTTTAATAGTCCCAAAGGTCACAGGTTCAAGTCTCTAGGGAGACTAAAATAAAATAGGATTTAGAATCCTATTTGACCTGGTCAAATTAAAACCCTAACGAGCTAGTATATAAGAGTTATATGTCTAGAATAATTTACCTAACCAATACATAAAAAAGAAAGAGAGTTCGGCCAAGGCAAAAAGAGGGAAAAGAAAAAACGTTTTTCTGACTCTTCCCTTTCTTGTAGGATTCGTCCAGCCTTAGGGAGAAGAGATTCTTCGTCCGTTCTTTTCTGTGACCTCCATCTCTTGCCATGATGTGCCCACACACGCGTTGTCAGACCGTAAGTCATAGCTTGGAATATCTGGTGGTAGATCGAAGATTCAGAATAAAGAAGATCAAGAAATAGGTATATAGTTTCACAAATTGTTTTCTGCGTATACACAGGAACTCGTTCTTGGTTGAAAAAATTATTTTTCAAACAAAGAAAATTTTTGAAACCTAATTCCGTAAGTTATATGATAATCAAATCTTTTCTTAAACTTCCATAAATTGGTATTAGATCCTTTGGTTCTAAGTTTATGTTTATACGCAAAAGAAAAAGAAAAACTACATCTTTCTTGTTTATTATTTTTCTTTTTTGATTCTTGATCTATGATATATTATTGTGTAGGTACGAATCTAGATTGTATGATTTGTTTTAATTGTTATGTTTGTGTAGGCATGAATCTATATTATTGTGTACTCATCCTTGAATCTTATTTAGTGGAAGATGACTCTTCACCTTAGATAGTTGATTCATAGACCACTAATCATGTTTGTTCTTCTTAATAGTGGATTGAAGATTGGCAGCAGCTTGAGGAGGAGTCCTTCACTATGTGCATAGGATCAGGGGATGTCGTCTCAGCTAGAGCAGTGGGAGTAGTTAGACTCCAGTTTAATAATAATTTTCTTTCATTGGACAATGTTTATTTCATTCCTGGATTTACTAAGAATTTGATTTCTATTTCCAGATTGCTTGAACGTTTATATTCAATTTCTTTTAATAATAAGTCAGTTATTATTTCGAGGAATGGTTTGAATATATATTCTGGTACGATAGAAAATAATTTGTATGTTTTAATATTGTTAATTCATACAACACCGCTCAATACTGAATTATTTAAAGTTGAAAAACCTAAAACAAAATGACAAAAGAATTCTCCAGATGATGACACGTATTTGTGGCATCTAAGACTTCGACATATAAACTTTGACAGGATAAACAGACTAGTTAAAAGTGGATCTTTAAGTCAGTTAGAGATCAGCACCTTACATGTCTGTGAATCTTGTCTGAGGGTAAAATGACCAAGAGACCTTTTACAGGAAAAGGTGTTAGAGCCACACAACCACTAGAACTCATACACTCAGACGTTTGCAGACCTATGAGTCTTAGAGCTAGAGGTGATTATGAGAATTTTGTCACACTTATTGATAACTACTCTAGATATGGGTATGTTTACCTAATACAATGTAAGTTCGAAACTTTTGAAAGGTTCAAAGAATTCTGAGCTAAAGTTGAAAATCAATTAGGTGAAACAATAAAATCTCTACAATCGGATCGTGGGGGTGAGTATCTCGTGTTAAGATTTATGCCCTAAAACTTGTAATTGTAAACGGTTAAAAGACTTCATAAGAATTATTCAGATTATCATTCTAGTTTATAAATGTTTTATATTCAGTAATACATTTGTATTGTGCAAGAACATCCTAGATTGCAAGATGTAATCTTATAATGAGTATATGATAGTTATATACAGAGAGTGTTCATTTTAAGACATGCAATCTAAAGAGTCCGTAGAGAGCGAACAAAGCTGGGTACTTTGTTTATAATTAATCTACTGTTGCGGTCCATTCTGTATAGTACGGTGGTATTATCCTAGACCAATCGTGTAGTTGACATGAGAATGGAGGCACCTTGTATGATGAGATTATATAGGACTGTGCCACGATTTATATGAATCTCTCACCAATATCCGTTAGTAGATGAGATTCATATATAATCGATAAACGATGGCTATTTATAGGTGACCTTAATACCGAGTGTCTTATCGACTCCTTCAAGTTGGATCATGGCTTTTAATTTACCATGAGTGAGGTCGATGTGAATCTCGACCAATATCTCCGTATCTTGGAATTGCGGTTTGGCTTGTGGCTGGAAAGGTTTGAACAAAATAGTGGAATTCACTCCTTCTTAATTGAAGTAGATGAGTAGTTCCCTTAAGGGTTGATTCGGGGCTTGAACGATTATGAGTGCTCTCCTTCTTCCGTGAGGAAGACAAGATTTAATTGTTCATTAGAGAATCAATGGTACTTAAAAGAAAAGATATTTCTAGAGGGGTATAACGGACTTTATGACCCAACTCTAATTATGAACTACTTGTGGAGGATTACACTATATGCAAATAATAATATCAATAGACGTTGAGACTTCAGAATGTATAAACACATCTACAGTTTTGAAAGTGCAGCCTCGGGTTTTTAGTGGAATAACATCGAGATTAATAATCGTAAAATATTAATTAAAGAGTGTTAATTAATATTACTAAGTATTATTGGAGCTGAAAACTGTGGGTCTATTAGGTCCCCTTGCTAGCCCTTGTGGTTGTTGGTAACGAAGGTCACGGTAGATTAATTGGATGGTCCAATTAATAAGTGTTACGAAAGTAATGCGATTTAATGAACAAAGAATAATTAAATAATGTGATTATTTAATTAATTAAATATTTAATAAAATAATATAAATTATTAATTCTATTTATTAAATAGGAGGTTACATAATCAAACTGTGACAGGGATAAAAGAATTAAAATAATAGGATTATTTTAATAGTTCTAAAGGTCACAGGTTCAAATATTTAGGGAGACCAAAATAAATAAGATTTAGAATCCTATTTGACTTGGTCAAACTAAAACTCTATAGAGCTAGTATATAAGAGTTATATTGCTAGAAAATTTGACCTAACAGACAAGTGAAAAAGAAAGAGAGTTCAACCAAGGCAAAAAGAGAGAAAGAGAAAAACGTTTTTTCTAACTCTCCCCTTTCTTGCAGGATTCAGCCGGCCCTAGGGAGAAGAGATTCTCCGTCCGTTCTTTTCACGTGACCTCCATCTCTTACCGTGACGTGCCCAAACACGCGTTGTCTGACCACGGGTCATAGCTCGGAAGATCTGTGGTAGATTGAAGAATCAGAAAAAGAAAATCAAGAAAAAAGTATGTAGTTTCATGGAATATTTTTCTACGTATATACAAGAACTCGTTCTTGATTGGAAAATTTTTTTTCAATTAAAAGAAAATTTTTTGAACCTAATTCTACATATTATATGATAATTAAATGTTTTCTAAAACTTCATTCTTACAATCGTACTCATTGACAGCTCAAAGGATAACACTTGCAATCATAGGTCCATCATTTATCTCAGGATTAAGATAGACTCTTTGATTGTCTCATTTGAATACTTTTATCAGCTGACGGTTGTGGATAAAGTTTTCTTCTTTGATCTTAATCAATGCACCTAGTGCACTAGATTCTTTTTTCCAAAAACACTACACTTTGATCATTTTAGACTCATCATATCACATTTGATCCCACTCAAATGCTAACAAAAGAATCTACAACTTTAACAAGGTAAAGGCGCCCAACCTTTATTTTAAGTTGTGAATGTTGTTTAAGACTAACTAAATGATTGTGTCTACCTCATACATATCTAGATGTACGAACAATTCTTTATTTATCATAGTCTTTTGACCTTATGATTATTTACTTTTGACAATTACTATAAGTGCTATAAAATTTGTTAAAACAGAAATCACTTTATTAATACGAAAAAAATTGTCAAATACACTATTACACTCTTACTATTGAGCATAATCCTAATACGAATGAGGAACACTAACTTATTCTATCTTCATTTAAGAGCTTAATTTTAGTTCATTAGTGGGATAAACTAAAATTAATAGATTGGACTTAAGTGAATCATTTGTTGATTGTGATTATGTTGTTTCTATTGAAGCTTAAATTTAGATAGCTCGTCAAGATCCCTAATTCGCACGAAATTGCATGGATCACTTGATATATTCTATCGGACCATTTTTTGGGTCCATCTAAGAATTGTTTTTGGATTTTGGAATCAGGAGAGCGCTCATATTGTTCACGCCCCGAATTAACCCTTAAGGGAACTACTCTCTACTTCTCACAAGAAGGAGTGGATTTCACTATTGTGTACAAACCTTCCCAGCGACAAGTCAAACTGCAATCCTAACATACGGAGAATATTGATAGGAAATAATCATCCGACCTCACCCTTGGTATATCAAAAATCACGATCTAACCTGAAGGAGTCGATAAGACACTTAGGATTGAGATCACCCACATATAGCCATCATAATTTGATGTATATAAATCTCATCAGTAAACGGATCTTGGTGAGACATTCATATAGATCATGGCCCAGTCCTATATGATCACATCATATAAGGTGCCTCCATTCCCATATCTCCATATGAATGATTCAGGATAGAATCATCGTACAATATAGAATGGACCGCAACTATAGATTAACTACAAATAAAGTACCCAACTTTATTTGTTATCTATAGACTCTTTAGATTGCACATCTCGTACTGTATCCATCTGTATATGACAATCATAAACACAATACGAGATTATATCCGGCAATCTAGGATGTTATAATGCACAAGTTTATATAATATAAATGACATAATAAGAATGAATTGAACTCTTCTTTTATTTATTTATAAAAAAACATTTACAAATTACATCTTTAGGGCAAAACCCCAACACACAATTCTTTAGTTAGTCTTGAATATTCACAACTTAAAATAAAGGTTGGGCGCCTTACCTTATTAAAGTTGTAGATTCTTTTGTTAGCATTGGAGTGGGATCAAATGTGTTATGATGAGTTTAAAATCATCAAAGTGTAGTGTCTTTGGACAAAAGAATCTAGTGCACTAAGTGCATTGAATAGGATCACAGTGAAATACTTTATCCGCGACCCTCAGTGGATAAACGTTTTCACTTAAGGACAATCGGAGAGTCTATCTCAATCCTGAGATAAATGATAGACTTATGGTTGCAAGTGTTATCATTTGAGCTGTCAATGAGTACTGTTATATCGCATAGTCTATCCTCGATGGTTTGGTGATATTCATTTGTTAATCGATAGAGAACTTCATTTATAGATATGGACATCGTGGCTCCATTTATTAAATATGAGTAGAATACCATCATATGGATATTTTGAGGTATTCAATATTAAGTTTTAACGTTAAGTTTTCAATAGTGTCTATTGAAACATGGCTTCTGGATAAGTCAAAATATCCAAGTTCAAAATGTGGTCATATGAGTAAATATAGTAACTAGGAGAGCTATAGGTGATCTATGAGCTATTGACAATTACTGGTATTTTTCATGAGGATACACTTTCTCCAATAAGGTTGTCTTGGGTACGAATGAGGAACACTAACTTATTCTATCTTCATTTAAGAGTTCAATTTTAGTTCTTTAGTGGAATGAACTAAAATTAATAGATCAGACCTAGATGAATCATTTGTTTATTGTAATTAGGTTGTGTCTATTGAAACTTAAATTTAGATAGCCCGCCAAGATCCCCAATCCGCATGAACTTGAATGGATCACTTGATATATTCTATCGGACCATTTTCTGGGTCCATCTGAGAATTGTTTTTGCATTTTGGAATCCAAAAGTTTTGAGAGGTGCGGTCTTGTGTGATCAAGACACGCGGTAACTCTTCAAATGCCTGAAATGGGTGGCTAATGGTATGGGAATCCTTGGGCGACCCTAATGGAGTGCGATTAGCATTTCATTAATACGTTAAGAATATAATTTACACATTTTAATTAAATAGTCTGTTAAATTATATTAATTTATTAACTTAAGGCATGTGGACTTGTTTCTTTTTAGTAAAATTGGGTCTAGTTCACATATAGATTTTTTTTTATTAAAGTCCAATAGATTTAATAAAATAGAAAAACAACATATAGCCCATGTATAGGCTTGGACGACAATGGCTTGGATAATTAGCCTAATATGTTATTTTATTTTATAATTTAATTAAATAAAAATTAATTAATTAATTAGTTATTTAATTAAAAGTCAAAATCTTTTTCTACTAAGAGTTGGTATCTTAGTGTTATACTATTGATGATAGTATGATAAGTATTAAAAACTTTATTTGATAGGCGATAAATAAAATGTTTTATTTATCTAGTCAAATTAGGAAGTTTTTGATAACTATCAAAACTCTAAATTAACTATTAGTCAAATTAGGAAGTTTTTGATAATGTCACAATTTAATTAAATATTAATAACTTGTTATTGGATAATACACTTATGAGTTGGAATAGAGTGGAACTCTAAGGTTGATAGGAATTTTGGTGAAATATAAATCCTACCTAAGGGAGAATTCGGCCACCTATATTTTCCCATCAAGGGAGTTCGGCCATGACTAATGTTTTGGTGAAAATTTGAGCTTTGTTTTGCTTGGAAAATTCGCCCAACTCAGAGAAACAAGTGTGTGAGAATTCGGCCAAGAGAAAAGAAGAAAAAATTGTTTAGTTTCGATAGTGCATTATTAGCTTTTACATCAAAAGGCTTGTGCACAACATCGAATTGAGTTCATGCGAATTTTGATCGAAAGATTAAGAATTCATAAGTGACCAAACGTTCTTTATTTTCTTAGGAGGGTTATTTGTGACTAACGAAAAAGAAAAAGTTTTTTGTTTTCCATCCTCAGGTATACAATTTAAAGAAAGGGAGCTCACACTCCTAAGTGATTCACGTTCGTGATCGGATTGGAAGATGTTGCGGTTTCACTTCGACGCAACATCAACATCACGTTTAAAAGGTAAGGTACATTTTTCATGTATGTTAATTAATCAATGGTTAATGTTCGCTCTCCTTTAAAGAAAACTTTTAAAATAAACTCACTTTAACTTTTGCGCTTCCGCCGCGTGTTCCTACATGACTCCCTTTGCATGTAAAAGATCCAAAATGCCCCTCATATATATTTGATTATTTATTAGTTATTTAATAAAAAATAATTAAAAAATCAATTTTCTCTTTGGTCAAATTTATTTATTTTAAGTGACAAAATTGAGTATTTGATGGGTGGTGAAGGTTTTGTTATTTTTGTTTAATTTAAATAATGAAAATAAAGTTAAGTATTTTATGGGTGATGAGATGCAGGTTTTTTTTTGTTTGAGCCAAGTGAAGAAGATAAAGATTTTATTTTATTTTTGTTTTATTTAAGTTATGAAAATGAAGTTGGGTATTTAATGAGTGATATGATAAAGTTCTTCTTTATTATTATTATTATTATTTTTAAGTGACGGAAATGAAGTTGAGTATTTAATGGGTGGTGAAAATTTTGATGGGTGATAAATTAAAATGTTGATGGATAAGTAAATAATTTTTTAGGAGATCCATTTTACTTAAATTCGATAGTGCTGATAACATTTTACAAATAATAAAAATAATAAAATTATAAAATAAAAATGCAAATAATATATATAATAAAGTAATATGCAATATATATATATATATATATAAGGGCGAATTACAATAGAATATCCTAACATTTGGTCATATTACAATGAAATCGTGAGTTTAGCTTTAATTACATATTAGTATCATTGATTAACTGGTTGGCAGTTAGAGTTGACGGTCAACTAATAGTCAAAGGATAATATGGTCATTTTCGTCTCAATTTTTTAAAAATAAAAAATATTAAAAAAATTGTAAAAAAATTAAATGAATCTCCATTGTCCGTCAAGATTGATGTACGTTGGAGATTATATTGATAAAAAAATTTAAAATAAAATAAAATAAAACTTTGTTCTTAGTGGGATGAGCTCCAATATTCAGATTGGATCTCCATCCCACCAAGAACCCAAAAAAAAAAAAAAAATTTGGAGACAAGTAATTTTTTTTGTTTTTTAATTGTTCTTGGGTAGGATGATGATCCAATATAGAGATTGAATCTCCAATTTATTTATTTTTATTTTTTTTAATTTCTCCATCATCCATCAATTTTGATGGTCGGTGGAGATCCATTTTAAAAAAAATTAAATTTTCTAAATTTTTTAATAACCAATATTATTATTATTATTAATGAGAGATATTTGTATGATTTCATATAAAAATTTTAATCAAACCGTTACTTTTAATACAGTCAATTAACAGTGAAATACTAATATATAATTATAGTTAAATTTATAATTTTATTAAACACGTGGTACTCTTATAATTTGCCCTGCTTAGAAAGAACAATATTTCAGGTTGATTTCCAAATTGATTTTGCAAGACAACTTGCATGCATAAGGTTTTAACATAATAACACGTGTAATTGCCAAGGCATGTTGTAAGCCGTGGCAGTGGCATCCACATTTTTAACAACAAAATTAAAAAATAAAAAATTTAGACGTCATTGCTTACGCTCCCAAGTTACAAGTTACAACGTATTCGACCATTCCATTTCATTGTCTATAATAAAATATTATTTTAGTAATTTGATTTCGATTCTCTTTGTTTCTTTGCTTTTATTTATCTATCGTCTAATCACTAACGAGAGAACAACACTCTTCAATCGTAAAAATCAATGGGTTGGAGAGGGATTCTGGGTTTTGAGTATGGGATAGTTCAGGCTCCATTGGGACCTGATATTTCTGGTCCAGAGCTTGTAGCTGCTGTTGCTAATGCTGGTGGACTTGGCATCCTAAGAGCCCCTGACTGGGTACTTCTTCTTCTTCTTCTTCTTCAAGTTATATTTATTCGTATTCATTTCTAGTGTTGTTTAGATCATTAGACTTCAAGTTAGATAGACGTTCGTGATTATGCGCCTTTAATTAATTGTACTTTGTCATATAATCCTCACGTAAACTTTAATGCTTTTTTTTTTTTTTTTTTAGAAAACGTTTGTACTTGAAGTACTTTCGAAAGAAGCAGTTTCACACCATTAATAAATTGACATAAATCTTTGTTTGTATAGTCACATGATAAGAATACACCGGTTAGAACTCACCCTTAAAAATCGGTTTGTAAGAGGAGGGTGTCTAGCAAGTTATATAGCAACAAACTTGAGTTCTCTGAATCGCTAAGCAGAAGTTACTGATTCTCTCTAATTTTGATAATACCAGGAGGCGCCAGATTATTTGAGGGAATTGATAAGGAGGACCCGATCATTAACAGACAAACCATTTGGGGTTGGTGTTGTTCTGGCATTTCCCCACGAAGAAAACATAAAAGCAATACTAAGTGAAAAAGTAGCAGTGTTGCAAGTTTACTGGGGTGAATGTTCAAAGGAGCTTGTACAAGAAGCTCATTGTGTTGGCACCAAGGTTGTCCCTCAAGTGAGTGTTTGTGTTTCATAGCCATTTTTGCTACTTGATGCTCTTTAGTCTATCTTTCCATGGCATGGATTCATTTTTTTACCATTATTATTGTTCAGGTCTTGTATGAGCGCCTATAAAGGACACTTTTACTAGTAAGCGGTTAACAATTATATTCAAGACATAAGATAGAGTCAAAAGCAATCAGATTCAGCTAGACATTTTTTTAAAAAAAATTTATAACTCTTATTTATTGGTTAGAGTATCCTCTAATATGTGTTAGAATTTATGAAACATAATATTTACTGTCTTGGGCATAATGTCATATGTCAAATAGTATTGATCCATGTAACTATGGTTATCTGGCATCTTTCGAATATCATTAAAGACCTTGTATTTGTGACAAATTCTTTCTGCTCATCAGCCATAGCTATGGTTTCTTTACATCTTTCTTGGTATAATATGGAGTTTGTCTATTTCTTTGTGCACTTCATGGGATTGAGGAAAAAAAAATTGGTTCAGGTAATGAGCGAAGAGTCTAATAAATCTGATACCCCTGATATTCTCAACTGTTATTGGCCTTGTGATTTTCTCCTGATGTAGCTAATGCACTAATTTAATTCCATTGGAGGTTGGGAGTTTGGATGAAGCGAGGAAAGCAATTGAGGCAGGTGTGGATGCAATCATTGTCCAAGGATATGAAGCAGGAGGACATGTAATTGGTCAGGTATGAGTTCTAGTTGTTTCTAGAAAGCGAAATTTGCTTTATACATGCAATTTCATAGACATTATAGATTCGTCCAACAAGAAATCAAATATAATGTGATATTGTTTTATACATGTCTTTCATATATTCTCTGCCATCAAAGAGAGAAAAATGTCTTTAAAAAACTTCTCCTGTAATCTACAAAAGCAACTCTATAAATCTTGACGGGGACAAACAAATATGACAAGTCACGATCCCTAACAAGCTTATGGCACCAAAGAAAGACCTCTTTCCTCCTACGAAAACATGGTTCATAGTGGAACACTTTTTCTGGTAAAGCTTGTTTGCACTTAGCAAGCCTTGGGCCATTATACTTCTAGGAACTGCGGAATTGAATTTCCAAATTCTTGCATTCAACATTTTCTACCTAGAGGAAAGTTTTCCAACTGAAGTATGCAGGTATTTTTTATTTCAAAAATGTTGTCATATGAAATCATGTGAGGTCAAAGTCGTTTTCAAATAATCATAACTTGTTAATCCTCAGTGCTCATGATAGATTTGTTGCGGATATATTCGCATTTTTTTTCATCTTATTAGTACCATATATAACTAATCTAATTGGTTTCTATAGCTATATCATAGACTGAATGTGTATTTTACTGATGATGTGAGGGGCGTTTGCCATATTCTGCTTTAATGGCAGTTTTAATTGTCTCATACTTGTAAGCTTCCAGTATTGAGCTGTATTTACCTCTCTATCTTGTGGTGTTTATTAATTTTTAGGAAGGTTTAATTTCATTGTTGCCAAGGGTGGTTGATCTCATTGGGAATCAAGATATTCCTGTAATCGCTGCTGGGGGTATTGTGGATGCACGCGGTTATGTTGCTGCTCTGGCTCTTGGTGCTCAAGGTGTCTGCCTCGGTACAAGGTTTGTTCTTAAATTCAATTATGTTAACTGTAATTAAGGGCACACATTGAAAAAAGACGTATACTTAATAAGAAGTGTATGAATCTTATTGATTCTAACAGAATCTGACTACATTTTTTTCACCCTCATAGCAATGACAGGCATATATAACAATGATGTGACAATGTTTTTGCTACATGTAAATGATATTATATTTGTTACACAATTAATTTCAAAGTGAAAATACATCATGGTATGGAAAAGTTAATTTGATAATAATATAGTTTGCCAATGATATCTTTCCATGATTTGGCTCAAATTAAGTCCTTAAGTTTATTGCAGGTTTGTGGCAACTATTGAAAGCTGTGCGCATCCTACGTATAAGAGGAAGTTGGTTGAACTTGACAAAACTGAATATACAAATATATTTGGCCGCGCAAGGTGGCCAAATGCGCCCCAACGTGCACTGAAAACTCCGTTGTTGAATGATTGGAAAGATATTCCTGCTCATGAAAATGAACTGAACCAGCCAGTCATTGGTCATTCAACAATACATGGCGTTGTAAGAATACTTTTCCTAAAATAAAAACCATTTTCCAAGATTTTTCCACTGCTTTAAAAGGAATTTAAGGACATGGATGTTGCACTTGAGCATTATATCTTTTTTTTTTCTCTTAAACAGGAGAAAGAAATTCATAGATTAGCAGGTGCTGTTCCTAATGTGACGGCAAGTGGTGATATTGAAAGTATGGCCATGTATGCTGGTCAAGGTGTTGGCCTCATCAATGAAATTCTGTCTGCTGGAGAAGTGGTAAAGGGACTAGTTGAGGGTGCTCAGCTTCTGATCCGCACACATTTTACTGGATTGTAGTGCTACAGCCTACCTGGCAAATTAACTATTAGTGTAATTATGTGTTTGTATGCTGCGACTGATAAACTTGTGTTTATGTAACCAATAATAATAAAAGACTTGCTTCTTGTGATTTAAAAATAATTTCAAGTAGACTCATCACAACAATAGAACTAATTGTTTCAATTCTTTCCGTATAAAAATAATCCCCGTTATTCATGAATTTCTAAACTCAATTCAATATATCGGCTCCTATAGTACTAACGAATAAATAAAATACGTTTCTTGTTGTTAGTGCTATAGCTCGATCTGTTACATCAGCTACCTTGACTGTGACCGAGCTTTGCTCGAGTGACAGTCTCAATGAAGCAAAACATCAAACAGATAGTGACAGATCAACTTAAACAGTTCATCAAACAGCTGGTGGGTGTTTATCTATAGCTAGTCCTCTTAAACTTACAAGTGGTGACAAACACAGCAAAAAGAAAGAACAAGTTGATCATCATGATCACCATCGCAGTAATCATGATGATCATGGTTAAGCAGTTATGATTCTGTTCATTTTGGTGGGAAAAGTTGTTAGGGCTTAACAACTTTTCCTGTCTCTTTTGTAATCAGTTAGAGTAGATCAACTGTATATATATATGTGTAAATTACAGATTTGTAATCAATTGAGTGAAATACAAAATAAATCAGAAACAGAGAAGATTTTCTCTAACCCGTTTGCTTAAAGAGAAAATATTCTTTCTACAAATTCTTTCTTCTTTCTTCTGTTTGGATTTCTTCTCTGATCTGCATGTCTTCTTCTTTCTTTAGAAAAGCTTGATCTAGAGTGTTCCATGAAAGACCTGCAAGAAAGAAAGAGAAACAGATTAGCAAGAGAGAGAGAGTATGAAAACGTGAAATGAAAAGGAAAGAGAGTTAGTGGAGAGTTAGTAGATTTTGACCAAAACAGTGAAAGATATTTTTGAAGTGAAAACGGTGTAGTTTTATTATGGTATCAGAGCATGAAGAAGCCACTGCTTCTACAACAGATCACAGGAATCAGGTGACTTCACAGCTTGCCATGAGCAAAAGCTCCAAGTCTATGATTTCAATGAAACTTGTCCTAACAGTGAAGTTGGACAACAACAATTTCTTGCTATGGAGGCAACAGGTACTTGCTGCTATAAAAGGAAATAGACTTTCCTCTTTTATTGATCCAGCAGTACAACCTCCAGACAGAGTCAATATTGATGGATCTGTAAATGAAGAGTTCTTGGATTGGGAGCAACAAGATCAGATCCTGCTAGTATGTATGTTATCCTCAATCACACAAGAGCTTCTTCCTGAGTTTGTTGGCTGTCTCACTACTTGTGAGGCCTGGAAGTCTATTGAGCAGTTGTTCTCGTCATAATCCAAAGCCAATATTATGCAGTTGAAGCTGCAACTACAAACTTCGAAGAAAGTTGGTTTGTCAATGACAGAATATTTGAAGAAAAAGAAGAGCATTATGTATGCTCTTGCCTTTGTTGGTCATCCCTTAACTAATGATGACAAATTGATGCAAATTCTAGGAGGCCTAGGGTTAGATTACCATAGTTTTATCATTCCTATTACCTCGGTGCAACACAACTATACTCTCTCAGATATTTCTTCACTTCTATTGACTCATAAAGCTAGACTTGATCAAGATTTAACTAGTGAAAATCTGACAATTAATATGGCAGCAAATAAAAAGGGTAATGGAGGTAATCAAGGTGTGTTTAACAAAGGAAATCCACAAGGTAGTGGACAGAACTATAACACTGGCAGCAGACCACCTAACCAGGCACCTAATCATAACAGCAATGGAGGTTGAAAGGGTAGAGGAAGAGGCATAAATTTTGGCTCTAATAACATACCTCCATGTCAAATTTGCCACCGTTCTGGTTATGGGGCATTTCGCTGTTACTATAGGTATGATCAGTCTTTCACACCTCAGTTTAATGGTTCTAATGGTGCAGGAAATTCTCAGGTGACTCAAGGTCAATTAAATGTCATGACTGTACAAATGGCAGCCATGACAGCATCACCAAACAGTGTTGTTGACCCAGCTTGGTATCCGGACAGTGGTGTAACAAATCATTGTACTCCAAACAATAATGATCTGCAAAACAATATGTCTTATCAAGGTTCTGACAGGATTTTCATGGGAAATGGTAAGGGACTTCCCATCTCTTCTATTGGGCACAATTCATTTGTTAAAAGTAGTCATGTTTTTCAATTAAGAAATATTCTTCACACTCCACAAATCACAAAGAACCTACTTAGTGTCTCTAAATTTGTGAAAGAAAACAATGTTTTTGTTGAATTTCACCCTAATGTTTGTCTTGTGAAGGATCGAACTACGAAGATGGTTCTTCTTCAAGGGGTTCTTAGGCATGGTTTTTATGCTTTTGACTTGCTGATTGTCTCTCATTCCCAAAATCCATCTCCTTCAAGTCTCGGTAATGTCAAGAAATGTTATAATTCTGCTCTTAATGCCTACTGTTGTTGCTTCTAATTCTCATGTACTGCCTCTACAAATTTGGCATATGAGGTTGGGACATCCCACCTCACAAGTTGTTAAATAGATATTAAATAAATGCAACATTTATTGCTCTAGTTCTCATACTTTATTGTGCAATGCTTGTCAATTGAGTAAGTCTCATAAACAGCCATTTTCTTCTTCTCAAACTGTTTATCATCAGCCCCTAGAACTTGTTGTAGCTGATATTTGAGGACCAGCCCCTATGTTATCATCAAAAGGGTTTAAATACTATGTGAGCTTTCTAGATGTTTTCACTAGGTATATAACACGTTCAAACGCGTGGGAATAAATCCCAAGTGTAGGATGTGTCGAAGTAATAAAATTTCCGTGAGTACGGAGTCGAATCCACAAGGAAATGGTGGTACTAATTCTAAAACTAGAGATTATACTAAAGCGGTAAAATAAATCAAGGTTGTTGTTTTTGGGTTTTTTAATTAAATTACAATTAACTACTAATACAATAAAATAAAGCGAGACGGAATATGTGTAGGATAACGCTAGATGGTCACACTATCCCAATCCCGGATAAGAAAACATTGACTATTATAAAGCACAATATACTCAAGATGAATTATTTACTAATATTGGCTCATCAAATTATAGTTCATGCATTGATGCTTTGAATTCAATCCACTTCACCTATTGGTCCTAGATTTGTGCGATCAAACACCCAATGTAGTAATAATTCTTTGGTCAATTAAGCACTTTCATGCCTTAATCAACCTATAATTCATTGCTAGACTCTTACTAAACTCAATTACAATCAATTGATGTCTCATAATGATTATAATTTCCTTATTAATAATAATTCAAAATTTATGCAAATACTTTCGCAATGCAAACAATAAGAATTATCAATTAATAGCATTAAATTGTCTAACAAGATATCTTGAAATATATGAAAAATATTACATAGTCAAATTTCTGAATCCGTTCATAGTTTCCGGAACCACCTAACAACAAATCTAATCAATCATACAATCAATTAAACATAAAGATAGGAAAAAGGGAAGTAATACAACCCATTCGATGAAGTCGAGAATCGAAACCCGCTTGTTTCCCGCTTAGATTTCTCCTACTTCGTTCTTCGTCTTCTCTCGATGGAAAATCGATGTAATCGCAACTAGAGATGTGTTGTGGTGATGTTGGATGGTGTTTTGGAGTGGAGGAATGGGTGAAAAACCACCCTTGGCCGAAGCCAAGGACTGCCAAATCGTGCCCAGCCGAACTTTCTCCGTTGGATCCTCTCCCTCCTCTTTCTTTTGATTCACAAATGGGGGCTATTTATAGGAGATGTCTGGTACTGTTCATGATTACTATCCAAGAATACATGTCCCAAATTGACCGGTTTTGCCTCGACTTATCGTGTATTCGCATTAATTCACGGGGCTCACCTAATATCTGCACATACTCACAAAATACATCAAACATACCAAAAATACTCAAAAATACAATCAAAAGAAACGATTCAAGGGTCGTAAATATATAACAATAAATGACCGATCAATATACTTGGGTGTTTCTCCTAAAAGCTAAGAGTGAGGTTCATCAAGTGTTCATAAATTTCAAAACCCAAGTAGAATTATTCTTTTCTCACAAAATCAAAACCTTGCAAACTGACTGTGGAAAAGAATTTCGTGAAGCAAAACATCAAACAGATGGTGACAGATCAACTCAAATAGTTCATCAAACAGCTGGTGGGTGTTTATGTACAACTAGTCCTCTTAAACTTACAAGTGGTGACAAACACAGCAAAAAGAAAGAACAAGTTGATCATCATGATCACCATCACAGTAATCATGATGATCATGGTTAGGCAGTTATGATTCTGTTCATTTTGGTGGGAAAAGTTGTTAGGGCTTAACAACTTTTCCTGTCTCTTTTGTAATCAGTTAGAGTAGATCAACTGTATATATATGTGTAAATTACAGATTTGTAATCAATTGAGTGAAATACAAAAATAAATCAGAAACAGAGAAAATTTTCTCTAACCCGTTTGCTTACAGAGAAAATATTCTCTCTACACATTCTTTCTTCTTTCTTCTTTCTTCTGTTTGGATTTCTTCTCTGATCTGCATGTCTTCTTCTTTCTTTAGAAAAGCTTGATCTAGAGTGTTCCATGAGAGACCTGCAAGAAAGAAAGAGAAACAGATTAGCAAGAGAGAGAGAGAGAGTCTGAAAACGTGAAATGAAAAGGAAAGAGAGTTAGTGGAGAGTTAGTAGATTTTGACCAAAACAGTGAAAGATATTTTTGAAGTGAAAACGGTATAGTTTTATTACTTGTTAAACATTTAAAATGAAAAGCAATCTTTAAATTCGCAAGATTATAAAAACTTAGTAAAGTTTCGTCAGTCTGCTAAAAAATGTACATTTTCTAGAAAAAAACCTCGGCGTCTTTTGAAGGTCAAGATTAATTGAGAAAGCCGTTTTAGACTGTATGGATTTTTTAAAATCATTTTTAAACAGGTAGATATACGATCATGAAAGATCAGTCTTACTTTATATTGGGTTTGAACTTAGTAGAGGCTAGTATATTCTAAAATTTTAGTTGAGTCTGATCTTCCTTATCAGAAACCCTTTTTCCAAGTCATGTCGGTATTAGAGCTTGTTTTATTTTAAATGTTTTCAATTTATATTAATATCTATAAAGGCAGAGTTCGTTTAAGTTCAGGAATTCAGATTTCCTTAGTAGACAACACCCAAAATATTTTATATAAAGCAAGTCGAGTTTGTTTTAAATTAGTTAGCAAATTTTTACCCTCTTTTAGATAACTTTTATAGAAATAGTTCAGAAAGATTACTCTCTTTAGAAGAACATATAAGCTCATTAGAACAAGATAGAAATTTAATTGAAGCAAAAATTAGACTTATAAATCAGTATTTATAAAAATTTATGAACTTTAAAAAGTTAAAAATATTTAGATCTTGAAATAGCAAATTTTAGAAAAGTTATAGTTAATTTCCAAGATAGGTTTAAGTTATAATGTCATGTAGAACAATTAGAAAATCAATTTAAGCATATACCTTACACTAGTAATAGCCACCAAAATTTTATAGTAGTCCAAAATTTAGAAGAAAATATAGAATATCAAAGCGTATTTGTCTTAATTGAATAATTTGGAAATTGTGTTCGAAGCCTGATAATCTATGTAAGTAATTGGGTAAAAATAACATTACGAGTAGATAATAACCAAATATGTAATCATCTTACATATGCATTAATTAGAACCACAAAATAGCGGAATGATCTACTTAGTGGATGAGTAGATCCACATATATTCTCTTCAATTCTTTGTAAGAATGATGGGTATTCAATATCAACTTCTTTCAGAAGAATAAAAGCATAGTCAAATGTTTTTTCAAGTAAATATGTAAAGGTGATAGTATCCATTTTTCATTGCCTAGGTTACGTATTGTAAAGGTAATATGGGAATACACTAGAAGGGAATTTTTTCTACTTCAAAACTAAATACTAGTGAACTAAATGGGCTAGAATGGAAGCTCCCCGAATTAGCAAATAATGAAGCAGTAGAAATTCCTGAAACAAGTAAAATATATATTGATAATAAAAATAATGCAACACAAAGATTTAATAATTATAGAAAAGTATCAAGAGTACGATCAAGTGAATCTCCTAATACACTTTATCACTCGAGTAATACCAAGAAGAGCACAACAGCAGCTTCAACAAGCAAGGTGGACTTTCATCAAACACCTTTGCAAGTTTATCAAACACCTTACTTTGCTAACAAGCCAACTTCAAAGAACAAACTAACTGGACATATAAGCTGAAATCAGTTAGTTATTAATGTTAAGCTTATGTGTCCATTATTATCTACATGTCAGTACCCTTGCTGTCCATGTAAGAAGCCATGTCATACCTGAAAATCAGGGAGTTTGTTAGGAGTTTGTTAGCAATCAATTAGAAGTTTGTTAGAGGGTTTGCACACAATTGTGATGTACATGTGCATGCTTCTCCAACTATAAATAGTAGATTATCCGGTGTTATGTAATTAATGAGAATATTACATTGAATTCTCTTCAATGCTAGATTCCTTTGAATCTATTCACACTGAGGAGCTACTGGAGAAGGTACATGATCGTAGGATGCATAAGAGAACTTAGAGTTTGATACACAGGAAGTGAAATCAAGTGGTGACAATTTCCTAACTTGGAGTTCTGAAAAGCAGCAAGTTGTGGCCCCGTTCAATTACTGAAGCGGAATATTGGGCTGTTGCTCATGCTATTTCTGAGATTTTGTGGTTCATATCCCTCTTTGTTGAGCTTGGTATCTCCCTTCATGGTACTCCCATCTTGTGGTGTGATAATTTGGGAGCCCAATCTCTTGCTCAAAATTCGGTATTTCATGCCCGCACTAAACAATAGAGATTGATGTGCACTTTGTGTGTGAGAAGGTAGCAAACAAGCAGGTTGGCATTTGTTACATTCCTATTGAAGTTCAACATGCAGTTCTTTTGACAAAGGCTCTCCCTATCACCCGATTTGTCTCTCTTCGGTCCAAGCTCGCTGTTGAGAATCCACAGTCTCGCTTGAGGGGGGATGTTAGAGTACAATCAAATGAATCTCCTGATACACTTGATCACTCGAGTAATACCAAGAAAAGCACAGGAGCAGCTTCACCAAGCAAGGCGATAACAAGCAAGGTGACTTTCATCAAACACCTTTGCAAGTTTATCAAACACCTTGCATTGCTAACAAGCCAACTTTAAATAACAAACTAACTGGACACATAAGCTGAAATCAATCAGCTATCAATGTTAAGTTTATGTGTCCATTATCAGCTACATGTCAGCACCCTTGTTGTCCATGTAAGCTGCCATGTCATCCCTGAAAATCAGAGAGTTTGTTAGCAATCAGTTAGAAGTTTGTTAGAGGGTTTGCACACAATTGTGATGTGCGTGTGCATGCTTCTCCTGCTATAAATAGCAGATTATTCCGTGTTATGTAATTAATGAGAATATTACATTGAATTCTCTTCAATACTAGATTCCTTTGAATCTCTTCTCACTGAGGAGCTGCGGAGAAGGTACGTGATCATATGATGCAGGAGAGAACTTAGAGTTTGATACACTAGCAAGTTGTATATAAAATATGTTTACTTCACAAACCAGATTTGTAAATACTCACATTAATTCAAAACCTCCAGAATGGGACAGCATTTCAACAACTTGCTCATTCCACTTTTCTCTTTGTAAGTTATCTTGTTTATTTCCTTTATTTTAATTTACTTTCGGACAAAACAAATCTTACCTAGTTAGTGAAAGAATAAATTCAAACATTTAAAATGAAAAGTTATCTTTAATTCCAAGTCAAAAGTAAGATTATAAGAATCTAGTAAAGTCTCGTCTGCCTACATAAAAATTTTATATTTCGAAAAACTCTCGGTGTCCTTTGAAGGGCAAGATTAATTGAGAAGGCCATTTTGGACGGCAGAGATTGAAATTCGTTTTTAAACAGGTAGATAAATAGTCTTGAAAGGTCAGTCTCACTTTATATTGGTTTGAGCGTGACAAAGACTAGTATGCTCTAAACTTGCAATTCAGTCTGATCTAGCTTATCAAAGAAAGTCATGTTTATTGAATTTATGTCAGATTGAGCTTCCCTAAGGTATGTTTATATTACATACAGGAATAAGTTACCATTTATTATGACAGCCTGAGAAGCTTTTAGAATTTAAAGGAAAAGAAAAACTAAGTCAAATTAAGGGTTAATTGCAATAACTCCCCTAAATTTAGTAATATGAGTAAAATTTAAACAAATACCTAAAATTAGCACAAACATCCATTATTTTTAAAGTCAACTTATTGACCAAAGGATAGTTTGGTCTTTTTGATTATCAAACAAAATAACTAATTCTATATTAACCTTAAAGTATTTTATAATTATATATCCTTCTAAAAAATATTACAAGCTAACCATATAAGTTGCCTAATTTTAATTCTACCCTAAATTAACCCCTTATCTTTAAAGTTAACCTATTATCCAAATGTAGTTTGGTCTTTTTGGTTATCAAACAAAATAACGAATTCTATATTGACCTTAAATTATTGTATAATTATATATCCCTCTAAAGAATATTACAAGCTAATCACATAAGTTACCATAATTTTAATTCTACCCCAAATTAAAATTATATGCATAATTAAATTATTTTTTATTTTCTTTTTATAAATAATTAGATTTATTTATTTTTTTTTCAATTTAAAACATATACACGTTACAAAAAAAATTAAAAGCTAAAATAAAAGAACATATAATAGACTAATTTTTTTTATTCTCTTGCCAAAAAAAATAATTACTTTTATTTTTTATTTTAAAAAATAAACACATTCAAAAAATTAAAAATAAAAAATTTCATCATAGAATTTTATTTTGTGGTTTTTTTCATAGAAGGTCTTGAATTTTTTCTTTTTTTGTGGGTTTTTTTTAATGTTTTGTATTGGTGGTTGTCATGGAAACAAAATTAAACAAGAAATGGATGAGTTTTATTTTATTTTTTTATTTTTTTCTGTATTTTTTTTATGCTTTATATTGGTTGGATGTGATGAAAATGGATGAGTTGGTGATGATGTTGGAGATGAAGAAGAGGTTGATGGTGATGATGAGAGAATCTTGAATTTTTTTTTTCTTTTTTGTGTGGTTTTTTAAAGATTTTTTGATCAGTTGGTTGTGTTGGAAATAGAAATTAAGAAAGAAGTAGATGAGTTTGAATTTTTTTTTATGTTTTTTTTCTTCATATTTTGTATTGATTGGATGTGATGAAAATGAATGAGTTGATGATAATATTGGAAATGAAGATGAAGTTGTTAGTGATGATAAACTTTATTTTTTTTATTTTTGAATATGTTTATTTTTTAAATAAAAAATAAATGTAATTATTTTTTTTACGGGATTAATCTATTATATATTCTTTTATTTTAACTTTTTTGTAATGTGTTTATTTTTTAAATTGAATAAAATAAATATAATTCTTCATGAAAAGAAAATAAAAAATAATTTAATTATGCACTTAATTTTAATTTGAGGTAGTATTAAAATTATGGTAACTTATGTGGCTAGCTTGTAATATTTATTTAGGTAAATATATAATTATACAATACTTTAGAGTTAATATAGAATTAGTTGTTTTGTTTGATAACCAAAAAGACCAAACTATCCTTAAATTAATAGGTTGACTTTAAAGTCGAGATGGTTTATGCTAGTTTTAGATATTTATTTAAAATTTTACTCATATCACTAAATTTAGAAAAAATTAGTGCAATTAACCCTCAAATTAATAAAAGGTTAAAATAAGGGAGAAATTTCATTTTGCTTTCTATAGTTTTTCAAAATATCTTTTTTTTTAAACTAATTCGTTACATTTTTAGTCCATAGAGTCTCTATATAACTAATATATAATTAATCCATTTATTAATCAATGGGCTACAACCTTTATTGGAGTCAGCGGCACATCTCCACCGACAATGAAAATAGATTTCAATTGCTTGTAGATCCATTAATGAATCCACATTAAGCAATAGAGATCCAAATGAATTTTCATCGATGAAGATTGACCTCTATCACTAGTTCCATCTCCACTTATGTATCTCAAGTTGGAGATCGACAACGGATCTCTATTATCAATAGAAAGAAGATGAATTTAATGAATGATAGTCGAAAAACGAATTTTATGTAATTAGTACATATTGAGGAGGAAATGATTAATATACAAGGGTTTTCTTTTTAGTGGACATTGACTTTAATAAAGTTAATGACGGGTTTGTAAGCCACTAATTATTAGAAGAATATGCCAACTTAGTAGAAAAAATATGAATACAATGATTAAGGCCATCTCCAATGGCAGGGGCGGACAGGGCCAGGGTGGCCCAAAATTTTTGAAAAAAATAATTTTATATGTAATTTTTTTTAATATTTAATTTAAATATTAAAAATTTAAATATATATATATATAGTTTGGTCCTCCAAATCTTACCCTCTTGTTCCACCCCTATTCAATGGTTCTCTATTTTTTCAAATTGAAGAATGAAATATTTCCAATCATGCTCCATATTGATGTTCTTAAAAAAATATCAAATGAATATTGGTAAATGGATCTCCCAATTTGGAGATCCACTATTCCAATCTTCATTACTTTTTTAACATTATATATTCCACAATTACCCTTCCATCTATTCTTTAAACAAATTTCATTCCTCTCATATCCTTTTTAAATTTTTAACTAAATTTAATTAACTTATTATAACTTTTTATTTATAAATATAATTAGCATAAAAATTATATCATTAGAAATATTTTGTTGAGATCTTTCAAGTGAGTATAATATTTACTATATTTTAATTATTTTTAAAATTTTCATTTATCACATCCATTTATTAATCAATAACCTAATAATTATTTTATTTTAAAATAAATTATTTCAAAGCTTCAATATATATATAATTACTATTTAATAAAATAATTAATTGAAAATAATTTAATAAAACAAAAACAATTACATTATGTTGACATGCGAATCTTGTCAACTGAATTAATAGTAAATAACAGTAATTTGTGGGGTCAAAAATGAATAAAATGGGTTGATACAATGATTTTTAAAGTGGTTCAGCTTATAGAAATTCCTACATTCACTGTTCTTAGTACTTAAGTCGAACTTGCTGAGAGTATATGCGGAGCTTGCTTATGTGTGTTTTTTCTAAAAAAATTGGTAACCTTTGTAACAGTGATGATCCGTCTGTTTTATAGTGTGAAGGGATTGGAGTCACCCTTTTTTTATATGGAATCTAATTACATAAATTAGGGACTAAATTATATCCCTTAAGAATTGTGATTTATCTTGAATATGATTACTAGAATCATAGAGTTTGAGATTGATTGGGGGTCTACTAGTTGACCGAATGCAATTCCTTTATTCTTGGGATTCTTCCCTTGATTGGGACTTCGAGCTGCATGGCCTACGAGTTGAATGTTGTTTGATCTGCAAGCAGGCCGTTTGCGAGAAGTGGTACTTAATCCCTTCGAGTGTTCCCATGCTGGTTGCTTAAATAGGGTTTCCTCCTTCGGGTTTGTTAGATCGGGGCCCATTCGTTATGCAGCAATCCATTGGCCCCCTTCGTTTGTTGGGCCTTTTGGATATTTCAATATCTTTGGGCCTGTTTGGGCCTACTGTAATTTGACTCAACATTAGCCCCCCCAACTTCTAGCTAGATGGTCTCGTGGTGGAATCTGATATTTTTTTTTTTTTTGCAAGCTGTGTTTCCAGGGGGGTTGTTGCTAGTTTGTTTATGATGAAGTTCATGAGTCACTCTTTGAGGTGGTTGGCTTTGGGTTACAAAAGGCGGTTGTTCTTTTGGTGAGTGGTAAACATCATGTCAACCGTCACGTTGTACATCGTATTAAATGTTGTGTTAAATCAGTTACTCTTCGAGTATCCCGCCATATCCCCAGGTTGAATATCAGCCGTAGATCTTTCTCCTGGTAATTATTACTTTGATCTGATGATCCCGATTCCTTGGTTATATATGGGGCATTCTTCAATTTTTCTTTATTTTTCGCCAACTCTTAAAATTCTTTTTTCTTTTCTCCGCAGATAATCTTCAAAAGAAAAAAGGGTGCGCTTCAACTTTTGCTGGTTCCAGTCATTGAGAATATCTTGAGGTTTGCATCTGTTTGTGTAAGAGTGGGTCCGCCATTTGTTTTTGCTTGCTGCGGTTGCTGTTCTTCATTTTCTTCGTGGTGAATCTTCTGATCTTTTTCTTCGTTCTTTATCGTTGTCTCTGTTTTTCTTGTCTTTTGAGTCTTTCACTTAAGCTTTTGTGCACCTGGGTTTTCTTCGAATGTTTGGGGGTCATGAAGCTTTTATATATAGAGAGCTAATTGCACCCACACCCCCTGAGGTTTGGCCAACTACAGGTAGAATCAACTTTATCGTTTATTGACAATGACCTCCCCTGTCGTTAGTTGACTTCCGTTAGATTTAACTGTTGACTAACTTTGACCATTAAAATGACCAAAATACCCCTAAAACAATATTTTTTTTATTAAATAAAAAAAAAGTTAGATCTCTACTGTCCATTTGAGGTGAGATGGACGGTAGAGAATGTTTCTTCTTAAAAAAAATTATTATAAATTTTTAATTTTGAAAAATAAAATTAATTAAAAAAATTAAAGTTTGATTGGATCTCCACCCAAAAACAAGAAACAAAAAAACTTGTTGAAGATCCAGCCATGGCTAAATCTCTAGCGCGACGAACCCAGAAGGGTTCGTCAATGAAAAAAAAAATCGAAGAACCCTTCTCGGTTCCTCAATCGAACCCTTCTGGGTTCTTCGAAGAACTCTTTCTGGGTTCAAAATCGACGGCGAACGGGTCTTCGACCTTTCTGGGTTCGATTTCGAACCCAAAAAGGGTTCTTCGAAGAACCTTTTCTCGATTCGTTTCGAAGAACCCAGATCTGGGTTCTTCGAAGAACCCAAACATGCTTCCCAAAATTTTTTTTTTTTTTTGAGATCCATTTTCCAAATTGAATCTCAATCGTCCATCAATCTTGATGGACCGTTGAGATAGATTGATGGACGGTTGAGATTCAATCTGAAAAATGAATCTCCATTAATTATAATTAATTTTTTATTTTTAATTAATTTTATTATTATTATTTTAATTTTTAAATTATTTTATTATTTTATTATTTTTTTAATCTTTTAATTTTTTATTTAATAAAATAAAATTAAAAAAGTGTGAAAAGACGAAAATACCCCTGACCCTGTTAAGTTTGACTGAAGTCAACTAACGGCAGGGAATGTCATTGTTAATAAACAATAAAGTTGATTCTACCTGTAGTTGGCCAAACCTCAGGGGGTGTGGGTGCAATTAGCTTTTATATATATATATATATATATCTTCATTGAGTTGGTTTGGATAATTGCGACCTTCTAGTGCCTCTGACTCGAGCTATTAGGTTGCGGTAGATGCTTTAGGTTTCGTTCTCGTTTTCTGATCTTAGGTTTTCCCTTTGTTGTAGATGTCTGGTTTGAGCAGTCAAAGGCTCCGTGAGGATAGAGGGGCAGACGCTTCTATCTTTGGTCGCCAAGGGGTCGGTTCACTTTAGGAAGGTGTTTTGGGGATGATTGCGGTAGTCCAGGTCGCCGCCGACCAGCGAGGGGAGATGGAGGTAGTGAATGGTGTGGAGATATTGACTAATCTCCCCCTGGTAGCTTATAGGGATACACGCTTGAGAAAGAAGGTTTCTGCATTGGTCTCTTCTAGGATTTATCGGGGGGATTTGAGACTCATGGCGGAGTCCTTTTAATTTCCAGTGGTCACCAAATGCCGGTGCCTGCTGTGACTGATAGAGCTGCATATCCCCCTCCTGCCTATATTACCATCAACCGGCACCACCTGATCGCAGGGTTGAGGTTCCCTATCCTAGGGTTCCTTATAGACGTGTTGAACCTCCTGAAGCTCGCCCCTATGCAACTTACTCTCAATTCTTATGGTCAGCTTCTTACTCTCTACCTTTCGTTTAGGAAGCACGAGATTCCTCCTCCTAGTGATAATGTCATAAAATATTGTTTTGTCTTGAAGCAATGTCCCTTGGGAAGGAGCTCACCTAAGGATGCCCTCCACGACGGGATGTACTATCTGAGTGTGCGGGCTGGTGAAAATAGAGACCTGTTGCAAGGGGACCCCAGCTTAAATGCTGGGAATTATTACTCGTCTTACTTTTTTATTAAGGGTCTTGAGATTGAGCTCTTAAGAAATAAGAGCTTTGTGTTAATGCCCAGTGAGTTTGTTCTGTTGATGAACGATGGATCTTACTACTTTTTGGCTAATATCATGTGCTTAACCTTTTTCTTGTTTATAGGGGGTAAGGACTCGAATCCTGACCATTTTGAGGAGGAGAGAGAAGCACTTAATGCTCTTAAGGCCCTGATCTAGGAAAATCCAAGGAAGATCGTTGAGTATAAGCAGGTCACTGACGAGCTCTTGGTGAGTTTCAAGCTAGCTCCTAATCGCGAGGGGTGCGGCGACGCTACGAGGTATGAGGTGCTCAAGAGGTAGCTGCGCCGTATACCCCAAGTAGGGAAGTTGCTCTCGCTGAGCAAGTTCAAGAGATGGTTCTCACTCATTCTCGTTGCCAACTATAGATGAGCAGCAAGTATAAACAACAACAACAACGCCTACAACAGAATCAGATGGGGAGGCTGAACACATTGAAGTCTTCCCTTGCTAAGAGGGGAGCTGAAACTTCTCCTCTTTTTGCTCCCCCTAAAAAGGGCAGGTTGGAGGGGCCTAACCGAAACGATCAGCCTTTGCTTCTGCAAGGGCCTGCTCCAAGCCTTCCACCCCTTCCTCCTACAAATACTGCAGGTGCTCATAGAAAGGGGAAGGGGTCGACTTTGATGCCTCCACAAAACAGCCTATCTAGAGAGGGAGGCCCAATCACTTTGCCGTGGTGGGCTAAGATGCTCTCCTGTTCTCGAGTCGAGGTCTTGGTATGGTTGCAAAGGAATACCTTAGGCGGGCTCTGATGCTTTACGAAGAGTTCCTTACCAAGGGCTTGAGCTAGAGCATTGAGGAAGATAAGGGCCCGGACCTTCGCCATACATTGGTTCGTCACACTCTCATGGTAAGTTAAAAATCTCACCATTTTTTTTCTTTTTACCTAATGCCTTGTTCACCCTTTTGCTTTCTTCATCTAGACTGCCTGTCTGGCATACAAAGATATGCTTGAGTCTGAGAAGAATGACACGGAAAAAAGAGAGTTGCGTGATGAGCTTATGAAGGCGAAAATGGAGCTCGCTGTTGGAACAGGTCATGAGAAGCAACTGGCGACGGATCTTAAGGAATCTCGGGCCTGCGAGAAGGCCCTAGAGCTGGAGCTGAAAGAATCGACTGCTAGGTCAAACAAAAAACAGGTCAATATTAAATACGCTTGTGAAGAGGTTGCTCAAGCCCAAAGACTCTTGGAGAAGTCAAAAGGAGACTTGGCCAAGAAAAATGAGGAGCTCGCCCAGAAGGAGAAGAAGAAGGTGGCCTTGATTGATGAAGCCCAGTGTGATCTTCTCTATAACATGTGGTTCCATCATCCGCTCTTGCCATTGGATTTACTTGGTCCATCTGTTGAGGAATTGATTTGGAGCTTTGAAGAGCTGCACGTTGCTGGTGCTATCGAGGTACTCGAAGAGGCCGTGGTGCGCAGGATGGAAGTGATGATCTCCCATTTTCTTCAACAAGGCCTTCACATATTGCGACCTCCCCACCTTCTTCAACATGATTGCCATATGCTCCGACCTCTGTTCCTTCTCCATCATGATCGTCATATGCCGCGACCTCTGTTCCTTATTCAACATGATTGTCATATACCGCGACCTCTTAATATTATTATGTTGTAGGATACCGCAGAATTTCTAGATCTTTGTAAATTTCTGATTTTGATGATTCCTTATATTTGACTTCATTGTAATCTCAGCCCATTTTACGGCTTTAATAAAAATTTTCCTTATTCTAACTAAATATTACGTCGTATCTATATGCATGTACATTCGTTTCACCTTTACAGAAGTAAATAATTATTCAATGCCTTAGTAAAGTAAAAACTTAAATACATATATATAAGAGAGTAGAACCTGGTGAGTGACCTTAGTTGGGGAGTCGAAGTGGGCTATTGCTCGGCGATGTCCTCTTACCAAGCATGTTTTAGCAGCCTTAGCTACTTTTCACTTCGTTGGGATCTTCTGAGTCTCGTCTAGCTCCTTGCAAGGTTGACTTCGCGAATTTGAGAACTGGCAAGCTTCTCATGTTGGCGAGTCTTGTCAACCTTTAATGCGGCTCCTGAGGGAGGTCTGCTATCATAAGTACTAGCTTTGCTAGTTTGAGAGCCTGCGGCTCCTTAGGTTGGCAAGATTTCACTGATTTTATACAACTCCTCGGGGATACTATTTATCGTAAGTATTGACTTCCCTACTTTTGGAGCTCGTGGGCTTCTCATATTGGCGAGTCTTTGTCAATACTTAGGTAGGCTAAGAGGGATACCACCTTAAGTGTTTATATTGACCCTGCTAGTTAATTGAGCTCGTCAGCTCATAGGTTGACAGGTTTTTTGTCAATGTCTACAGCTCTAGGTCTGTTCCCTCGAGTATTTCTATTGACCCCGCTTGTTAGATAGCCCGTGGACCGTCAAGTTGGCGAGTTTTGCCAATTTTTATACTCAATTTTTTTGGCCAGCTCATAGGTTTGAAAGTAGGGGGTTTTCTCATTAACGAGCTCGTGAGGATTCGTTGTCGCTGGGGGTATGCAGTCTTTTTGTTTGTGGCGTTGTTCTCTTTGGAGAGTTTTTCCGCCTACCGTACTTCATAGTGCATCTTTAAAAGGCTAGCGATCTAAAGTCACTTGCGTCTATCTACTAATCCCCCTAGCCCCCCCAAGGTCGAGGGGGCAATTTTTTCATGAGAACTTATGAAAATAGAAATTCATAATTTTATTAATTGAGATAAACATTACAGAGGAATTCTTAGCTGTCATATTTTGCTAGCTCGTGATATCCAGGCTTATCTGGCGCTTTATGAGGCGATGAGCTTTGTTATTATTTGCGGCTTTCGTCACTGGGCGCAGCCGGTGGGTGCATTATTAGCATTGGGGGAGGCTGCAGTTAAAGCTTTGGCCTTTGCAGCCTTTTCCCACATGCCGAACCTAATCGTCTTCTCATAGCACGACCTAGCTACCTTTTGTTCCTCATATACATGTCCCACACCCGCCGGGGTTGGGAATTTCAGGGTCAGGTCTTTAGCTAAGTGATTACCTCTAGGTTATTGAGAGCGAGTTTTCTTAGGACGGCGTTGTAAGCCGTTGGGCAGTCTATGATGAGAAAATCGGCCATTGTGGTCGCTTGGCGACCTTGCTCCCCCAGCGTGAGGAGTAGAGTGATCAGTCCTAGGGGAATGATCGAATCACCCGTAAAGCCGTAGAGTGGTTCATTCGAGGGGTGCAGATGGCTGTGCTTCAATCCCATCACCTCGAAGGCTACTTTGACAGGACATTTACTGAGCTTCTGTTGTCGATCATTGTCCTATAGATGGCCCCTCCCCCTATAGTTGCCATGATGACAATCGCGTTATTGTAAGGCTAGTGTACAGCTCGCATATTTGCATCCGTGAAGGGTATTCTTTCAGCCATAGTTTTACACTGCTTTATGGGTTGTTCGTCCACGCTCATCGTTCTCAGGGTGGGATGGCTAGCCTATTTTACATGTCGCGTCAGCAACCTGTTCAATGTTCCCGCAGGATGGGGTCCTCCATGGATGGTGTGAATGGTTCTCACTATGAGCTCATTTGGGATTGGCTCAAGGTGAACAGGCTCTATCATTTGTTGTTGCTGCTGTTGTTGTAGTGGCTGCGATTGTTGTGGTTGTGGCTGATTTCTTGGGCGTACTACATAATCCCCTAAGTGGCCTCGCCTGATCAAGCTCTCTATTGCGACCTTAAGCTCGTAGCACTTAGATGGGTTGCGGCCCGCCTTTTGTGGTAAGCGCAGAATTTGTTGAGGTTACGAGTTCTAGTGGGCGTTCTCATGGGAGGTGATCTTTCGAACTCTTCCCTATTCCTCTATGTGTTGAAAATTTTATCCCGGGAGTTGAACATCTGTGCATAGGTCTAGTAGCGGCCCTCATTTCTTCTCACATCCTCATCATTCTTAGCCTTCTTAGCTACCTGGTTTGTCAGGGCATCATCTCTATGCGAACCTTTATTCCGGTTGCGGTCATTATTATAGTCACCTTTTTCGTTTTCCTTCCGCTTGATCTTAACTCGCGGGCTTCTACTCCGGTCTTTCTTGAAGTGTTTCTAGGGTCCGAAATTCTCCTCCATGTAGATGTGGGTGTTGGACCGTTTGTAAAAATCCCTGAACGTTTTTACCGATTTACTATATATGCTCTAATAAAGTTTGTCGTCCTTTCGCAGACCAACGGTAATCCCAGTGAGCACGTTTTCATAAGTGGGGATCTCCAAGCAGCTGACTTCTCTATAAAAACATGCTATATAGTCCTTTAGTGGCTCGTCTGCCTTTTGAAAGATTATTGCCAAGTGACAAGAAGGAACGAGCTGCTTCTTCAACACCTGGTATAGGTTCAGGAAAAGTTCCTGGCATTAGCTCCAATTGGTTATGCTGCCTGTAGGAAGCCCCCTCCGCCATTTCTCAAGATTTCTCCTAAAGTGGTAGGAAAGCACCGGCACTTGACTTTGCTGTTGGCTGTGAGAAAACTCATTTGTACATTATAGGCGTCCAAGTGATCAAAGGGGTCACTGGATGCCAAGTACATGGGAACACTGGGCATCTTAAAGCGTTCTAGCAGCGGCTCGTTGTCAATCTCTCAGCTGAACGGGCTTTGCTCTATGTACCTGTCGGTAGGCTCTGCCCCTTATCGCTGTTGTTCCAACAGGTCCAGCCGTTACAGCAAAGCCTGTTATCCAGGGGCTGGAGTGATCGTCATTGATACATTAGAGGTGGCGCTGTCTTCCCCGTAAAGTCGATTCTGTCGATTGGGTAACCTTCGTGCTCCCCCATTTGGCGACCTCCTTCCATTGAGCTACGGTTCAACGATCCATCTCCGAGGGATCCTAACAGCCGGTACCGCGTGGTGGGCGTTCCCATTATTGCTTCTATCAGGCCGTTGGCTTTGTGCTTTCGGGCATTGCTTGGGTTGTTGAGATATACTGTGCGCAGGAGCGCCTCGTCGGTTCCTGTTAAGTTCTACATACCTTTCTCCACTAGCATTTACATGGATTACGGGGCCAATGCGAGGAGGTCTCTCTCGTTGCTCGTCACGTCTAACTCTAGCTCACATGGCTGCATTGGCCGAGTGAAAATAGATCCTACCCTGCTGGACATCATTTTGCGGGGGATTCTGTCAGTTGGCTTGATAGGCTGGACGGTTCGCGCCGTCTCTACCAGGACACGGCGATGAGGTATTCTTTACGATCTGTTCGCGGGCTGGGTGGTTCTATAACAAGAAATAGTAACCGCGGGACATCTTCGCTACCATTCTCTCTAATGCGGCCTGCCTCTTCATACATTTGCTAAGGTCTGGAGGACCAGATGGGCTAGCCCAATCGTGGCCCTAAGGCTCTATCTGAGGAAATATTTGACTAGCCGGTGGGTTCGTGATTGATGGTTGAACCATCGGGACCGTATTTGGCATGATTGGTGCACTGGGTGCCACTGATGCGTTTGATACAGCTGGTAAGGCCAGAGGCTGGTGAGAGGCCTTCGAAGGCCCTCCAACTAGGGCTACCTCTCTTCTTCTTATGGCTCTAGAGCGGGTTCCTACGCCTCTCACCATCGATTCGAAAGGTTGTACCTAGGAAAAAGAGCAAACGAGATTAACAGTTTCGTTTCTTACCGGGAGCGGAGGTTTAATTCCTCAAACAGGCCTTCATTTTAGCGTCAAAATGTTAACGTGCTCCAACTGAATTAATAGTGAATAAGAGTAATTTAAGGGGTGGAAAATGAATAAAACGGGTTAACACAATGATTTTTAAAGTGGTTCGGCTTATAGGAATGCTTACATCCACTGTTCTTAGTATTCAAGTCGAGCTCGCTGAGAGTATACGCGGAGCTCGCTTTTATGTGTTTTTCTGAAAAAATTGGTAACTTTTGTAACAGTAATGATCTGTTCCTTTTATAGTGTGAGGGGATTGGAGTTACCCTATTTTACATAGAATCTAATTACAGAAATTAGGGACTAAATTATATCCCTTAAGAATCGTGATTTATCTTGAATATAATTGTTGGAATCAAGGAGTTTGAAATTGATTGGGAGTCTACTAGTGGACCGAATGCAATCCCTTTATTTTTGGGATTTTCCCTTGATTGGGGTTTCGAGCTGCATGGCCTGCGGGCTGAATGTTGTTTGATCTGCGACCAGGTCATTTGCGAGAGGTGGTACTTGATCCCTTCGAGTGTTCCCATGCTAGTCGCTTATATAGGGTTTCCTCCTTCGGGTTTATTAGATCAGGGCGTATTCGTTACGCAGCGATCCATTGACCCCCTTTGTCTGTCATGTCTTTTGGACATTTCAGTATCTTTGGGCCTGTTTGGGCCTAGTGTAATTTGACGCATAACACATTAACATCTACAAATGAAAACAACCCGAATCTTTTTAAGTTTGATTGATTAAAGAATTTGAGACTGGTGTTTTCTACAACTAGGTTGGTATTATATTCAAATGAAAAAAAAAAGTAATAAATAACACATAAGTTGATATCTGCATTCTAATATTTTATTACATTGGAAATAGTTTTACTATATCACATACATGCAGATCTATAAATATTATTACATGCAAAGTAGTTAAGTGTAAATATATTATATGAGTAAATTATTATTTAAATAAATTATTATATAAAATAATTAAGAGAAAGTTTATAAAAATAATTTATAAAGTAAACAAATAATAATATTTTATTATTTAAATATTAAAAAATAAAAAATAGTTGAAATTGTGAATTTATAAAGATAAAATATTCTTAGAATATTCAATTTTGAATCTTTATTTTAATAAAAAATAGAGAACCGTTAGAGATGTTCTAAAAGTGGAGGATTTGACTTTATAAAGTTAACACATACTGTGGAAAAAAAAAAATGAGAAACACTGGTGAGAAATTCCTTACATTAATATCTATGGGACGTTGACGAAATCAATATATATATATATATATATATATATATTTATGGATGATGCAAACAGTAAAATATACTTATGGATGTTAATGTAAGGGATCCTCTGCGGGTGGGGGGGTTGTGCGTTTATAATTAGAGTATTTCCAATGCAAATATATATTTTTGAGTATCTAAATAGTATCACATCAGCATTTCTAAATAAAATGGATCTATCTTGTCAAAAAAAATTGTAGATATACATATTCACTTCTGGGGAGGGGAGGGACGTTGACGAAATCAATATATATATATATATATTTATGGATGATGCAAACAGTAAAATATACTTATGGATATTAATGTAAGAGTTAATTACACTCAACCTTCCTGAGGTTTGGCTAATTACATTCGGAATCGAAGTTTGCATTAATGGACACTAACCTCCCCTCACGTTAACGTTGACCGTTAAAATGACCGTTGACTTTTTTCAAATTTTTTAAATGACCAAAATACCCCTGTCACTATTTTTTACTGTTCATTTTAAAAAATTAATGGTGAGATCTAGATTGGATCTCCACAAAGAAAAAAAAAATTTCAATCTTCATCTTCGAACCCAGAGGGTTCGAAGATCGAACCCTTCTGGGTTCGATCTCGAACCTAGAAGGGTTCGAATCGAACCCTCTGGGTTCGAAGATCGAACCCTTCTGGGTTCGATATTCATCGAACCCAGAAGGGTTCGTGTCTTCGAACCCTTCTGGGTTATCGAACCCAGAAGGGTTCTTTCTTCGAACCCTTATGGGTTCGAGATCGAACCCAGAGGGTTCGATCTTCGAACCCAGAGGGTTCGATGGGTTCCACGAACCCAGAAGGGTTCGAAGATCGAACCCTCTGGGTTCGATATTCATCGAACCCAGAAGGGTTCGTGTCTTCGAACCCTTCTGGGTTCGATGAATATCGAACCCAGAAGGGTTCGATCTTCGAACCCCTCTGGGTTCGAGATCGAACCCAGAAGGGTTCGTTCTTCGAACCCCTCTGGGTTCGAGATCGAACCCTTCTGGGTTCGATCTTCGAACCCTCTGGGTTCCACGAACCCAGAGGGTTCGATTCGAACCCTCTGGGTTCGAAGATGAAGATTGAAATTTTTTTTTTTTTCTTGGTGGAGATCCAGATTGGATCTCCACCGTCCATCATTGTTGATGGACGGTGGAGATCCAATCTGGATCTCACCATTAATTTTTTTAAATGAACAGTAAAAAATAGTGACAGGGGTATTTTGGTCATTTAAAAAATTTGAAAAAAGTCAACGGTCATTTTAACGGTCAACGTTAACGTGAGGGGAGGTTAGTGTCCATTAATGCAAACTTTGATTCCGAATGTAATTAGCCAAACCTCAGGGAGGTTGAGTGTAATTACCTCATTAATGTAAGGGATCCTCCTGGAGGGGGGGGTTGTGCGTTTATAATTAGAGTATTTCCAATGCAAATATATATTTTTGAGTATCTAAATAGTATCACATCAGCATTTCTAAATAAAATGGATCTATCTTGTCAAAAAAAATTGTAGAAATACATATTCACTTCTCCAATGTGAGTATCTAAATAGTAATTTTAAACTCATCACCACAAGTCATTTATTACATTCTCTCTCCATTTAATATGACAATTAAATGTATTGACAAAATACTAAAATTTTATTAGTAGAAAATTAGAAATCCTAGTTAACATATTAAGGAGGATATCTACAATTAGAAACTCTACTTGATATTCTTTAACTTTTTTTTTTGTCACATTATATCAATATTAAAGTTAAATAATTGCATTGAAGAATATTTTTTTAACTTTTTCAATATAGATCCGATGTGGCACTCAATTTTCTCCAAATACATAATAACATTAGAAATGCTCTTAGTGGATCAATTTCTATGTAATTTTTAATGTATTTCAAATTTTTATTTCATATTTCATTTGAATATATAATTATGTTAATGTTATTTTTTTTTTTTATGTCCATGATAAAGTCAAAAAGTCACAAGGACAACATTTGAGGTTCCATTAAACCTCAGGAAACTTATACAATGAGGAAGTAAGGATACATTCACTCATTTTCCTTTTCTTTGGTCACTTAGCAAACGTGGTATGAATCACTTGTTATAGTGAATTTCATTATTGTAAAGAATGTATATGTCAAACTTTTCATTTTATAGACCTAAGTTCAGTCAGCATCCATGGCGCCTAACTTGAGTTCATAAAGCTCACTTTTCCAAATTAATCGCCAATTATATTCTCACATCTGGCTTAATCAGGTTATTGTGATAGTAAGGAATATCATAGTTGGTTCAAGAAACATGTGTTATTGTTATGAAACTCATCTTGATTCAAGCAAGACGCCATATCATACATATAAGCTCAACTAGAATAAATTACTTATTTTATTCTCTATATTTGTGTCTCATCTTGACTAGTCATCATAGCAACCAAGGCAACCAACCGCACGTGTAAGAATGCCGATCTTAACCTGATGACATATTTTAATTACATTTTGTGCTAGCTATTTTATGAAAATAAAATAAAAGTTATCCTTATAAAATAGTGAAATTCAAACAAATAAGCATGATTACATTCTGACCTAGCATATGATCAACTACCATTTCTAGCGTAAATATGTATTGAACTATCATTTCTCTTTTCCCTATGACATCTCTAACAATCTAACAATCTAATCCGATCCGATCTAATTACTAAAAACTTATATACTATTTGATTAAATTGTAAATAAACTTGCATATAATCCAGTTTAAGTAAATTAAACTGTTATTAATATATAACATAGATGGAAATTAACAAAAGAAAATTGATTATGGACTAGGACTTGTCCCAAAAATTTATCAAAAACATAATTATTTTATTACATAATCATATAAGGCATACATAACAAAGACAAATTTAAAGACAAAATCAACAAGGAACGATGGTTTCATTTACTATCAAGGCAACACTGAACAATTTTGCAAAAGAATGAATTGACAAATTATTAAAAGTGAAATCATTTAAACATATTTACTAATAATCTTGCTTACATATCACATGGACAAATACCTGAAGCTGTAGCTTGTATTAATGCTTTTCAAATTACTAGTCTGAAAGTATAAAAAAGAAAAGGCTATGTACATTAATTATTTTGATCCTCTCCTATCTTCAAACTTTAAAACCAAAATTCAAAATTGTAAATAATTATTCTCAACCCATCAGCTTTCTTAGTCTTTTCTCAGCAACATTAGCTACCTTATTCTGAGGTTCAAGAACAAGGGCATGTTTGAAATCTGCAAATTCAAAAATCAAATCATCTAAACATTCTGCAGATAATTATACTATTCATCAAATGATGATATGAATTCATGTACCGTGATGGAAAATTAGAAAACTAATTTTATACACTATGATTATATAACAAATAACTTGCAAGTTTAATAAATTAAAAAGTTTTAATAGCTTTTTACCTACAAGAAAAAGTACTACTCTCATAGCAGTTGCTACTTTCCAACACCACCTTCATCTCTCTATTCTTTGCAATATTTATCTTTTAATTTCTTTTTTTCTTTTTCCTTCATTCTAGGAATAAAGAACTTTCTATATCTCTAAGGCAATCATAAAATTTCTCCAAGTTATATATAACTAGAAATAGTCCTCGTTATCATTCAAAATTGCAGAGCAAGAGTGCCTGATCATCCAAAATGAAGCATCATTGGCTTGGTCAGCTATTACCTGACTAGTCCAAGCAATTCTGCAGTAACTTCACTTGCTCTCACTCTCAACAATAAGAGGAGCCATCTTAGCTTGTATCACTAACCCAAAATAAGCCGTTATATTTAGTGCAGTCAGTGGAAAGTGTTTAACAAAATATCAGACAAGAAATGGCATACACATTCATACCAACTAGAGAATATGTTTTAGTCAGACCACTACAAGATTCCTAATAGTTCAAAAATCACTTCATTCCGATCAAAATATATCAATAAATAAATAAAACCTTCTCATCTGCTAGATCCAACTTCAATTAAACTCTTACATCTATCCCTAACAATTCTTTACAGGTCAACTAGTCTGGGAACTAAGATGACAGACTGTGGTGTCTAAAGCCATAATGTTACTCATTAGTTAGATTCCTGACCTTTTAGATATAGTAAAAAAGATGTGCAACAGGTCGTGTACATTCCTAATCCTAAACCAAGACAGTGCAGCTTACATCACATGCAATAGAAATGTCAAATAGACCGAACAGGCCAAATCCAGCCTGCAATCAAGCCAAGCGGTTAGGCGAGCCAGGCTTCGGTATTTTGGCTAGTGATTTGGCCCAAAGAATGAAAATAAATAAATAATAAAACAAATGATACAAGCTAAAGCCAGCTAGGCTGCCCAGGCCCGACCAAGCAAGCTTGTTTCAAACAGAGCTTATGGGCAGGATTGGGTGCCATAAGAAAGGTTCAAGCCCAAGCTCGCCCAACCAGCAAGCCTACTTAAACCTAAGTATATATTGACCACCCCACCCCACCCGTTTGACATCACCACATGAAAGCAAATTGAAGTAAAATTGAGATTCTCACCCTGAAGAGCCTCTTTATAACAGACAAGTGCCTCCCTAGCTGTTCCACGTCTCAAATAAGCCTTCACATTCTGCATGGAGATGATAGATTGTTATGCTCGTATTTATTAATACTATTGACATTTCAGCACAGATACGCATACATTCACATTCCCTTTGTCCAGAAAACCTAAAAAGTGAAGCACCAATTGTTTTTGGGAATACCCACCAGCCAGTAATATGCAGCTACATATCTAAAAGCTCCAGATAGAAGAAGATATAACAAAACTAAAAGCCATAAAAAATAAAAATAAAATAAAATAAAAAGGTGGTCTGCATCCATAAACCTTAAATGCATTAGAAATCTGAGACTGACATTGGACCTCTGAAATTAGTCCATGAGATTATAGAAATCTGAGACTGACATTGGACCTCTGAAATTAGTCCATGAGATTATGGACATAAATGCTGTATTGCCCCACAACCGTATTCAATTAAAAGCTAAAAAATAATGCTAGATTTTATGTAATTTGAATCTCCAAAATGATATGCCTTCTTTGTTTTCTTTATTATTCAGCAGTACATGTTCAAAGTAAAGCTGCAACAGAGGTTTTTTCTTTTTCTTTTTCTTTTTTTTTTTAATTTTATTTTTTATTTATTTTTACAGAAACACTAATTGTTAGACTCATGTGTAAAGCTAGAGATGATGTGAATCTGATGAGAACAATATTTTTATTAAAAGAAAAAGAAAAAGGGGGTTTCGATTTGATTAGATTACATTTTTTTGGTTTTTATATTTTATTTCCTATTCGACATGTATTAGGAGTCAATTTATTTCCTCTTAGAATTATTTTCTATTTTATTTATTTCCTATTAGAATTGTTTTAGGATTCTTTATTTCCTATTAGAATTGTTTTAGGTTTTATTATTGTTTCCTATTAGGTCTAGGTTAGGTTAGGAGTCATTATAAATAGGCTAAGTTTGTAATCAATTATTATGAATGGAGTATCAATAAAATTGAGAGGTTTTTCTCTACTTCGGCTTTTCTAAAGCTTGGACTGGTTCTAAGGCTAATAACCTTGATCTAGATTTATCGGCTTTTTCCGAGACCAAAACCTTGAAAATCGCTTCGGCAAAGACCAAAACCTTGAAAATCGCTTCGGCTAGGGTTAGTTCTCCAACAAGGGCTAGTTCTAGAGGTTTAATTGGTTAAATTCTTGACTAGTCAAACCAAAACTCCCTAATCTTAGAATTCTATTTCTAGGGTTAGGATTTCAAATTGGGGATTTGGGTAATTCTGACCTAGGTCCTCAACAGAATCCCACATTGAAAACATACAACCCAAAAGAAGAATATATATACTAATAAGTAATACCAATGGATATCACAACCCAAAGACTAGTTGTTTGGGTTGTTAGGCTATCCATAATATATAAACCACTTCTTATAAACACATAAACCAATCACAACAAAGTATGAAAATTTAACACTAATATTAGCAGTGGAAAAAAAGAAATGTATGAAGACATAACAAGCTTTCCACATGTTGTTCCCTATCCACTCACTTTACAGATTTATATACTCCTTTCTCTTAGCTTACATGGTCCACCCTAAGATGAAATAATATGTGCTCAATTCAGGTTTTGGTTCTTTGGGAAGAGAGGCCTTATTAAAGATCAATCTGCATCCAAAAGCATAAGTCAAGCCACCAATATCAGTGGCAAAGGAATACACCATGTCTTGTTTGATCTTCTGGCTCTATATCTTAACTAATTCATATAAACCATATACTAGAAAAAGTGGTATGCATTCAACCAATTTCTATGGGACATAATATTTTATTTTCACATACAATTTGTAACTTCTCCATGTCAATTACTTGTATATTATTTACCTCAAATAAATTCAACCACAATGAAGTCTTGAAGCTGATCTTGAAGGGGAACCTTTGACTGTAGTAGGAATTAAGGATTGGCTCCTCATGCAGACTCTAAAACCACGGAAACCCAAAACAAGTGCAGCAACTTTTCTAATCTTATATCCTCAAGAAAAGGTCTACCTAGAGAACCACTTCGGAGAATTTTCCTTAACTTGGAACAAAAAGTCAAATGTTTGTATCTTAATACAAAGGTCATGGTATGATGTAAAATGGTGACCAACTAAACTCAAATTTTAAGCAGGAATGTCTGCAGGGCATGGATAAGGATACATCCTTGCTTCCCATAGCCAAATGTAAAAATAATCCTCATCCCCGCTAGAGATGTCAAACTGCAGGAAAACCCAACCCCACACATATTTACGGCAGCTACATAATAATTGGAGAATGGAGCGGGGATGAGAAAATGTGTTTTCTGGTTTCCCCATTTTCTTTCAAAAACATGTTTCACACTCTTTTTTATTTCGAAAAACAGAAAATGTGTTTGTAAAATGATAACAAATGGACCTAAAAGTTTCATTTCCTTTCAATGTTTTGGATTCTTAATGGCATCTATCCCTTTCTCTTTATAGTATACACCACTAAGAAACATAATTCTCCAGAAACATCCAATCTTCATTTTCTTGTTTTCATACATTTCTTAACCTCACCTCTATTCTTATAGAAACATAATTCTCCAGAAACAACAAAGTTTCTTCAAAACCTAATCAAAACTAAAAGTTTGATACAACATTTGAAGTTGTAAAATGATAACAAATGGACCTAAAAGTTTCATTTCCTTTCAATGTTTTGGATTCTTAATGGCATCTATCCCTTTCTCTTTATAGTATATACCACTAAGATCCTTTTCTTGTTTTCATACATTTCTTAACCTCACCTCTATTCTTATAGAAACATAATTCTCCAGAAACAACAAAGTTTCTTCAAAACCTAATCAAAACTAAAAGTTTGATACAACATTTGAAGTTGAAATACAAGTCACCATACTACTTTCTTTCCTTTTTAACTATATATAAGGACTTGTTAAGTAACTACATTGGCACAGATACAGACACAGATAAAGGGAAACACACTGATAGAGAAAATGAGGATAACATGTCTTGCATGCTAAAATTTATTTTCCACAAAAACTTAAATCAGTTTAGTAACATGGGCACAAAAACATAAATTAAGAAAATCTTGACACAAGCACCCAGAATACGACAATGTAAGTCCATTGACACAGTTTAAGATAATACTAAACGCACCATGATAAAATAATACATTGCATATAGCAATTGGAATGTTCTCTCACCTTTTTGTCAAGGGATATTGCCTGACTGCAATCTTCTTCAGCTTGTTGAAAGCTGCACAAAGAAATATCAATTGATAGAGCAAGCATTTGTAGATAAAGTAATGAAATATAAATAATTGTACATTACTTGAAAGATTATCATACCATCCTAATTCCAAGTAAGCTGCTGCCCGGTTGCAAAAGTAAGTTGTATTTTTCCCATTCAACTTAATAGCTTCACTGTAGTAATTAGCAGCCTTATTCCACTGCCTTCCCTTAAATGCAGCATTACCCTATTACAAAATTTGTTAGCAATCCAAAACACCAATAGTAGAGCACTTTTTCATTTTGACAGGTAACACAGACAAAATTATTGTGGGGTGAGGCACTCAAGTCGCATCATATGGACAAACCAGTATTATATTTTGAAGACAAGAAATAGGTGGTGAACAGAATAAAAACCAAATAATTGGCCAAAAACTAAAGCAAAAACTTAATCAAGAAAAGATTTTATATAGACTGCAGCTGATAACTTGCAAAATGGACCATAAGAATGGAGAATCCATGAAAGTCCCCCATCTCAAGCACATAATTCATGGTAACAAAGTAATTCACGTATGCCCCTCATGAAAACTATATAAAAAGTTATCAGCCGCAGTTATGACTAAAAACAAATTAAGGACTACACTTTCTAAACTGCATAACCAGCAAACTTTAATATGGCAAACAATAAATCAATGCAAGTCAAAAGTTACACCCATGCTTCAAAGTTTGACCTCCAACATGTTTCAATAACTTAAGGGAAAAAGTACCAATAAGCCATCTAAATTAAGAGAAGCAGGAAGAATTTTAAATCAGTTTCATAAGATACAAATGCATTAAACTTTGGCACAAAACCAACCCTTAATTAAAAGCTATGATCCCATAGTTTATCTAAAGTGACATATAAACTTGTTCACACAAATGTAAAAGTTTCCTTTTGTTTTGATAGGAAACAAAAATTTATTGCAAAAGAAAGACTGAAACAAAAGAGCCCTAAACAAAAATTTTATGATGTAGCAACAGAGCCCTATATAGTGGCTGACCAAAAACCTCCTAGGGTAACAAAGAGCCTTCAACACAAAACAAGGCCAACAAAACAAAAGGTAACTCAAAGAGGGACAAATTATCTCACAACACCTTCACAGTGAATTAACAAAAAAAGTAGAGTCCCTAAAATCATTAGACACTGAAGCCCATAAGGAAGCAAAAATTCAAACCCGATCCCACAAGACATCAATATTCTCCTCAATCTTCCTTCCAAAAAATTCTGTTATTTCTTTCTTCTCAAATAACCCACAATAAGGCTAAAGCAGCACACTTCCATAGGGATTTTGCTTTCTTTCCTTTAGAAAAAGCACAAAATGTTCCACAAAGACTTGATTACAAGAAGCAGCAGTTGTCCACAGATCTTAGCTTAGTATAGTAATTTACTCCAAAGATTAAAGGCAACATCAAAGTGAAGGAAAATATGCTCTATGTTTTTCTCACAAATGAAAAAGCTTCTATTGGCAACTAATGGATTCTAGCAACCAAGAATATTAGTAGCACCAGGGGTGGAACTAGAAGATTGGATGTTGGGGGATGGGGCAGGGTTGGGTGCAAAGTACCTAAGAAAATATCTATAAATGTGTATAATCAAAAAGTAAACATGTCAATTATTATCATAGAACAAATTAATATCATTATAACACCAATCAAAAGTTACGAAAGAAAATCTAAATATTAACATAATTATGGTGTTGCTTTAATTAACATGGTGAAACAAGTAGAAAGTAGAATTGTACATATATTGAAAGCCTCGCAAGAGTGAATATAGATTTGCTTTCCTCGTACTGCAAAATTAATCACAGATCTACTAATAGCAAACTTGATATTCAAATCTCTTCAATATAAAATTCAAATACAATTTATTGTTTTCTAAATGATGGATGCCAAAAACCTTTAAAAACATTGTATAGATAGAGTTTTTAGATTATATCTGAAAATCTAAGTCAACATTGGAAATAAAACAGTCATTCTTTTTTTGTCAAATTGCATCTAGGTGGAAGTAAAAACTCTTTCTTAAAACCATATTTTACTCTCCCACTCTTTTATTTTATTTTATGTTCTTTTCTTAGTTTTCATGCTTTACCTATTTTTTCCATCTTAACTCTCTTGTTTCAAAATCTTTTCACTCTCTCTATCTTTGTTAACCCTAACTTCAATTTAGCCCTAAATTGCAAACACCCATGAACCCTAATTTCCCCAACTAACACAATAACACACCCAATCTTCAATTAATCCCGAAAACACAAATCCACAACCCTAACTTCACTACTAACCAAATAAACAACACTCAACACAAATTAAAACAATGTAGATAGATTTTGAGCTTAGTTACCTTATTAGGGAATCCCTTACTCTCTAGTTCTTAGGTTATTAGCCCAAGCCCTAGCCCAAGTTGATCTCACAAGCGAAATTGCAAGAAGAACTGATTTGTTCTTGGTGATAATCCAAGAGAAATGAGAGAAAATGTTCTCAAATTGTATTTTGATTGATGATAATAGTGAATAATTACAACCCTAGGCTAGTTGTTCTATTTATACAAAATCAAAAAATTAGGGCAAAAAGACCAAAATGCCCTTGGTTATAAAATCAGAAATTGTGCAGGAAATCAGAGTTGTTGGGCGACCAGTGGGCATCGGGACCGAGGTCGCGACCTGGGTGCCTTGGTCGCGAGGCTCACTGCCTCAATTTTTTCTCCCTCGCGCTAATCAACCATTTCTTCCCAATGAGCATCGCGACCTAGGTCGTGACCTGGGTTGGTCGCGAGCTTGGTCGCGGTGGTCTCTCCCCTGTGCTCTAGTGAGCACCGAGACCACGGTCGCGAGGCAGTGGGTCGCGACCGTGGTCGCGGTACTCACTGCCTGATTTTCTCCCTTCTTCTTCTTCTTCTTCGATCCTCTTCACTTCTCCTTTCCTCCTCCTAGTTCTAATACTTCTTCTAAGTAGGTTCTCATCACATTGTTATAAAATTAGTTTTGATTGGCTTATATATTGATAGTACTATAATAGAGCTTCCACAATTTTTTCTGCCAATAACTATTTATAATTTTTGTTTTTCAAATGTTTTGCAGGGGCCGTGCCACCCCTAGTCTCTACTATGGTGCACCCATAGCACTGACCAAGGTTCTGCGTGGATGAATATTATACTTTAAAATACTTAAGGCAAGAAACAGGAACAGGGAAGGAAGCTGTAAAACTGGCTAGAAACTACAGATACAATTTCCAAATTGACACACAAGACACTAGGACATTTACCTTAGAACCTCACATAAGATAAAGCTGAAGAGAAATTTGGAATGACAGAGAGAGAAGTAGTCAATCAATTAAATGTATCAACCTGGTTTTATAAACATCCATCCATGCAAGGTTGTCCTTAATTAACTGCCAAGAAAGAAAATACTAATCTTAATATTACTAGTACTCTGCTTAATTTTTTTTTTTTTTTTTATGGTACTCTGCTTAATTTTACTTACTAGTAATGCAACAAGAAGATCAAATGTTGCTACAACTAGTACTCCTACTTAATTCCACTCTATATGAATGAGGTTGAGCTCATTAAATCATAGTTAAATTTGTCACAGGTAAGCATATGACTGCAAAAGAATAAAACCAACCAAGGCAGAATACTAATGGTGGAACTGACAGGAAAATCTCTGACTCAACACACTAGCTTACACATAAAATGCTGGCAAGTAATGATAACATATCAAAGCTACATAATAACAAAATGAAGGAACCAAATATGCCAGAAATTTTATAACAATATGCATTATTGTTTTAGTTACAAAAATAAATGGGGGGAACCAACCTTTTCTTTCAAGAGTTCAGAAGCATCCATGCTACCATTCGTGTCTGGCAATAGTACTGAATTAGATGCAATGCTGGCTTGCTCTTGAAGGGATGCATACATATCCAAGACCGTATCAAGAAGAAATTTATCACCCCCATGGTATGCAATAAGTGAGATAGAGACAGGATGGTCGTTATGCTTCCCTAATGGAATGGCAACCTGGTAAAAATATTTGAAAATAAATGCTGTAAAGTAGAACACAAGTAATAAGACAAAATGATGAAAATAAAAAAATATGGATTAAAGCTAAAGCATGATGCTGAGTTACCTGACAGCAACCAGACATGCTTGTAATGCTTGATAGTACATATGCTTTATCATGAAATTCAGCAGCATAAACTTTCTTTGTATTAAGCTTTAATGGAGGATCTGCAATTGTGGGAATCACCAATATTCCATCATCCTGGAAATATAAGTAAGAAAATGAGATGCTGAAAAATAAGACTGAAGCATATAAAGCTTTAACAGTCTCCAGAGCCACTAAGGGCTTGTTCGTTAACGTTTTAAAAATGTGTTTTTTGTTTTTCGAAAACAAAAAATAATGAAAACGCGTTCGTTAGCCATGTTTTTGAAAGAAAACGAGAAAAATAGAAAATGCGTTTTCACTTTTATTGAACAAAGACGTTTTCACTGTTTTGCACTTTTGTTTTTTATTTTATCAGTTGGGTAAGTGAAATGTGGACTAAATATGATTTATTAAAAAAAAAAATTAAAGCATATGGAGATTAAGGTGTTATATATATATATATATATATATATATATATGAATTATGTTTTTTTTATTATTATTAGCAAATATAATTTTCTTGAGATCATTAAAATACATATTATTTTATCATAATTTAACAAAAATAAAAAGACTACAATTAAAATAATATTTTTTAATAAAAAATATAAGGAAGGATATATATATATATATATATATTCTTATATTTTCTAATTAAAAAATCAATTTAAATTAATTTAACTATATAAATTTTACTCTTACAATTATTTTTGTAAACAATTTCATATAATGCATATTATAATATTATTACTTAATATTTTTTTTTTCAAATAATACTACCAGACGCGTTTTCAAATCCTGAAAATATGAAATCAATTTCTCGTTTTCAAATGAAATTGATAAAACGGAAAAGGCCCTAAGTTTTCTTCATTCTTGCTCATCAGTCACCACAATCATGTAAGGAAACCCATATGGAGTCAGTTTATTAACAAGTAATTCAGGCAAGTTAAAAGCAAAAGGTTATACAATAGGATATACATTTTACACTCTAGTCTTCTCTTTCATTTATGGTAAGATTAGGAGAGAAAGATTACTCTACGACTAAGTAGTGTGTCTATTTCACAGAAATAAAGCAAGTTCACCTTCTCTTTGGAATAAAATACTAGATGGCTGATAAAAAAAAATCCATAGCTAAGGATACTGATGTAAACTGAACACCATCTGAACCAAGGTTTCTTATAGGAGAAATACGTTAACAGCCTTGAATAAACTAAACACAAAACATTCTAGAGAAATAATTAATATATTACTGCAGGAAATTAATTACATTGAATAGCATCTGCCTTTTAATAATGAAGCCCTAAATTATCTTCTTAACAATTCTTATTGTAAGTAGGACGTATCTGTCATCCCTTAAATACTCCTAGACTTCATTAGCTATTAATGAAATAAGACTTGACTTTTTTTACTTCAAATTTAATACCAAAACTCTCTTCCATAAAATCCTTTGACTACTCAAACTTCTCATTACTTCTCTATTAATGCCTACATCAAATACAACTATAAAAATATCTGTTTACAGGTAAATGATACGAGACCTCCAAACTCCTAGTTACGAGAATCTCATCCTAATTGATTAGCTGTCATTGACCCTCTAGTTATGGAGCTATAATTCTGCTGTAATATCCCTACGAATCTGCCTTAGAATCACCCGTAATATTCATGTAATTATGCCTTGTAATCACCCATAATTATGGGTGGTAATTATGTTAAAGTTTAGTATAAATATGTGATGATCCTCCCTTAGAGAGGCATCCAATTCCAATCATTTGAGTGTTTTATCATGATATCAGAGCCATAATAGAGAGCTTTATTATTTTTCTGAATATTCAGATTTTGTTTTGTGTGTTTTACGTGAGGGTTCTTTTTTGCCTCACTCTTGTTTCTCAAACATTCTTGATTCATGTAGAAGGTTTTTTTTTTTTCCAGATTTTGATATTCTGAAACTGCAGCAGCGTAGCATTCCGTCATGGAAAAAACTGAGAGCATTCCTTTTATTCGGTTAACAGGCAAAAATTATGCCTCTTGGGCATTTCAAATCCAGATATAAGTTACGAGTAAGGAACTATAGGGCCATATTGATGGTACCAAGCCTAAACCCACTTAATGCTACCCAACTTCCTAAATGGGTAATGAAAGATGCGCAGAGTATTAGTTGGATTTTAGGTTCTGTTGCACCTAGATTCATTTTGAATCTGCGACCCTATCTTCACCAACTCCATTAACAAGAAAATTCAGCTCGTCGATTCCACTTGCAACATGAACTTAATATATTCAAGGGTCTTTGTCTGTTCAGGATTATTATTCTGGATTTATGGCCCTCTTGAATGAATATGCAGAAATTATCTATGCCGCCATTACCTCCACCGCCTTGCCTGATATTCAAGCTATTCATGAAACAAGTAAATGGGACCAATTTCTGATGCATCTCCGTCCTGATTTTGAGATGGTTCGATACAGTTTAATGAGTCGGACTCTTTCACTATCATTGGAATGTTTGTCTTAACGAACTATTGCGTGAAGAACAGAGGCTGGCCACACAATCCCGCATGGAAGAACACACTAATCCCGGCCCTAGAGATGTTGCATATACAGCCAAAGATCCTTCTCAAGGAAGAGATCTGAGCAAACTTCAATGTTACAGCTGTAAGAAGTTTGGGCACATTGCTGCTCAATGACCAATGTAAATAGAAATTTTGTAATCATTGCAAAATCTCAGGCCATATGCTCACAGAATGTCGCAAAAGGCCAAACATCGTCAACCACGGGCTTTTCAAGCAACTACTGGGGACTCTTATTTTGATCGTGCTTCTAGTTCTTTTGCACAGCCTACATCCATGTCTGCACAGCCATCTTCTTTTCACCAATCACTCAAGAAATGATCAATCAAATGATTCTTAATGTTTTTTCTGCACTTGGTATTTCGGGTAACAAAAAAGTTTCTTCTCCTTGGAATTTTGATTCAGGTGCTTCAAACCACATGACTTTCTCTTCTGATCATCTTTCTCATCTAAAAAATTCTAATGGTACTCTTCAAATACACACTGCCAATGGACACAAAACTACCTATTTTAGGAATTGGTGATTTATCACTCTTTACTTTTACGCAATATTTTTAACTCTCCATCTTTGACTACCAACCTTTTGTCATTTGGACAAATGGTTGATCAAAATAGTAAGATCTCATTCTCTCCCTTTAGTTGTGTTGTGCAGGATCAGGTGTCGGGGAAGGTGATTGCAAAGGCCCTAAGCGTGGATGACTATTTCCTTTTACTTTACTAAGTGAGAAGGATGTATTGTCTTTTTTCTCTTCTATTCTGGATCAAAATAATGTGAAATTATGGCACAATAAATTAGGCCATCCTAATTCAAAGGTTTTACAATTTTTATTGAACTTTGGTGTCTTACCAAATGCATCGAAAGTATCTCATTCTCTTCTCTTTTTTTATTGTTCTATTTGCAAACTAGCTAAAGTTAAAACTCTTTCTTTTCCTATTAGTGGCTCACTTTCTACATACTGTTTTGAAATCTGTTGAGGACCTAGTTCAAAATCCAACAACAAACCTAACTTCTCTAACAATCAATAACCCAATTCAACCCTAACTTCAATTTAGCCCCAAATTACAAACACCCATAAACCCTAATTTCCCCAATTAACACAATAACACACTCAATCTTCAATTAATCCCGAAATTAACACAAATCCACAACCCTAACTTCACTAATAACCAAATAAACAAAACCCAACACAAATTAAAACAATGTAGATAGATTGTGAGCTTAGTTACCTTTTTAGGGAATCCCTTGCTCTCTAGTTCTTAGGTTATTAGCCCAAGCCCTAGCCCAAGTTGATCTCACAAGCGAAATTGCAAGAAGAACCGAATTGATCTTGGTGATGATCCAAGAGAATGAGAGAAATGCTCTCAATTTATATTTTGATTGATAATAATAGTGAAAAATCTTACAAGCTAACAATATGGTTCTATTTATACTAGAATTATGATTAAGCATAAAATGTCCAAACTATCCCTAGGTTTACAAAATAGAAATGTGTAGGAAACTAAACAAAATTATGAATGGACCAAACTGGCCCTAGGTTTAGAAATCAGAAAATGCAGAAAAGAGAAAAATGTTTGGGTCGCACAGTGGAGGTCGCGACCTAGGCCGAGACCAGGGTGGGTCGCGGCCTTGGTCGCATTGCCCACTGTCCCCTTTTCTCTCCTCCTCGCGCGATCCCTCAGTTTCTTCCAGTGAGCACCGCGACCTGGGTCGCGCGAGCGCCAGTCGTAACCCAGGTCGCGCTACGCTCTGCCTTCTTTTGCTCCATTTCTGCCGCTCCTCGTACCCCAAACCAGTGAGCATCGCGACCTGCCGCCGCGACGGCAGTCGCAAAGCTCACTGCTTCACTTTGCTACCGCCTCTTTCTCTTCTCTCCCTAACCCTAGAACTTCTTCTATTTAGGGTTTCATCAAAATCCTTCCTAGTTATGTTTGGGGTATTACAGCTATTGTATCTCTGATCATTACAAATATTGTCACATTTATTTATGACTATAGCAGGTTCACATGGATTTATTTTTTAAGAGCTAAATCTGAAGTTTTCAACGTTTTTCAAAGTTTTGCAGCATATGTTGAAAATTAGTTTACTAAATCTATTAAAATCCTTCGTTCCGATTCTGGTAGAGAATATATATCAAACAAATTTCGAGTTTTTTTTACAACAATCTCAACGGAGTTGTCCCCATACCCCATAACAAAATGGAGTTGCTGAACGGAAGAATCCTCAGTATCTGCTAAATTTTGGCCAGAAGCATTATCTACAGCCGTCCACTTAATCAATCGATTGCCCTCTGTTTCACTACAACATGGATCTCCATTTTTCAGGTTGTATAAAACACAACCCTCATATGCTTATCTTCATCCTATTGGATGTGTCTGCTTTGTTCATCTCCCTTCTTCTGAGCGCACCAAAATTTCAGCTCAATCTGCCAAATGTGTGTTTCTCGGATATGCAGCCCATTACAAAGGATATTTATGCTATGATCAGGGATTAAAAGGGTAAGTGTCTCGTAATTTTCTTTTAAAAAAAAAAAACAGATAATTTTCTTTTGTGTTTTCAATCTGTGTTTGCAATCTGTATTTAAACTCAATCTGTGTGTTTTCTCACTTGCTTTTGTATTAAAAATCTGTTTGCTTTGTTTGTATTAAACACAATCTGTTTGCTTTTGTATTTAACCTCAATCTGTATTTAAACTCAATCTGTATTATAAATTTATAATCACTTACTTTTGTGTTTTCTCAGGTGCGGAAGCAAGAAGAAGAAGAAAACAGCAAAAGGGACAAGTTTTGGACTATGGATTATATTTGGAATTGTTTATCAACTATTAATTCTAGAATTTTATTCAGATTATTATAATATGTGTTTATGGAGTTTTGGATTTGTGCATTTTTTTTATCATATTTTGATATAAAAAAATCAAAGGTGGTGTATGTTTGATTTATTTAAAAATTTAACATAATTGATTTTGTATTATGGGATTGATTATTGGATTATTGGATTGAATTTGTATTTTTTAGAATAAAAATTAATCATATTTGGATGTAAAAATACCCAAAAGCCCATTATATTTTTTATGGCCCAATAGGCCCATAAACCAAACAAACCGAACCGGTTCAATCCGGTTTGGTTTGGTTCGGTTCACTATATTCCCGGTTCTCAGTTCGGTTCACTTTTTCAAAAACCGATCAATTGTCGGTTTTACCCAAAACCGAAACAAACCGAACCATGCCCACCCCTAGTTATCATAAGCCAAAAAAGAGCATCACTTTGCAACTTTGCAGCGACAAATTATAACTATTAAATGCACAATTCCCCAATTGACAATAAAGTCACGGTATGACTGGCATCCACGGACTTTAGTAATAATAAAACAAAACAAGATTACTATTAAACCAATGTAGCACATAGAAGGTAAACTTGAAACAGATAGGAACATTTCAATGAAGAATAGTTATATTATAGCTCAGCGATATTTCTATTATAAAGCACGACAAGGATTATGATATTAAAACTTAATATCAACACTACGAAAATGCTGAAGAAATAAATACTAATAATAAGTTGGGAGTACCTTTAAAAGACTTTGAAGTGCCACTCGCATCTCATTCCGAACTTTATATAAGATTTTTAAGTTGTCATGTGTCGTGTTGACTGCTTCAAAAACGTGATAAGAGGCATTAGGTCCTAACCTTGGTTTGACCGATTTAACCCATTCTTCATGATTCGTCTTAAATTCGTATCTAAAGAGCAATAACAGATAATGTTATTATTAGCAAAATTGACATAAGGCCCAAATAAAAGTACAGTAGAAATAAAAGGCAGTCCAAATTTAAGAAACTACACTTTCAAATCCTATTTTTTGGAGATTGAAGATGATAATCCATCAAATACTCCACACTCTATAAATCGATTTGGAAGGCCAAAGTCCATCCTAGAATTCAATTTTTGACTGGAGATGTCATACAAAGAAGGTACCCTTCAACTACTCTTTTGTGTTCTTAGTATAAGGTCTAATACTATTTTTGTATAGATATAAGTTGCTTCGTTTAGGATAGTAAAACCCTTTAGTGGTACTGGTTCAATTCTTTTCTTTCGATAAAATTCTTTTTTTATTAAGAAAATATAATTCAAGGATTTTTTATGAGAAAGAAACTTGTCAAATGTCAAACCTAAAGATAAAACGACTGATAATAGGTGCAATGGATTTGGCAGAGAAGTATGAATCATTCTCAAACTGAAGATATGAATCATTCTCAAACTGAAGATTGATACTAAGCTAGACCTTGAAAGTAACTCAAAGCAAGGTAGGAACTTTTTAATTCCACACACCCAATTAATTAAATTCAAGAAGCCCACAATCCTTGAAGAGATAAAAGCAAACTAAAATTCTACAAAACCATTTTGTGGCTTCTGATCCTAGTATGTACTTTTTTTTTTTTACAATGATCCTAGTATGTACTTAAACTTTCAAATGTCATATCTTTGCAATAGCACAAACATTGTGACCAAGAGAAAAATTGGGGTCTTGAAAGACTTGGTTTTGTGCTGGTGGCTATTTGAAGAATATCTGGTTTCTGAACTTATTTGATAGCATCTTTCTCTAAACTATGAAAAGAACTGCAGGACTCAAGGACAAGAAACCAGACTCTGAAACAAAGCTTGCAAAGAAAATAGAAGGGGTTTAGATGATCCTTCCACAGCTATAACCAGGCTGCCCTAAATCAAAACATTATAGAAAATGGCTTCCAAGATTGACAGCATACTAAATCAGTAAATGGGAAGCAAAGTTTGCAGCGCAAAGAATGTTAGATCTGAAAATGTTTGGCACATAATATTTCCTAGTACAGCTTTAAATTATGTTCTTTCTGTATTACATAGTATCCAAGTAACAGATGAAAAAGATGCCCTCAAGTACGCTCGTTAAGTATAGATTTTCTGACTTTACGTAAAGCAATTATGTTGATCCATAATTGATTGTACTGTTACCATACTAAAGCAGTCACTCTCAGAATAATGACACCAGAGTATTAGTCAATCATACTAAATAAAACCGTATGCTCCACAGCTCAACCAATTTATTATAAGAAAAACTATAGCAGATAATTTTCTTTAGTCATTCAGTTAACCTCTTTCAGAACACATAACAGTAAGAATCCTTTACTGAAGAAATATGCACATCTGGAGTACTAGTTATTGTACCTCAACTGACAAAATGAGTGGAGATGAACTGGAGACGGGAAAAATTTGTTCTCAGTTTAAATTCCTATCGTGCAGTAACAAATATACATATCCAGGACATATTTTCCGGCACTTACTGCCAAGTTATACTTATAATTATAAATTCATAAACCCTTACAAACAGGGATAGAAGCTGTTAGTGTTGAGTGCGGACTGTTGCTCCAATGGAAGTTTCAAAACCCCTTAGAAGTTCCCAATAACTTCTAAGGGGTTTTCACACAGGATAAAAAAAATCACATGAAAAATATTACAAGGACAAAGTAATGATGAAAGGGAAGACAAGTAACTCCTACAAAGGAAAGACTTATTCTTATGGGCATCTTTCTAAACATCATAAGGACAAGTATTATAAAGAATTATAAAAATGAGTATAAACCATCAACTTTAACTTAGTAGTCCCATATGTAATTTATTAGAATATCCCAATTCCCAACTAACTTGCAATAGCTCCATACCTTATGGAATTAATCATTATCTTCTTAATATTAGTTGTCTAACTTTTGATCAGAGTAGTATGTGCTGCATTAAAAAAAAAATAGACATTTTTTTTTTTTTTTATAATCCAGTAATCCCTGAACTTGCTTAGCAAGCCCAAGTTCGAAACTGGAGCCCCCGCCGCACCCTACAATCTTTGGGAAGCAGGAAAGTATGGCCTTTGGCCATGCAAGTACTCATGTGGGGATTCGAATCCCAGATTTTATGGAAGCAAACCACAAACCTAACCATTTTGCTAACCCCTCATGGGTAAAACAATTGACAAAATAATTATACGACTTACTATGATGCTCCTTAGGAATTAATTACTTATGTGAAAAGTATATGATATAAATTAGTAAGGAGTAGTATGAACTAGTATTTTATAAGGTTGAATTTCTTTATATATTGTAAAGATCATTTAGAAAAAAACTATTTTGACATAGATAACCTTGCCCTTTCTCCAGAAAATCAAATATTTTGCACTGTAAAGCAGTCAGAGTCAACTTTCTTACCATAGCTAAATTATTTTTGTATAGACATATCAATCACATATATTTAGTTCAAATGACTATCTAGATACTCCTTAAACATCAATAACAATTAAAATTTAAGAAACAAATAAAAAAGCTTTTCATAAATCTAATGATCTACAATAAGATCTTAGATCAGATTAAAAGATAATGGAAAAGAAAACCATTTCTGGATTCAGTTGTTCATTAAATTAGGACATATATAGCTACTGGAAAAGAATATTTTATAAAGAAATAACAAATTGCAATAATATACCTTTGTAATGAAACCATAACAGAAGACAGAGCTTTCAAAATAGATGTTCCATGTTCCAAATTTGTAGATTCCTCACAAAACCCTTTTAGACTGGGCACATTTGAAGCAATATGCTGACTGAAATTGATATGCTTTGGAGGCTGGTCTGTCCAATCAAAACAATATAGCAATTAATAGAAATGTTATCATCATGTTCTTTAAGAATAAAACATAAAAACTTGCATCCGAATTCGGAAATTATATTAGATAGATATAATGAAGCCCTGCAACTTACACCCAGAAAGACTTTCGATTGCTTTGCTAATGACATGTACTGTGTTTAGCTTGGGAACCTTAGAAAGCTGGAAGAGATCGTCAGCAAAAACAAGGCGTCTAGATCTCCTAGGTTCAACCACATTTAGTTGAAGTAGAACATGTCCAACACGATGTAAAGTAGATGGATTACGAGCAAACCATCCTGAAAAGTCACCAATTAGTGAAATGAAAAATATTAAAAAGAAAAAAAAACCAACAACTACAACAACAAAGCAAGAAAGACTACCAAAAATGAAAAATATCAAAACAAAGTGGAAAATTGAAGGCCTCAAAAATCTCACAGCTGGTTATACAGCCAACTATTATCATTTCAACTACCCAAATTGTAAAAATGCACATAACTCTAACGAAAAGAAATACTTAAGAGCACTTGTACACACACACAAAACAATTAAGGAGCGCATCCCAATATATAATCAGCATTTCAGTTGCAGCATATATAATGTCAAATTAGGCAAAATTCAACAACGATCAAAGAAGTAGGAATTATATTTTGCTATAGTAATGATAATAACTCCAAAGAATGTTGAATGCACGCCATTCTCTATAACTTTTTCAAAGAACTATTAAATGTTAATAACCAACTGACCTAAATGTTTAACCTCATGAAATGACTCAACTAATGATATAAGCCTTTCTAACACACCCCTTCACGTGCCAGACCGACTGGCTTAGCACGTGGACCAAGCCCAAATACAAATGAAGATTACATAACACATACAAAAATAGATGCATGTGAGGGAACTCGAATCCAGGACATATGGGTCAAACCATGCTCCGGTACTGTTAATAACCACTAGATCCAAAAGCTTAAGCTCAGGAAAAGGCCCAACTAATAATATAAGTCTTTCTAATATTAAATATGTATCATACCAACAGTGTCTAGAGTTTGTGAATTTGGAAGAACCCCTATTGTAGAAACAGCCCCCTGAGATGGTCGGTAGCCAAGGATCCCACAGAATGATGCTGGAATTCTCACACCCCCAACTGTATCAGTACCTAAGAAATATGAGAGTTTTGTAGATCAGGTAACATGATTAAAAAAAAAGCCAAATAACCCATAAACAAAGTTTATAAAGCATTTTCTGCAGGAAAAGAAAGGTAACAAGTAAAATGTTATAAGGCTTTATACAGTGAACAAGGATTTATGCATCTATCAGCTGTGAATTTTGACAATAATTGAAAGAAGTTAAAAAGATTATTACATCCAATAAGGAACTTATCAAGTTTACAGAAAAAAAAAAAAGCAAATGTCAATCTATGAGTCAAAACATGAGTAATTGAACTTACCAAGAGCAAAGTCAACAAGCTCAGTTGCAACAGCCACTGCTGAACCACTAGAAGAACCTCCAGGAATATGAGATGGCATTAGCAGATTGGTAGGAGTTCCATAATGCTTGTTCTCCCCAGTTATCCTGATACAAAAGTTAAAACACACAATAACAAAAGACAAAAAAAAAAATTAACATATCTTCCTCTGATATATGGAGAGCATGAGATAACAAGGACTAACCCAAAAGCCAGTTCATCCATAACAGTTTTGCCAACGCAAGTAGCCCCATTTTTCAACAGGAGAGTCACCACCACTGCTGTTTTCCCTGCTACCTCATGAGTTCTCACCCAGTCCGGACTCCCAAACCCCGTCACATACCCCTTCAGATCAAATCTGCCACACCCACAACCAAACTGCAAAATTATTATTATTTTTTGGGATGTATGAATTTTTTAATTAATGCAAACTATATAAAAGATTGACATCAAAACTCAGTATAGCTATCTTTCTCGAAAGTTTCCAATTGATCAGTTTGCCATATTTGATTCTCACAATAGACACACACACACACACACACACATATATATATATATATGGTCCTTATCTAGTGGGGATTGATGAAATAAGTGTACTGCAAGCCTAGATTGTCCATGTTAGAGTCTTAATAAATTTTGTACATAATAAAAACTCGTTTAGACTCAAAAATGGAGGTTCAAGACTGATGAAGCCAATTCTAAACTTCCCACACGTAATCATTCCAGCGTTTTCGCACTTGAAAATTTCTATATATTTATATATGAGCGATCTATAAACCTTTGAAACTTTCTCTAATTATGTTAAAGTATCCCTCTCCCTACAACTACTAATATGCATGCATAGACATGTATACAAATGATATATACGTAGAGATGATACACGCATAAAGGACTTACATATCACTGATGGCAAATGTGAGGCCAGAAAGCGGCTGCCTAGCCGCAGGAGGAGGCGGCTGAGGAAAATGAAGGAGTTCAAATCTTTGGACAAAAGCACCAAAATCCACTCGTGCACTCATTTTTTCCTTCCTTCTACGCCGCAGCGTCTCCGCCAGAACCACAATCCCTACCACGCTCACGCCGATCACCACCCACATTTTCTGATTCGAGACATGGGTCTTCATTAAATTCAAGGATTTTGACATGATTTGATTCGAGAGAAGATAGTTTCAGAAGAAAAAAAAATGAAAATAAAATAAAAGAAACGTAAAGAGAGAAGGGTTTTGGGAGGGTTTAAGGAGTTCTGATTCTTTTTGTGGTTTTACTGGCAGCCGACGAGGAGTTCGAGTTGGTGAGTGCTATCATGCGCCTATTTTCACAATTGCTGTCTCCAACTCCATCGATTCTTTTTTTTTTTTTTTTTTTTTTTTTTGTAAGGGAGATTTGTACAAACCTCCCCAAAATTTAACTTATCTTCAAAAAAAACCCACTTATTTTTGAATTTGAGTAAAACACCAATCATTAGGTTTTTGTTAATAATAATAATAATAAAAATACCTTTAGGTTTCTGGTAAAAAAACAAAACTAAAAAACCAGATATGCACATTTCCTAATTGGAAATTGTTGACGTATGAATCTAGTCAACGTAATTAATAATAATTTTAAAGTGGTTCGGCTTGTAATAATACCTACATCTACAATTCTTAGTATTTTAGATGAGCTCACTGGAAGTACGTGCAGAACTCGCTTATATGTGTTTTTTGCTATAAAAATTGGTAACCCTTTTAACATAGATGGTTCGTCTCTTTTATAGTGTAAAGAGGTTTGAGTCATTCTGTTTTATATGAAATTTAATTACAGAAATTAGGGACCAAATTATATCCCTAAGAATCATCTTTTAATTGAAATAGAATTAGTAAAATTAAGGAGATTGAGATTGATTGGGATTCTGCTAGTTAATCGAACCAGATCCTTTTATTCTCGAGATTCTTTCTTTGATTGAGGGTTTCGAGCTAAATGCCACGCGGGTTGGGCTTTTATGCGAGCTGCGAATAAGCCTTTGATGAGGGGTGACGATTGATCCTTCTCAGCGCCCTTGGGGTGGTAGCTCGTGTATGGCTTTTTTCCTTTACGTTGGAGTGGGTTCGCCCATTGTACCGTATTTTCATTAACTTCTTCCGCTTGTTAGGCCTTACTGTTCCTTTCTAGTCCGTATGGGCTTCGTTGATCCATTTGGGTTTTTTAGTGCCTTTAGGTCTATTTGAACCTAGTGAAATTTAGCACATAACAGAAATAAAATAAATAAATAAATAAAGGGAATCAAATTCCCTTTCCAGCAGGAACTTTTAAGGTTGACTTTTAATGACGTTTTTTAAGTGAATGACTTTTGTAGAATTTATAGATTTCTAATGACTTTTATAGACTTTGCAAACTTTATGAACGACTTTCATAAACTTTCATTTACATGACTTTTATAGACTTTGATAGACTTTATTAAGAATACTTTCAAAGACTTTTATAGAGCTTTATAGACTTTTGTAAACTTTCATTAACTTTTAAAATTAAAATAAAATAGTAGTTAACTTTACCAGCCCATTCAATTTTTATTTAACAATAATCATTGATGGGTATTGTAAGGAATTTGACCACAAATATGACACTGAAAAAAAAAATATAGTCAAATAGATAACCCAAATACAAAGTTTTTTAAAATATTTATTACTCATCATATACTTAATGTCTTTAATGAAAAAAAAATCACTAATCTCCATTGTTATCAATAAAATAAGGTCTGAACATAAAATGACGAAAAGAAATAAATAAATACATTATATCAATCCATTCAAATTTTATATGTATTATAATATAATTAAATTATTTAATTTGTTTATAGGGCGAATAATTATATATAATGTTTGACCTAATTTTTCACCTGTCTATTACTAATGCATTTTATAATTTTTTACAAAAATATTTTAACTTATTTTTTAATCTTGAAAATATCAAAATTGAATTTCATTTTTGTAACTTTGTTTAGTGCTAATAAAATACTTAAATTGTACTTTAAAGTATTGAATAACGAAAAAATATAGTATATATTCAGAAATAATCATTCCATACTTTTTTTTCTTTTTACTTTAAGCACTCTTTTTTCTATCTTGTTAGAAATATTTGTTAATTTTAAAATTATTTTTCGTCCGCATAATAGGTTGCAGGGTTATTACAATTTTTTTTTAATTGTTCTTTTCGAATAATATACTCAATAGCAATTGATAATAAAAGTTGTAAATAACTATTTGTTAAAAAGTCTTCAAAATTCTTTAAGAGAAATGAGAGAGAAATTTTGAGCATTTTTGTGAAGAATTGTCTACAAAAAACTAGCATTTTTAAAAGTCTATGAAAGTCATTGACATTTTGAATACCTCGTAACTTTCATAGACTCTTAAAAAGTCTAGATTGAATACCTTATGATTTTTATAGACTTTTTTAAAGTTGTTAAAATTCTAGATTGAATACCCCAAGACTTTTGTAGACTCGTTAAACATCTAGATTGAATACCTCATGACTTGTATAAACTCATTAAAAGTCTAGATTGAATACCCCATGACTTTTATATACTTTTTTAAAACTTATAAAAGGTTATATTGAATACATTATAACTTTTATTGACTCTTCAAAAGTCTTTATTGAATATATTCAAATTTTTAATTCCATAAAAATCTTTGAAAATCTAAATTGAATCACCCAGGCCCCTTTAATTCTTGATTTTATATGGGGTTTATATAATTTGATTCCTAACAGTTTATTAAATATTATAGTCTCAAATTAGGAATTATGATCATTTTCCCTTATAAGGATTTCTGATTAGTAAACACGCATTCCATTGGAAAGGAAATGGAAGGGAATCATAATCAAGTTGTTGAATTTCATTCCAATGTTTAGTAAAGGGTAGTTTTTTTTTTTTTAATATGAAAACTGAATAGGTTTAGATTTTTTTAAAGACTAAACGGAGACTAAAACCTAAAATTTGAATTATATGTTTATTTTTTTCCTTCTAACGACTGAATAAAAGTGGTAATTGTTTATTTTTTTTATGACAGAAATATCTAAATAAAGATAAAGTTGGAAATATATTAATGTAAGAATGATAATTATGGAAGAAAATATTTTAATTATGATTAAGTGATTATATGTTAAGTAATAAGTCAAAATTCATAGCTTTTTATTTTAAGTTATTTTTTAGCATTTTTCAATTGTTTGACCACTTAAAAAAAATAACTTAATGTGTTCAATTCAGGCTTGTTAAGTATTATGTGTAAAAAAGAAAGGATTCCTAACACTTAAGAATTAGAAATGGAATCAAATTAATTTCCTTTCTAGTGTTTACCAAAAAGAGGAATAGGAATAATACAAAATTGATTACAAAAATACCCTTGATTTCAAATAGTATGGTAGTATTACAGATAAAACATTTAGAAAAAACAAATAAAAAATAATAATTCAAAGCTTTACATCATGATATGAAATGATAAATTTCTAACAAACTGGGTATTCATAGTTTCATAGGGTTTGGCTACAATACCATGACTATAACGGCACTTTTTTGTCCCCAGCAATAGGCAGTAACTGGTATCCGCGGTTGCTGCAAATTTTTTAAATTTTTTAGTAAATTAATAATAAATAATGATATTAAAAATACTAAAATACATAAAATTGAATAAATAATGGAAATATCTAATAATACCTTAAAACGTAAATAAATAATTAAATGTACAATAACACAAAATCATTTAGTAAATAAAGAAAACAAATCTTGTGTATTTAATAATTATTTGTGTAATATTTTTAATAGGAATACATTTTTTTTTGCAATTGAAATTGCAATATTTAATAATTTCGCGACACGTTTTAAAATTGTTCGCGACTCCATTTCAATAAGGTCGCGCATGTACATAAGTTCGTGAAAAACTTCGACACCGCTGGAGGAACTCGGATATTGTGGCAAGGAACTCGGACGTTATGAGAAATCCATAAAGTTCCTCAAGGAACTTGGACGTTGGTGCGGTGCACTCCAACGTTCGTCACCAACTTCGGTGTTCCTTCCCCTTGAAGTTAACGTTTCCCTTTTGGAGGAAGTTTGACTTGGCAAGGAACTCGGACGTTGGGAGAAATCCATAAAGTTCCTCAGGGAACTTGGACGTTGGTGCGGTGCACTCCAACGTTCGCCACCAACTTCTGTGTTCCTTCGCCTTGAAGTTGACGTTTCCCTTTGGAGAAAGTTTGACTTGGGAAGGAACTCGGACGTTGTGGCAAGGAACTCGGACGTTGGGAGAAATCTATAAAGTTCCTCAAGGAACTTAGACGTTGGTGTGGTGCATTCCAACGTTTGTCACCAACTTCAGTGTTCCTTCCCCTTGAAGTTGACGTTTCCCTTTGTAGGAAGTTTGACTTGGCAAGAAACTCTGACGTTGTGGCAAGGAACTCGAACGTTGGGAGAAATCCATAAAGTTCCTCAGGGAACTTGGACGTTGGGGCGGTGCACTCCAACGTTCGCCACCAATATCGGTGTTCCTTCCCCTTGAAGTTGACGTTTCTCTTTGGAGGAAGTTTGACTTAGGAAGAATCTCGGACATTGTGGCAAGGAACTCGGACGTTAGGAGAAATCCATAAAGTTCCTCAGGGAACTTGGACGTTGGTGCGGTGCACTCCAACGTTCGCCACTAACTTCGGTGTTCCTTTGACAGGCCTCAACATACTATCTCCCATTAGGTAGCCTGCCAGCATTCCACGGTAACTTCCCAGTCGAGGCTTGCCCCGCTGAAAGGCTTCCGTGAAGCTAAGCCATTTCTTATAACTGAAAATCTGAGTAGAAATTTTTGTTTTTTTTTTATTCAAAACTATTTTATAAAATTTTGGCAGAGTCTCCTCTGTTTTTTTGAAATTACCAAATCTTGGAGACCTGCATAAAAACTTTAACATTTTTATAAAATCCCAAATCTTAACTACTGTGGACCTACGGTCCATCTCATCAAATCACATCTCAAACAATTTAAATATCGAATTAAATAGTTATCAAAGATAAATAAATCAAATCCTTAAATAAAATACTTATAAACTTATAAACAATATCAAAATACAAACTTAACAATTTAAAATATTATATATGCTTGTAAACAGTCACAGCATCCTCTGACTGGTTCCGCTGGTCTTTGGCGTCCCTGCAATGTATGCACCTGTACCTGTACCTGTACCTGAGAGGTTGATTTAAAAACATAAAACTATAATGAGCTAAAGGAGCTCAGTGAGTGTTATTAGTTTCTAAATAAACTTTAATTCTTTTTCTATTAACCTCCCTGAAATCTGAAAGGAATATAAATTCGTTTCTAATAAATTAATTTGAGAAGATAACTGAAATCTATTTTATGGAAACGGTTCTGAACGTTATACAGAAAACTATTCTGAAATCTAATTTCTGAAAACTGAAAATCTGATTTAATATTCTCTCATTTTCCTGGAAACTGAAAAGCTAATATGATATTCTTTTATGAAAACTGAAATACTGAGATAATATATTTTCCTGAAAACTGAAATGTTGAGATAATGTACTTTTCTAAAAACAGAAAAGTTAAAAGAATATACTTTACTAAAAATATTTTTCTGATAAAACTTTTCTAATAATAATATAGTTTTCTGATAACACTCTTCTGATAAAATATTTTTCTGATAAAATGCTTTTCTGATAATAAACTTTTCTAAAAACTTATTCTGACAAAACCTTTCTGATAATGCTTTTCTGATAAAACTTTTCTGATAAAACCCATGGAACCCTTCTGATACTCCATAGAACGACCCAACTGGCGCCGTACCATATGGAGGGTGTCACCAGGCTACTAATCTGGCGCCACAATGGTGACTTCTGATATTTTGATAAAAGACATCTCACTGTTTATGTGCAGTATGCTGCGTCGCAACATATAGCGAGACAACACCCCAATGTGTGGGCGACTGACAGACTTAACCCCCTTGGAGTTAGCGGACTATCCCCCTTTGGGATGTACCGGCCGGGTCTAATTCTGATAAATTCTGATAATTCTGATAATAAATGGGTATCCATGGTTTGAAAACTATTTTCTTTACTTTGAAAACTAACTTTTAATAAAAAAACTTGAAATATATACATACAAATATATTTCTTTAACTAAATTTCATGCATAAATTTTTTTTCAGCTGAATATAAACTCAAAAATTCTGAAATATAAAACACCTTAATTTAAATATATCACTGAAGCAATCAATTTTATTTTGAATATAAAGCACATAAATAAACAATGTATATATATCAAGTCAAAAATAATTGAAAGTTTAAGTGCAACGGTCTATATGAACCTAGAGGGGGGGTGAATAGGTTCTTACCCAATTTTTTGATTACCAACAATTTAATTAGATCAATTCAACAATTATAAACACATAACAAATGCGGAAGAGATAAACAAAATCAACACAAGGATTTTAGCATGGAAAACCCCTTCCAACAAGGGATCAAAAACCACGGGACCATTCTTGGCCACTTAACGGACAATCCACTAGTGATAAATGCAGTACACCCTCAAGTTGAAATTACAAGGACTCACTCCTCTTGGACTATCCCACTCTAGTTTACCCGCAGGCCTTTTCCCTAATGATCTCCCAAGATCCACTAGGTGACTAAACGTATATCCTCAAGCTATCCTAGAATTCACACTCCTATTGGCGTGAGTCTACACCTATCGTCTCGCAAGAGCCAACTAGTGAAATTCCACACAAATGCAACTTTTGCACAAGAAGCAAACCTTGAGCTTGTTCACAAGACTTCACCAAAGTCACACAAGCTCTTCCAATAACACAAAGGATTATTGTCTAAGTGTTCAATGATGCATGAACATACAATTAGGATGCATGACTAATACAACCTATGATGCTAAGTGAACTAGTGCACACAATCTACTTAAATAACACTTAGCATAAACACATTTCAAGACCTAACAATTTTTGCAACAAATTCAACACTTTCAAGTCATGAAACAAGCATATTCAATGCATGAACTCTACAAGGCAGCCAACATGTTTATATGAATGTGATTCTAACAACAAGTAAATTATTATAACAACAACTAACACTCTTGATCCAACCTAGATTAGTACCAATCCATTAACCACATGTGAGATAGATGCTTAATTCATTCAAGCAAGATAAATGCATTCTAAATCACAACATCAAGTTATCTAGGTACTAATTTAACTTCCTAAATGCCTTATCATGCATTAAACACAAAAACCACAAGCTTTCAACATCCAATCAATATCTAACTCTCATTCAATAACAACAAAGAGTTTTAAATGATATGAAGCATAAAACAATTTCAACATATAAGAAAAACACTTACCACAAGTCTCTAGTTTGATTCCATGGACATACAAGAGAGATTGGGTGAGTTTTGAGAGATTGGAGTTGAGAGAGTATGAAGAGAGAGAGCTGCTAGGGTTCTTCTTTCTGGATTTTTTGATGAAAAAGACGAAGTAGCATTTATATAGGAAGAGCCACGGGTCGGGTTGCCACACAAAATGGGTCAGACGCATATGTTGGGTCGGGTGCAGTTTTCTGCACTGACCTATGTTCGGTTTCAAGCTAATATCTAGAGAAACGCCACCCAGAAAATTCTGAAAAAATAACTGAAGAAAGTAGACACATATATGAACAACTTTCATGAAGAACACTATTTAAAATTCGGACAGTAAGGGTGCCATATTGGACCACATACATGACACACAAAAACTATCTCCCCTGTTTTTTTTAGCACTGACCTATGTCTGATGTTTAGCTATTATCTAGAGACGTGCCACCCAGAAAATTCTGAAAATATTAGAGAAGAAGGTAGAGACATATATGAACAACTTTCATGAATGACACCATTTACAATTCTGACAGGAAGGGTGACATATTGGACCACATACATGTCAAGCAAAAAACTGTCTCCCCTGTTTTTCCAGCACTGACCTATGTCCAGTTTCTATCTAATATCTAGCGATGTGCCACCCAGAAAATTCTGAAAAACTGACAGAAGTAAGCACACACATAGACCAACAACTTTGATGAAGAATACACTCGGAAATTCGGATAGGAAGGTGGAGATATGGGACCATCTATAGAATGCATCTGCAGAACATAACATATGAATGCAATACAATGAACTATGCATCATAGACCATGTCAATGATGAATGAGATGCCTAGAAACATAATGAATGATATGTTGTGAGTGTGTGAGATCCTAAAAACCTTTGTGAGATTGAGAGCAACTTACCAAATGAATCGATGATCTTGATGCCTTCAACGAAAGCTCCCAAATACAATTACAACTAAAGAGTGTTTTGCACGGAATTAACCAACCTAGAAAATACTCGACCTAACAATAATTAAATTAAACTTGGAAGTACACTAAAGTATATTTCAACTAAAAATATAATTTTGCTTAAAATAGTTTAACACTAACTGGTTTATGGTTTTCTCTAGGTTTGGTGCTCTGATTCCTTCGTCTCAATAGATTTCTTGTCTTTTCATAACATTTCTTTTTCTCCCATACAATGGAAATTTCTCCCTAAAGTAATATATTTCCAAATAAATCATTAATATAAATATAACAAGTAATACAAAAACTCACTTAACACATTATTTTTCAATTTCTTTTATTCTAATAAAGTCAATGATATTAAATTTGCTAAAAATCATGTCTCTACAGTTATGTATTCCTTGATTCGTTCCATTTTTCTTAAATTGAATCTCATACATCTCAACTCAACATATTTACTAATTTAAACTTAAAATCATCAAATCCCCAATTCTTTACTTATTAATTTTCTTGATTTTTATTCTAATCAACTCCAATTAAATTAATTTCAAATAAAACACTACCAAATACTCAAATCAAACACTAAAATCACAAAACCCATCAATTAATTTCACTTTATATTCAACAATAAAATTTCAAATGAAATTCAAACTCAATCAATTTCTAAATCAACAAAATCCATCATCAACATCATCACCTAAACCTCCAGACAATTTAATTTCATCAATTTCAACTACCAAATCAATTTCATCAACACTTACCCAACTGCTCTTGGTTTTCCTCTTGTTGGACCAAGACTTTCTTCCTCTTCTTTCTCTTTTTCTTTTTCTTTCCTCTTCTTCTTCCCCTCTCTCTCTCTCTCTTTCTCTCTCTCTTGTCTTCTCTTTGGCCGATTGCTCTGTTCTATTCTCTGTGTGTTCTCTGATTTGGTTTATAAGTGAGTGGAACCTCCACTAAAAATCACACATTTGTTTTATTATTAATTTTTTTTGTTGACTGACTTTCTTCCTTTGATTTTGTCCCATTCTCATGATTTTTATGATAAAAATCACACTTGTCATGCATATATGAGCTCTTGCATTTGCTACTTACCCCATTTCATTTTAAAACCATAAAACGACCACAACTTAAAAGCATATTCATATAATCGTGGTTACAATATTTTGATTTACAATTTAATCCATAATAACTCTTTTCCATAAAAATCCATTTCAATTTACTTTTCCATCAATTAATTAAATTATAATGTCATATCGTAAAAATATATTTTGACTTCCAATAAATATTCTTAATACTCCAATTTATGGAAATCCTTACTATGTTCTCCAAAACTTATAATTTAAATTTCTTATATACTTTATGGAGTCTTATTAATCATCTGGAACCATTCCAGATATTTTCCGAGTCTTTGATACAGTTTTTGAAAACTTTCGAATCCATTCAATAAATTACACTATAATACTGTAAAATCAATTCTGGAAAAATATATTACAATACCTGTACGTGTACAGTACAATCAATCGGGAGGGTGTATTACATCCTTCCCCTTGAAGTTGACGTTTCCCTTTGGAGGAAGTTTGACTTGGCAAGGAACTGTGACGTTGTGGCAAGGAACTCGGACGTTGGGAGAAATTCATAAAGTTCCTCAGGGAACTTGGACGTTGATGCGGTGCACTCTAACGTTCGCACCAACTTCGGTGTTCCTTCCCCTTGAAGTTGATGTTTCCCTTTGGAGAAAGTTTGACTTGGCAAGGAACTCGGACGTTGTGGCAAGGAACTCGGTCGTTAGGAGAAATCCATAAAGTTCCTTAGGGAACTTGGACGTTGGTGCGGTGCACTCCAACATTCATCACCAACTTTGGTGTTCCTTCCCCTTGAAGTTGACGTTTCCCTTTGGAGGAAGTTTGACTTGGTAAGGAACTTGGATGTTGTTGTAAGGAACTCGGACGTTGGGAGAAATCCATAAAGTTCCTCAGGGAACTTGGATGTTGTTACGGTGCACTCCAATGTTCGCCACCAACTTCGGTGTTCCTTCCCCTTGAAGTTGCGTTTCCCTTTGGAGGAATTTTGACTTGGCAAGGAACTCAGACGTTGTGGCAAGGAACTCGGATGTAGGGAGAAATCCATAAAGTTCCTCAGGAAACTTGGACGTTGGAGCGGTGCACTCCAACGTTCGCCACCAACTTCGGTGTTCCTTCCCCTTGAAGTTGACGTTTCCCTTTGGAGGAAGTTTGACTTGTGAAGGAATTCAGACGTTGTGGCAAGGAACTTGGACGTTGGGAGAAATCTATAAAGTTCCTCAGGGAACTTGGACATCGGTGCGGTGCATTCCTACGTTCGTCACCAACTTCGGTGTTCCTTCCCCTTGAAGTTGATGTTTCCCTTTGGAGGAAGTTTGATTGAGGAAGGAACTCGGACGTTGTGGCAAGGAACTCGGACGTTGGGAGAAATTCATAAAGTTCCTCAGGGAACTTGGACGTTGGTGCGGTGTACTCCAACTTTCGTCACCAACTTCGGTGTTCCTTCCCCTTGAAGTTGACGTTTCCCTTTGGAGAAAGTTTGACTTGGCAAGGAACTCTGACGTTGTGGCAAGGAACTCGAACGTTGGGAGAAGTCCATAAAGTTCCTCAGGGAACTTGGACGTTGGGGCAGTGCACTCCAACGTTCGCCACCAACTTCGGTGTTCCTTCCCCTTGAAGTCGACTCTTCCTTTTGGAGGAAGTTTGACTTGGGAAGGAACTCGGACGTTGTGGCAAGGAACTCGGACGTTGGGAGAAATCTATAAAGTTCCTCAGGGAACTTGGACATTGGTGCGGTGCACTCCAACGTTCGTCACCAACTTCGGTGTTCCTTCCCCTCGAAGTTGACGTTTTCCTTTGGAGGAAGTTTGACTTGGCAAGGAACTTGGACGTTGTGGCAAGGAACTCGGACGTTGGGAGAAATCCATAAAGTTCCTCAGGGGACTTTGACGTTGGTACGGTGCACATCAACGTTCGTCACCAACTTCGGTGTTTCTTCCCCTCGAAGTTGACGTTTCCCTTTGGAGGAAGTTTGACTTGGCAAGGAACTCGGACTTTGTCGTAAGGAACTCGGACGTTGGGAGAAATCCATATAGTTCCTCAAGGAACTTGGACGTTGGGGCGGTGCACTCTAACGTTCGCCACCAACTTCGGTGTTCTTTCCCCTTGAAGTTAACGTTTCCCTTTGGAGGAAGTTTGACTCGGGAAGGAACTCGGACGTTGTGGCAAGGAACACAGACGTTGGGAGAAATTCATAAAGTTCCTCAGGGAACTTAGACGTTGGTACGGTGCACTCCAGCGTTTGTCACCAACTTCCGTATTCCTTCCCCTTGAAGTTGACGCTAATGTTTTTTTGGAGTTTGACTGGGCACGGATAAATATTTTCGCGATATTATGTTATCGCGAGAATGTCAGTTCGCGTTTCTTCTCGTTGAAGTTGACGCTAAAGTGGGTTTGGAGTTTCTCTTACGGGAACAAATATGTTCGCGATCATATTATCCCGCGACAACATTAGTTCGCGTTCATGTTTAAGTTTGTAGTTTCTCTTATGTGAACAAATATTATCGCGATCATATGTTACCGTGATTTATCAGTTCGCGGATCGACTATATTTGTATTTTTATTCATGACATTTAATTTTGAAAAAAGACAACTTGGCCCTTCAAAAACCATGAGAATAGTTTTGTCTGAATTTAAAGCATTTTTCTTATCAATTGTGCCAATATACTTAATACCCCTGGCATTTAACTTTAGGCGGGTGAAGTATATATTGTACATATCATATCGCAGCTATTGCACATTCGGCAGCAGGTATGCTGTTGTTTGTCTTTCGAAAGGGAAACAACTATTATCGTGATCTTGTGTCCCCGCGAGAATATCTTTTCGCGTTCGAGAATATCGTTAACACCCGTGGCATTTTTGTTTGTCTTTCGGGAATTAATATTATCGCGATCCTATATACTGGCCCTTCAAGAAACATTAGAGTAGTTTTGTCTGAATTTAACGCGTTTTTCTTATCAATTGTGCCATAATCAGTGCCGCAATATACTTAATAGGGCTCTTCCAGGGAAGAAGTTAACGTGCGGAAGAGCATGTTTTTTGGATAACTTCGACGTTCCCATAAACTTACGTTTCCTTCAGGGAGAAGTTAACGTTACTGTTGGATAAAGTTTCTCAACTTTTAAATAAAAATATTAAAATGTCTTATATAAACCTTTTCACAATATCCTTTTAAACTCTAAATCCTTAATAATTTAGTTTTAACTTAAAAACCCTAATAACTTATTCTAAAATTAAAAATCCTAATTATAACTTAGTTTTTTAACATGTCAAACATAACTTCTCTGCTGTCAATGCATTTGAATTTTCGTAAATTCATCTTTAATGTGTGACCTTGCTTCTATTTTATATCTTTCTAGTCATTAACCCAATTAGTTCTGTTGTGGGTTTTTTTTTTTTACTGGGGAATAGATTTTGTTTTTCTCCCATGACAACAATACCAATTATAAAAGTTCCAGTGTATTACTAGCATAATTTGTTATTATTATTTTAATTATTTTTTCTAGAAAATTGTATTTCATACTGTTTTATAACATTTTACAATTGTTTTTTTAATTGAAAGGAAAGATGTTTTCTCATATCATTTATCTTATGTTTAAAATTCTTGTATATGTCCTTGGTAATTTTTTAATTGACAACCAAATGGCCTATGGTTTTTTTTAAAAGCTCTACTTCTAAAAGCTCTACTTGTAAAAGATGTGTAGTCCTAAAAGCTCTACTCTGAGAAGCTCTTCCAAACGGAGCCTTAGTACACATAAAATTTTTGTTTTTAAATCCTGTTTAGAAGTATAAGTTGGATGTTACTTATTTGTCTTAATTTGGTAGTTTATATTTGATTGAGTGAGACATAATATATTTTATTTTCAAGTTTAGTATTAATTATGTGTCTTGTTTTGGTTTCATTAAGCGTGATCAGTAATATCTTATAACACCATTAACGGAAACTTAAAATACGTAATATAAATGATAGGAAAAGTTAATTATGGTGGAAATCATCATTATTAAGTCGTGCATACAACACATGAATTAGAATCCAACAACAGAATAGTATGAAAACTGTAAATAGCAACTACAACGACACAGTTAATTTTAACATAAAAATAGAATGAATGGGGTATAATATAGCTTTGAGTTTATTATTTGGTAACCCAATAAATCCGATTATGTATTGAAGAAAGTATTTGAATGAAAATAATCTTTGGTAATATATATGAAAAGCTATATTATTCTTGTTTTACATTTACGGTACGAATGATGCATTTTACCAGAATATACGGTTTCAAATATTTTATCGTGCACAAACACAGCCATTGGAATCCGTAGGCAAGGAAAATGTATGGGTTGATATTCTGGTATTTTTGTATCGTGTTTAACCATAGGCAGTGGGGCAACGTCAATATGCATCGTTGGTTAGGGAATAGGGAAGACTACAATCGCTTAATAAAAAAATGTATTCGCGACAGTGTTTGTGACAGGCTTATCGGTTCGCGATATATTCTTTCTCAAGAACTGTCAAGTTGGCGATATATTGTGTGACACAAATTGATAAGTTCGTGTGTGATGGTATGAGGCCAATGTCACAGCAAAGTTGTGTGACCTTAATGTTCGCGAAAGAAGTAGGCATTATGTCATTGGAGTACATCATCATGTACTCTGACCGCTGAAGGTACAGTTCGGAACAGCAAAGGAGATAGAAAATAATGATAGCGCCGCGGAATCATGAATATCGCGAAATAACAAAGTTTGGGTTGGAATTGGCGCGAAGAGAGCCTCTGCGCGGTGTTAAATTGTCGCAATTAGATAACTTAGCGATGTTATAATGTCGCGAAGTGTTCAGTACGCTGTAGCGTAGAATAACGTAACTGTTGATTAATTGACTGAATTCCTGACGAATATTTCACTACTTGCGCGAAGATAATCCCACCACACCACCATACACGGTAACATGGTAAACGCAGCACTTAAAAGTTTTACCCTAAGCATTAATTGAGTACAGTTAACGGAACAGTTGCATCCTTCAGTATTACAGATTTAATAGTTGAACCGTATTGATTCTACAAATTTTTAAACCTTAACTGCTAGTGAATTATATTTGTATCGAAACGAATATATAAAAATAAGTGATGAATATAACATTTATTTTATGTATAGAACAGTACTGCTGCATGCACAGTGATTCAATAATTTTTAACATCTAACCTACGGAAGAAAATAAAATACTGAGTACACAAGGATGTATTTATAGAAAAATGTACACAATAACAATCAATGTAAGTATGTTTACAGCTTCGTGGATTTCCCATCCCTAGTCGATTTCAACGCTGGGCCTGGTCGCTTCATTCCTCCATGGTGGATTTCATTAGCGGGGACATTCTGGTGTGCAGCAGCTTCAATTTTCAGCTGCTGAAGCCTTTCGTTTTCCGAACAATTCGATAGAGAGCTCACCAACAGCAGACGTGCTGCTTCACAATCAAACTGCAATGAAATATTTTGAATTGTGAATTAATATATGTAGACATATATAGAGATAGTAACACTTCATAAATCATTGACGGGGGGACATATACCTCCTTAATGTCTGCAGTTTGTGGATAGGACTGCCGCATGAACATGCAGATAAACAAACCACAATCATAACCATTTGGTTGCCTGGGAGCGCGTTCATTTAATTTTACAAGAAGAGCAGCGAAACAGAATTCTTGAGTGGAAGCTGCAGCAATATCTCAGGCGAGTACAATGTCAAGCGATGTCATCTGATGATCAACAGTTTGATTAAAAAATAAACAATACTTACTAATGCCTACTGTACGCTGATGGTCTATTTTATCGTACAAATTAATTATAAACAGCGTAAATAAGAATAATACCAATTTACGAACTTGATCACTGTGTCGTTTATCTAAACCTCTACGGGGAGGAAAGGAGTCCCATACTTCCACAATACCAGTTTCACATTTTACGAGCACCATATACCAGTGCCGGCGGATGTCGTTGACTAGAATAAAAATCTGTAACACCGTAGAATGAGAATTGTAAAATTCAAATAATTTATACAATCTTCAAAAATTTACAGAACAGACTCTTGTTGACAACTATAGAATGATGTAGCCAAGGTTTAAATGATAAATACAGAGACCAAATACTTACTGAATTGCAGTTTTTAAAGTTTGGGATATGTGTCTCCTTGAATTTACCCATAATAACCTTCAACGACTTCGTCGACAAATCTTTACAGGTCAATGCAAGGTACTAAAAGAAGAAACAATTAAAAAATGAAAATTATTTGACAATAATGTATGATGAGTGGCAAAAGCAATTTCTAAAGCAGAGGTAACGGTCAGGGCATACGGCAAAGTAAGTCGGAAGGAACCAAATAGACGGTCCCGTTGGGCTGTTGTTGGAGTGGTGGTTGATGCACAACAAATGAGCAACATCATCTATAACCTGGCAAACGACAAGTACATAAAGAAAGAACTTGTAAGTTCACAGGAAGAAAAACAGCAATAAATAACTTACTACGACATTGTAGAAAATTAACCTCATCACAAACGAATTGACGGGGTTGAAGTGATCTATACACTTTTCGTTCAATGACTAAATCATCGCATTCAAATATGGTTTCACTGCGTATGTGTATAAAACGGTAATTCAAACAAAAAATTAAATTACATACAAATACATACCAATGATCAGGGATAATAAGTAGTTGCAAAGAGTAATGATGATGCATACTCATGTCGTAGATCCGTGTAAAAAATGTATGAGATGATTACATCACCCGGGGGTGCTAGCCGAAAGGATATTTCAAAAGGCCCGTACCGATAGGTCTGCCCCTCATTATTTGGTGACTGTCGGGCATCTGTCACGCGCACGTAACCCGTGGTATTCTGCATTATACATTAGATAAAAAATAATTACAAAGGATATATGTACAAGCGAAGTTATTGTTAATATTGTAAACAGTGACAGACACGTACAAACCTCGTCCACTTCGCATACAGATGGAACTTTCGGGTCTTTATTTGCTTGTGCTGGGGTTCTATCGCTGGATGAAACATTAAGGACCCCAGACTGCATATTCTTAGCAGTATCAATGCCGGGTTGTGCTGGCGGAGGCGGGATGATCGGGTGACTTGACTGATTTAAACAACCGATATCCACTGAAACATCCGTTGAACGTGGATTAGCATAATGAGAGGTAGTACCGATGTCATCAACATGTTGTTTTCCTTTCTCGCTTTTCATTGTCCCCTTGAAGACGGCATCCGTCAGGTTGTTAAACTTGGACATCAGCTCGGTGACCTTGGTCCTCAGTGCAGTGACCTCATCCCTAACGGACTGAATTTCAACCAACAACGTCTGGAACACGTGATCGTGACCACACGAGCCTTTGATTGTGGTGGCATCAGTTAGCAGATTCACGAAGCTGTTAGGTGCAGGGGATGGGGCACCCGCCAGATGTTGTCCGCTGCGTGATGCATTTCAGACATATTGAGCAACAGCCACCTGCATGCAACGCACATTAAATTAATTAGTTTTATCCGATTTCAAATGGACGAGACTATTAGTAGTTATAAACAATTATTGAAATGTCATAAATTTAGCAGTGTACCTCCGTACTATGAAGTCCGCCTGCGGTTTGGAGACGGCGAAAAAAAGTTCTTATTTTATCGCTCGTTCAGTTTTTAATTGGTGGGACTGATTTATCAACAACAGGAGGATCCAATTGAACCGAATCGAGATAAATTAGCTGAACACAAGTAAATTAGTGAAAATTTGATAATTATGATGACATTGTAGAGAGTAAATTGAAAATTTAAGAAAAAAGAGTTCTGTACCTGAAGAAAGAACAAGCAACCAGTTACGCATCGTGTCTTCGACGATTTGCCACTTTTTTTAAACTTATCAATGCCATTGCACAGGACGTTGAAACACCAGGTAGACCAATCCATAGAAGGGATGGCAGCAACATTGGTAAGAGGTGCGATGAAATCTGCACTTACAAAATCTGAATTTCCGGGCGCAAGGAAAGAGCCCAGCAAGAACAAGTAGAATGTAATTTTGAATTCTGTACCGGCTGAGGTCATGTCAAGAAGGCGTCTCTCTAAGTGATTAATGCAGATTCCACGACCACTTACAGAGAACTTAGACGCCCATTCGCTCACAGAGGGATGCTCTCCGTCCATGGGAATCGACTGTCACCGGTTGGGGACACCCATAATGTCAGCGAAAGTACAGGAGTCCAAGATGATGGTCTTCCCATGGATGCGGAGTGAACGCGAAACGACATCAAAGTTTTAGACTAGCCAAAGGCACAACCCTCGATGAAGGCGCTCGCTGGGGATGAAGAGGATGTTGCCAAAACCAATATCATTGACAGCCTTTTTTTGGACGTCGGACAGTCCACTAACAACCCGAAACAAACGGGAAGGGGTACAACGAGTGGTGAACGTTTGATCGACGTGAAAGTTGTCTAAATCAGTGGGAATATCTTCGTCTTCGGGTGAGTCGCTACGGCCCCTTGGTACACAGGGGATAATTTCTTCTTCTTGTTGTTGTTGATATTTGCCATACCTCCCATATCGCAACTTTTCTTCAACATGTAATGACTTCCACATTTCAGCAATCTGTTTATGTGTCTGAAGAAAATTTTGAAAATTGTAAATTTATATACTGTTAGTAAGAAACAATAGATTAACCCAGTCAATAACATGTAACAATAATTATTTTCAAGCACATTTAGGTATACCTTAGTTTTCCCCTCACTATCGGTGCGTCGTGCCTCTTGTTTACTGACATATGAGAATTTAAAGTTACTTGGATTTATAAAAGTAAGTTATTAAGCTCGTAATCTATAAAAATAATGTAATTTATTACGCACAAGTAGTAAAAAAAACTCAATCTGTCAGTCCTAACTTTCACAATCGAAGATGAATCCATAATTATTGGATGACAATAAACCCGGATAAGATGACTGTAAAACACTGTTTACACAACAAAAAGTTAGTAATCAATAAGTAAATGTCCGTTGCTTTATAGCATTGCATAACAATACAAACATAAACCAAATTAATTATAGGATCGAACAATAACCACAGTGACAGCCACAAAACGTGGATTGTAAACGTAGGTGGCGTTGTTACACCTAAGTCTTCCAAACACTAAATGAGTGTTGAGGAAAGTCTAAGTTTCCAGCAGATATACGTCTACAAAACAAATTCCCCAACTTTACTAAACGAACACAGATTTATGCATTACAAGTTCAGGTAAAACGTACCTTCGACAGTTAATGTTTAAAACTCCTTCCCCTTAATGCAGTTAACAAAACTGGATTCTAATAATATATAACAATTTATATAGCCTGTAAAACTAGTACACAAGTATAAGATAACCTTTATTATTTACTCCATACTGCATCTTATTGACCAACAAGATACCAATTTTTAACAACTGACATTATAGGATAGGCAGCGGTTGCTTTTCTAGCAAGCTGAGAATGCAATTGCATATCAAATAGATTGCGGTGTTAAATATGTGATGGAATATTAAAAGTCAAACATTGTAGGTCACCAAAACCTAAATATTTTATACTTCGATATACCAAATCCAGAACTTGATGCTTTCAACCGAAATAAACCCTCAAAATTGAAGATTTTTAATACCCATTATTGTACAGTAGTGCAGATTGCAAAACAGTAAACCCAAGAAATTGAAGAGCTTCGTATCCCAGGAAACTTACCTTTTGACGGTTATTAAAGACCCTAACTTTACAAGATGAAGTTTGCAAAGACCAAAACCCGAAAAGTCACAGGGACTGTAGACAATGCAAATCAATTAAAAACGGTTTCGATTATAGAAGCAAAGAAGCTAGCATAACATTACCAGTGAGTTGAAGCTAGCAAGTACCAAAACTTAAACCTTACAGGTTCCTGCAAAATAGAAGAAACAAGGTAAAAGATAGAGACTGGAGGTAGGGAAAATCAATGAAAACAGTTTAGATTTAGGAGAGTGATAGAAATAAAGAGAAGAAAGGGAGCAAAGCGGAACCTTACCTATTGAGTTTACAATAACTGAACCATAATCGGAAACGACGTTAAAAGTTCGTTAAAGATAGAAGAAAGAGCAAAGGAGAGGGCAAGTCGAGATTGATAGTGCAAATGGAGAGAGAGTGAACTGATGGATTTTTTTTTTATTAAAACTTGTTTTTGAAATGCTAACTTTGAGCAACCAGTTGCCTATTTCAGTTACCATCTATAGTTTTTTCTTTCTTATCCGTTGGATGAGAAAATAACTCATCCAACGGCTATGGTTTGACAAAAAAGTGCCGGTATCAGTCCCGGCATTGTAGCCGAACTCTAGTTGGATATGAATGCCCACTAATATTAAAAAAAATAAAATATATTAAAGTAGAAGCACATATTACGAATGCCCAACAATATTGCAATTTGTTGTACTACGTGTATTTCACAGCCGCAGTTCTTATATATTCTTTACAATTTCTAAATATGTCTTTAGGAAACAAAAATATAAATAATTAATTCAATATAACATATGAAAGATAAACGAAATCCACTGCCCAAGTATGCCATCAGTCCATGCTATCCGCTACACAGGCATATATTCTACCCACTACATAGGGTTATTCAATTATGTTCCCTTTGATTCAAGACAAGAAAGAGCAGGAACACTTCAAATAGGACATATTTTTATTTAGAGAGCTGCGAGTTCCAACACAATTTTCCCAAACCCTCTACCGCCACTACTCACGGCCCGAGGCGCAGCGGAAGCTTCGAGCCCCTCCGCCGAGCAGCCTAGTTTGAATAGGAGCTATTATCACTATCTTCTTTCTGCACTTCATATCTGTTAAGTCACTTCCTAACTGTGCAGCTCATTCGATTGACTTCTATTCCTGTCATGCCTGGACGGATGATTCAACTATTTCAGACCCTCCCATTGGAAAAGATGTGTGAGACCCAACTATCGAAAACAAAATAAATGAATTAAGTTCATATTGTAAGATTCGGATATTGAAAAATTGGGATAGTTTTGTAAGGCCCGAAATGGAAAATGAAATTAGATTTGAGCGGCCCACATATTACAAATTAAACCCACTTTCTTTAGGCCCATTCAAGCCCAAAATGGTGCCAATATACATCCAAAAACACTGCTGGAAATGGAAGGGACAGCAGCTACTTCCCTTACTAAAAAAATACAGCAGGTGGTGGCAACTTGTGAAGAGGAAACCCAGCTGCCATATAAGTATTTCCAGCAGCAAAATATACTACCAGGCATCAGTTTGCAAGGTCTGTTTGGCATATTTTTAGCACATTAAAATGTGAATTAGTGACTAGGAACAAGGTGGAGTATAAGGTAGTTGAAGTAGGTGACAAAACAGAAAGTTTGGTAAGTAAAATTGTGAGAAAAATTGCTGGGACAGCAAGCAAAAGGGTGAAGAAAACTGCCGGGACAGCAAGTAAAATGGTGAAGAAAACTGCTAAGACAGCAAGGTGTTGAAGGAAAAATATTAGCAAAAACACTTGCTAAACTTTGGGGTATTCTTAGGATTTCAATCCTAAATTCTTCTATAGTGTTTTCATTATGATATCTTATAGATTCTAATCAAATTCTTGATGATTTTTAGGGGAGAAAGAGATACAAAGGGGATCATACCTTCTTGAATCCAACTAGAATTCCCTACAAGTTGTGAGTGGATTTTTATTTGATTTCCATAAAGAAATTATTGGTAGTTTTAAAATGGATTGATATATATTTTGTGTTGAGATTGATATATTATATTGTGTTATATTAAATTGATTGGTTAGAGATTATATGAAGTTTTATACAAATGATTTATATATGTTTATTAAAGATTTAGTTATGTTTTACATGAATTGAATTCATATATGGATGTTAGAGATTTATTACATTTCTTTGATGTGATTTTTAAAACCAAGTATTTTATATGATTTTGAATTATATATGGATACTAGAGATATGGTTATGTTTGATGAATTAAGCTATTGAGATTTTTGTTATATGTGAGAAAAATAGAAATGCTTAATGATTATATTATAATGAGGATTTATTTAAGCATAAAGTTCTTGAGTAGAGATTGAGAGAAATGTTATGAGTTTTTGAACAGCAATGTCATACCATTCCCTATAACTAAGATTTAAGGCTTTCGGGCCATTCTGCGTACGTATGTGAGAATAATTTCTCTGCACAGGCGAAATATATTTGCACAGTGTATGTGAGGTAAGTCCCAAGCTCTGCATGTGCGTTGTGGTATGGACCCTACGACACGTATGTGAGAATTTCCAGTCTTGAGGTAGGCCACTCGATGACATGTAGAATGAGGATCATTTTGTTGTTTCTACATATTATGTACATATATCTTATATCATGTAGGCTTGTTTGTATGTGTAAAGACACTTAGTAGTAATGCCTATTTTAAAAGCACAGTTTTCATCTTTCTTTGAGTTATCTTTACACCTTATAAGAGCTTGTTTAAAAGAAAAGAAAAGACTACTATGTTTACTTGTCTTAGTTATAAATGCAGTTAGTTTAATATGCATGTTTTATTATTCTTATTAAAGTGATTTGAGTTTTACCTTGTTTATTGAGTATATTTCATTTAAAAAAAAGAAGAAGAAAGGGACAGGCGATCCTGTTTCGAAGTTGAGATTGTTGGTATTTTTAGAAGTGTTATTATAATGTTTCAGAAAGAAATGTTTTAAAAATAGAGGAAATGCTATCAAAATTTTTATTAAACACATCTTAAACTCCTGAGTTTTAAATTTTTATATATAGCATTTTCTAAAAAGATTGAGAATATTAAACAGTTTTCAGAACTTTACAGGACTCCCTTAGACTCAGGAGAGGAGTCAGGGCGAGTCCTATCAACTTGGTATCAGAGCAAGTTTTATGATCTTTAGGATATTGCATAATTGCTTGCATTTAGTTTCATGCATTTAAGCATAAATATTATTTTGTGACAGCATCATGCGTCAAGTTGGTCGCCCACGCACAAGACCGGAAGTTTACTTGAATGTAAACTTTGAACATGGGAGGGGTAGTGAACAGGGTATAGATATGGAGGCAGAGTCACACCCTAATCCACCTAGACCTCAACCACACGCACCAGAGCCTAGAGATGAAACAATAGATAGAATTGCTCAACTTTTGACCACTATTGTTCAACATCAGACACATGTTCGAGAAATTACTATTGAGTGTGCACGTAGGATGGGGGCTACATCTTTTGATGGGTCTAGAGATCCAGATAGTGCTCATGCTTGGTTGAATGATTTAGAGCGGGTATTTTGGGTTATGGGATGTTCAGATGAACAAAAAATTTCATTTGCTACATTCCTATTGAAAGATAGGGCATATGACTGGTGGTTATATGTGAAATGGTAGAATCCCATGGCAGTTTCATGGAATGAGTTCAAAAGGTTGTTCAATGCTCACTTTTATCCTAGTTTTTATCAGAATTTGAAGATGAACGAATTCTATAAGTTAGTGCAGGGATCTATGACAGTGGACGCATATGAAAAGAAATTTACCGAACCTTCAAGAGCTGCCCCACATATTGTTGAAAATGAGATTAATAGATGCAGGAAATTTGAAGAGGGCTTCAGGCATGAAATAAAAACATATATTTCTGCTGCGGAACATATTGAATATGGGAAATTAGTGGAGTCTGCATTAAGAGTGGAAATAAACATCAATGAAGCCCATAGATTTGATCAACAAAGACAGAAACGTAGCAATTAGAATTGGTCAGTGGGAGGTTCTAGTAGTAAACTACCTAGAGCAGAGAGTTACTCAAGGTCGACTATTAGTTTTCAGCAGAAATATGTGCCTGATTCTAGGCAAGCTTCAGTTAAACAACCAATGGGTGGTAGTCAACAAAGTAGCAGCGTTGGCAGATTTAGGTATTCTCCATGTCAGAAATGTGGTAACAATCATAAAGGACAGTATAATTTGGGCATACCAGGGTGTTATCATTGTGGGCAGACTGGACACTTTAAACTGGATTGTCCTGGGTTAGCTCAGAGAAGTAATGTAGAATAGTTACAAGTCCCTAGAAATGTTTCTAGTGGTAGTGTTCAGATACAAGCATCAAGAGCTTTTCAGAAGAGTGGATCTACAGTAGCTGGCATAACTCAAAATAATGTAGCAGGAACTAATAGTAATCCACAGAGAAATCAATCAGGCAGACCTCAAACTCAAGCTCGAGTTTTTGCTTTGACTCAACAAGATGTAGAGGCTACTCTAGATGTTGTTACAGGTATGCTGAATATTTTCGATCATAACGCTCATATTCTTATTGATCCTGTATCTACCTATTCCTTTGTTTCTCAATCTTTTGTGGTATATGCGAATAAGGAATTGAAACCTTTAGATTGCAATATGGTAGTAGCTACACCTATTGGGGAATCTTTATTAGCAGATGGTGTGTATAAAGACTGTAGTGTTGGGGTTGGTAAATATAATTTGCATGTTGATTTGATTCCATTTGATATACGTGACTTTGATGTTATTCTGGGAATGGATTGGCTCGCTACACATCATGCACTGTAGACTGTTTTAGAAAAGAAGTAAGTTTTCAAAACAAGGAGAGTATGATATTGTATTCTGTGGTGAACGACGGATCCTTCCTTCCTGTGTAATATTTGCTATCACTGCCAGAAGATTAATTAAGAAACAATGTTCAGCGTACTTGGCTTATGTTGTTGACACTAGAACCAGTGATGTGAAATTGGAAGATATTCCGATAGTAAGAGAATTTGTGGATGTATTTCCTGAAGATCTTCTAGGATTACCACCGGATAGAGATATTGAGTTTGAGATAGATTTAGTTTAAGTACAACTCCAATCTCTATTGCACCTTACAGAAGGGCTCCAACGGAATTGAAAGAATTAAAAATCCAGTTAGAAGAACTGGTGAATAAAGGTTTTATTAAACCTAGTATGTCACCATGGGGAGCACCTGTGTTATTTATCAAAAAGAAGGATGGGACAATGAGATTATGTATTGATTACCGATAGTTAAATAAGGTAACAGTGCGTAATAAGTATCCTTTTCCTCGCATCGATGATTTGTTTGATCAACTTCAAGGTGCAAAAGTGTTTTCTAAGATAGATTTGTGTTCAGGGTATCATCAACTTAAGGTTAGAGGATGTGATATACCCAAAACTGCTTTCAGAACTCGATATGGGCACTATGAATTTCTTGTAATGCCTTTTGGGTTGACTAATACTCTAGCGGCTTTCATGGATTTGATGAATAAGGTGTTTCATCCTTACTTAGACAGATTTGTCATTGTGTTCATTGACAATATTTTGATATACTCTATAAGTAAGGAGGAACATTCAGAACATTTAAAGATTATTCTACAAACTTTGCGAGATAAAAAACTTTATGCCAAGTTCAGCAAATGTCAATTCTGGTTAGATAGAGTCACATTTTTGGGTCATGTAATTTCGGGTGATGGGATTTATGTGGATCTTCAAAAAATTAAAGCTATTGTGAATTGGGATCAACCAACTAGTGTGACAGAGATTAAAAGTTTCTTAGGTTTAGCAGGATATTATCGAAGGTTTGTAGAGGGATTTTCAAGATTAGCTGCCCCATTGACGAAACTAACTCAGAAAGATGTGAAGTTTGTGTGGTTAGAAGCTTGCGAGCAAAGTTTTCAAGAGCTGAAGAAAAGATTAACTTCTGCTCCAATACTTACACTTTCATCTGGTACTGATGGGTTTGTTGTGTACAGTGATGCTTCTAGACAGGGTTTAGGTTGTGTGTTAATGCAACATGGAAAGGTGATAGCTTATGCTTCCAGGCAACTTAAGAAGCATGAACTAAATTATCCTACACATAATTTAGAGCTTGCTGCAATTGTGTTTGCTTTAAAGATATGGAGGCATTACTTATATGGGGTTACTTGTCAAATTTTTATTGATCATAAAAGCTTGCAATATCTTTTCATGCAGAAAGAATTAAATTTGAGGCAGAGAAGATGGATTGAATTAATCAAAGATTATGATTGCACAATCGAATATCATCCTGGAAAAGCTAATGTGGTGGCGAATGCACTTAGTAGAAAAACTTCAAGCTCCATAGCACATTTAAAGATGATGCATTCTCCTTTGCTAACTGAATTAAGATCTTTAAGAGTTGGGTTAGCAACAGATAATTCTGGAGCATTACTGGCTACTTTTCAAGTTAGACTTATTCTAATTGATCAGATACAAGAATTACAGGCTCAAGATTCTTATTTGGTTAGATTGAAAGAAGAAGTGAAGGACAAACTACGAAGTGATTTCATGTTGAGAGATAATGGTGCATTAGTATTAGGTAATAGACTTTGTGTACCTAATATTAAGGAGCTGAAGAAAGAAATCCTAGAAGAAGCTCATTATTCTGCATATGCAATGCATCCAGGAAGCACGAAATTGTATCGTACTTTGAAAGAGCATTATTGGTGGTAAGGAATGAAAAGAGATATAGCAGAATTTGTAGCTAGATGTTTGATTTGTCAACAAGTCAAGGTAGAGCATCAGAAACCTGCAGGACTTTTACTATGGATTTTGTGGTAGGACTTCCTCGCACTCAAAGGGACCATGATAGTATATGGGTCATTGTGGATCGGTTAACAAAATCTGCACATTTTCTACCTATCAAGAATACTTATATCTTGGACAAGTTAGCTAAAATTTATGTTGATGAGAAAATACGTCTTCATGGAGCACCCGTATCAATTGTTTCCAACAGAGATTCTCGATTTACATCCAGATTCTGGCCTAGTTTGCAGAAAGCTATGGGTAATAAATTGTATTTTAGTACTGCTTTTTATCCACAAACTGATGGTCAGTCAGAGCGTACTATCCAAACATTATAAGATATGCTTTGAGCTTGTGTGATGGAATTCAAAGGTAGTTGGGATACTCATCTATCACTGATTGAATTTGCTTACAACAATAATTATCAGGCTAGTATTGGAATGGCACCATATGAAGCACTCTATGGAAGAAAATGCAGAACACCGGTACGTTGGGATGAGATGGGTGAAGCCAAGTTATTGGGTCCAGAGCTTGTACAACTTACAACAGAAAAGATCGAGGTTATCAGAGATAGATTAAAGATAGCTCCAGACAGACAGAAAAGGTATTCAGATAATAGTAAGAGAGATCTTGAATTCCAAGTTAGTGATTGGGTGTTCTTACGAATTTCACCATGGAAAGGCGTACTTAGGTTTGGGAAACGGGGGAAGTTGAGTCTAAGATATATTGGTCCATATGAGATCATTGGTAGAGTAGGAACAGTTGCTTATCATTTAGCTTTACCTTCAGAACTATGCAGAATTCATGATGTCTTCCATGTTTCAATACTTCGCAATATATACCTGATCCTTCACATATTTTAACAAAGCAACCTCTGAAATTGAAAGAAGATTTGACTTATGAAGAGGAGCCAGATGAGATTCTTGATAGAAGGGCAAAGGTATTACGTACTAACGTAATTCCTTTAGTAAACGTTCTATGGAGAAATCATGGAGTAGAAGAAGCAACTTGGGAACAAGAAGATCAGATGCAGATTCAATATCCTCAATTGTTTCAATCAGGTAAGTGAATTTCGAGGACGAAATTTTTTTAAGTTGGGGAGGTTTTGTGAGACCCAACTATGGAAAACAAAATAAATGAATTAAGTTCATATTGTAAGATTCGGATATGGAGAAAAATTAGGATAGTGTAACACCCCCAGACCCAAATCTGCTCGGACTGAATCAGGGAGTGCTACTAAATACTAAAATCTAACTTTTACTTTTATAAACCATAATTTAATAGTATTTTAAAAACATTTGAAAATGGTCTAAATAATTTTCGAAAATCTAGCCAGAGTTTTCTCTATTTTTCTGACTTTCCAAAACCTGTTTACAATTTATAATTCCTAAAAATCAACTTCCAAATTCTCAAATCAATTTTGCGCACCCTTCCAAATATA